>JACCIC010000181.1:600000-990000 GCA_018907035.1 Sycobia sp. Sy_11 | reverse complement strand
CAAAACCATTCTTCTGCGATTCGAAGTGATAACGTGCCATCCAAAATACTATTAATCTCACCGAACGTTTCTCTAGCAGATTTGCTTTTGATGAAGGCAAACTTTAACATAGCGCGAATTTGAGCACTTATGAACTCCATGTTTACACGTCTATAACTTTTGAACGCAATATCCAAACTAATCATGCATAGCGTCATTTCGTACGTTATGTCAAGACCTTTCAAATGATGTATAGTATTGCCAGTATAGTATGCGAGCTCTGTACCGCTTTGTACATAGCCGCGAAATTCATAAGACTAAAAGGCGGAAGGGAGATCTTTCACAACCTAATATATAGGGATGCATATAAAATCTATTTAGCGATTTGTTTTAATGATCCATTATTTTAAAACTTTATTGTATGTATTTTTGTCTTAATCTATTATTGAATTTAGAAAAATATTTTATATAAATTTTTTATAAAATACATGAGGATATGTATTGAAAATTCTTACTATGCTAAGGCATACCAAACTTGCCTAACTATTTTAATTTTGTCGAAAATTGTTTTTTTGCTAAAATATTATTCCGAAAATTGCGTAAATAAATAAGATCGATGATACCTATGTTTGAAATTACAGTAAAATTTTGACACTCAGCGCTATGGCAGTGAACATTGGTACACCATTCGTGCGATATGCAAGATGTTGGTTTTCAAACCAGAGTTGGTGCGATCGAGACGGTGACGGCGTTCAGCAGAGGCGACGGCAAAACAATAGGTGCAATAAAATGGATTAACTGGTGTCGAAATTCTTTAAGTGTGTATAGATTTTCTTGTGTGCGTGTGTGTAAATAAATATGCGCGCGTGTATATATGTATTTTTATACATGGTGTGTTCAAAAAGTATATGATCTTGGCATATCAGTTGGCTCATACCATGGAACATTTTCGGATGTTTTGGATATGAAACGTGGCCGTAAAATTTGTTCCAAAATTTTTGAATTTCGAAAAAAAAAACAGTGGCGAATGAAAGTTACTCAGGAGTCACTAAATGAAATTAATGACGATGCAGAACTACTAAAACGTGTTATAATAGGTGACGAAACATGATTTTACATTCTGGATCGCCAAAACCGAAAAAGGCTCGACAAACGAAAATCGCCGAGCTCAAAAAACACGTCTAATGTGAGCCGCTGTCACTTAAAAAGAAAGCAATGAATATTGCTAAAAATTTTATCGTACTTCAGGGTCATGCATACCAACATAATAAAAAAATTTTTATACAGGCGGACACTCCAAACCTGCGCAATTTAAAAATGCTCGTTACTCTTTTAACACACCTCGTATATACGTATTTTCTTAAAATTTTAAATTCCCGACATGTAGCTCTATTTATGCTTCCAAATATCGGTGCTAATCAGCGATAGAGGTCTACGATATATTTGTAAACAAAGTACATGTAAATTATTACAATGGTGTCTGTGTCAATCGGCCGAGACCGGGATTTAAACTCGGATCACCAAGTGAATAGTCCTTCGCTCTAGTGATCGAGCCATCGTAAGCCTCTGATATATGTATGTATATATATATATATATATATATATATATATATACACGTATTTTCTTTAAATTTTGAGTAATTTGATATAAAAAATTATAATTTCTGTAAATTATTTATGTAATAACATTCATTACATTTGTAATAAATTTTAATAATAATAAATTTTATTTCATTACTATTTACATTATATCATGCAATTTACTAAAAAATATAATTTACATTATTTTACTATCTCACTGAGAAATAAATTTGTATGACTTCAAATAAATCCATTTCATAAAAGAGGTATTATTTGAATTAAACTCATTAAATCAAAATTCATTAAAATTAATTCAATATTTATTAGAATACAAAAATATTTATTTAAATTTATGTTTAAAACAAAAACATACATATTTAAATCGAATTAATACATTTGTAATTTGGAGTAAACCATAGATTTGAAACAAACAATTAAGTTTATTTGAATTGCATACTTATATTTATTATATTACACTAAATAAATTATTGAAAAGTAATAAATATTACTTGAACTTTACGAAATGGAACAAAATATACGTAAAAAATAAAGTTAAATAAATAGATATGTGAAAAACTATATATATATATACGCAAATTTAACAAATATATTCAATTTTCGGAAAAGCTATTCAATATGAACAAATCAATAGCTTTATTAAAAGGTAAAATATATTTACTTGATTATACCCAACGAGTTGTTAAAAAATAATAAGCATTTCTTCGATTTTATTAAACGAAGCACAAAAATTTAAATAATAAATTTAAATGGAAATATCTTTTAATAAAACTATTAAAATGCTATAAGTAAATAATTTTTTCAAAGATAGAAAATATTTTTTTGATTTATATATATTTTTGAGTTTTTACTATTTATTTATTAAATTTAATATTTAAATCCTTGTGCTTTATTTAATAAAATCAAAGAAATATTTATTAGATTTTACAACTAGCAGGGAATAATCAAATAAATCTAATCCACCCTTTGAGAAAACTATTTCATTCTTTCGAGTAAATGGTTTTTTAAAAAATTGAATATATTTCTTGTGTATATATATATATATATATATATATATATATATATATATTGTAACTGGGTTGTCTGCTTGTCAGTTTTGCAATCTAAGAGGAGGTGCGCCCAGCGCCGACGGGTCGGTGATCGAGCGGTAAGCGAGGCGCGGTTGTCCTCCCCTTTAACAATATGCGCGATGTCTGCCCGGAGGGACACCGCGTGCGCATGCAGTCTCTCTCTCTCTCTCTCTCTCTCTCTCTCTCATGCTCATGCACACTCAATGTGCGGGCAGGATCCTCGTCCGCCAACAGCGAGCCTGCTCATTTTGCGCACAAGAAAATTCGCGCCGGTTGCCGGTACTTACCGTCGGCCCACGGGGAGGCGTAGGTCGCCGGGCGACCTGGGCTGTCGGGACACGACACACACACACTCCTGACCGAGGAAGCAGGGCACAACGTGCATTTCTGCATGATTGCAGCAGCCTTAGAGCAGGGCTGCATTATCAATAAATCTCCGCAACATTTACATCGCAGCAATCTTACAGCAAGCATGAACTGTAAAAAAAATTGTAAAAAATTAATCCTGAAACCATCAAAATCTATTATACTGTTAGAAGTTTTAATATATATATGTATATATATATATATATATATATATATATATATATATATATATATATAATAAAATACGTAAGAAAAATATGTAAATATTTTTATTCTTTATTGCAATATAATATATAGTGTACGTTTTCAGTTTAAGATTACGAAAATGACGATCTATAAGTTAAGATATCACAGTTCTATTATATATTTTGTTTGAATTATACAAAATTTAAAAAAATTATGTTTAAAAAATATTTCTTTAAAACAAATAAATATTTTTCAAACGAAGAATCGAATTTCTTAAAATAAATGTTTAGTTTTCATACATCAAAAAAATTTTTACTGTATTTAAACATTTCAGTATTTTCAATATATAAATTACATATTTTGTATAAGGTTTACTAATGGTGTATGAATAAACCTTTTATATAATTTAAAAAATTTGTATTTACACGTATAAAATTATAAATTAAAGAAAATCTCCAGAGAAACTAAATCTAATACAATCGATCAATTTATTAATTAATTGAAAATTATAAAAATAAATAAGATATTTGCATCACTTATTAATACCATTATATTTAAGAATGTCCTAAAAATCCTGTACTTTTCACTAATGTGCACGTTTTCAGAAACAGAATTAATTGAACGTGTTCTTTGTCTGAAGTTCATAATTAAATAACCTTTATCTTTCAAATATTTAGAACAAAAAAAATGTATATTTTATGGTCTAGATAGTCTAATTGTAATAACTATATGTTTATGTGTTTTGAATGCATAACTTTATTTTGTCTTTTTACTTCTTACTTAAAATAGTCAATGTATTATATTTACTATGAAATGTTTCTCTATTTAACAAAAACATTTATATTACAACAAAATTACTTTGATAAAATTACCTAATGTATGTTTGTATGTATGTCCTTTATAGGCGGAAAACTACTAAAAATAAATCAATCGCCTTCAAATTTCAATATATATTCTATACGGTCAGGATTAGATGATAGGATATTTTTTATTACAAATGTAAGAAAATAAAACAAAATGATGGCAACATAGGTAGTTGCATATACATTGGTACACTGCCTGCTAGGCCTCGTACAACATGCGTTCAGATGGACAGGTAATAAACAGTGAGAGCAGGTGAGAGAACGGGACAAAACAATATAGAGGAATCTCGCGGATACATGGTATGACAAGACCCACCAACATCGTGTAATTCATGTCAATCCCCTTGGATTTTTCTTTTCTCTCCCCCTTCTCTTTCTCTCTTTTTCTCTTTCTCTGTCTATTCCATAGAAGGTAGTTATGTGTCAAATATGATTATATAGGATTCTGACATGATAAACCAAAAATATAAGCAGCAATCAAATAATTTTAGGAAAAGTTTACATTATTTTATTTCTAAATATTTGAAAGATAAAAGTTATCGAATTATAAACGCTTCCAATTAACTTTGTTTCTGAAAAGGTGTGCATTAGTGAAAATTGCAGAATTTTTTGAGATATATTCATTAATATAATAGCATGAACAGCAGATACGAACATTATTTATTTTTATATTTTTCAATTAATAAATAAATTAATCACATTTCGATAGTTCAGATGACAATTCGGCTCGATACGTCAGATCTCCTCGACGGCTCGGGGAAGAAGGAGAAGGTGAACTGCCTTTCTTTTCGCTTCCTTCTTCGCGGGCGAACGTCGCGCACTCTCGCAGCTCGTGCTTCGCGTATTTTCGCCGTAACGCGCAAACGCTCGGTTTTGCAACCGCGGACCGGCCATTTGGTCGGTCACAAACTCCCCCTTCCAAACCGACGGTGAGGCGCGTTGTCCTTCGCGCGACTTTCAACCGGTAAGGATATGATTGGGGATAGGGAGGATCCGTAAGATCCTTAGGTAGGATCCGTGTATATTGGAACCGCTCGTGTGAAATTTAACGTGTTTTTTTTTCGAACTCAAATTATACATTTTTTTGTAACTAAAATAAAATTAACCTCTACCTTTCATGACCATCGGTGGTCTCTTAGTGTTGTCGTCCTCCGCTGGTGGCTATATATAATTCAATGTGGGTCTTACATAGTAAGGGTTCATTCTTATGCTAGTGTATATAACGAAAATAAAATATTAGTTCTTCGCGCTGATTCTACCAAATCCAGTATCAGGAATTTCTGAATACTGTGGGGAAATTAAACAGAATGTTTCTTTGCGCTGGGGCATAAAAGGGAAAAAAATGTTTATGACTATCACTACCTATTCTAACTAATTACTTTAATATGAAACAAAAGAAAAGGTAATTAAGACTACATTATATTATTATTACGCTAAGTTTGTAACAGTTATATAAAAAGAAATAAGTAAGTAAAAATAACTAAGTTATATAAAAATGAAACGTATAAACTATCAGGTATGTGAATAAGTCTTTCCCGTTTTTTTTTTTCAAATTTTGAGCCTTTATTGTGAAAAAATGGTTACAAATGAATTATTGAAAGTATTCGCCATCGCTAGCTACAACTTTTTCCCATCTTTCTGGCAACATACGAATCCCGTTGCGAAAAAATTCGACCGGTTTGGCCTCTATCCAGTCATCTACCCATTTTTTGGCTTCCTCGTAGGAATGGAAGTGCTGGTCAGCCAGGCCATGCGTCATCGATCTGAAGAGATGGTAATCAGACGGAGCAACGTCTGGACTATACGGCGGGTGGGGTAGGACTTCCCATTTGAGCGTTTCTAAGTATGTTTTCACCGGCGGTGCAACATGTGGGCGAGCATTGTCATGTTGCAAAATAACTTTGTCGTGCCTGTCGGAGTATTGTGGCCGTTTTTCTCGCAGTCCGCGGCTCAAACGCATCAATTGTCGTCGATAGACCTCGCCTGTGATCCTTTCATTCGGTTTCAGAAGCTCATAGTAAACCACACCTAGCTGGTCCCACCATATACAGAGCATGAGCTTGGCGCCATGAATATTTGGCTTGGCCGTCGATGATGATGCATGGCCGGGTAGTCCCCATGATTTTCTTCGCTTCGGATTATCGTAACGTATCCACTTTTCATCGCCAGTCACGATACGATGCAGAAAACCCTTTCTTTTATGTCGCTGAAGCAGCTGTTCGCATGTGAAAAAACGCCGTTCGACGTCTCTCAGCTTCAGTTCGTACGGCACCCAATTTCCTTGCTTTTGGATCATTCCCATGGCTTTCAAACGCTTGGAAATGGTTGTTCGGTCAACTCCCAATGCTTCAGCAAGTTCTTCTTGCGTTTGACAAGAATCTTCATCAAGTAAAGTCGCCAATTCTCGATCTTCAAAGATTTGCGGCCGCCCGGAACGCTCCTTGTCTTCCACGTCGAAATCACCGCTTTTGAAGCGTCGAAACCATCCGCGAACACTTGAATCATCGACACAACCTTCTCCATAAGCCTCCTGAAGCAATCGATGCGTCTCGGCAGCAGATTTCTTCAAATTGAACCAATAAAGTGAAACTTCCCGCAAATGACGTCGACTCGGCTCAAATTTCGACATTTTCACGATATCAAAAATTTATGATGCGAAAAAATTTTAACTAATGTGTTAGTATGGAATTGTTGACATATGAATAAGCTTTGATTATGACATATGTAACCATTGAATACTCGCACAGTATTGGTGGCGCCATCTCTTACAAAAAACGGGAAAGACTTATTCACACTCCTAAGATTTATTGTGTGTGACTCTTGCTGGTCGCTTCTTCTTCGCTCGGGGCCTGCTTCGGCCATCTTCTTAAGCTTCTCTGCGTTGTGCTGGCTTTATCCTGCAGTGAACTCGGAGGATGGAAATGAGGTTTTTCTATAGTAATTGATTTCCTCTCAGCTCTCGTTGAGGCAGTGTTGCGGGGTCGTGCAAGTAGCCTTCTCTTTATTTGGAGCCATTGTATGCTCTTTTCTCGTGCTAGTTGTCACCTGTCAACGCTGCGCCATCGCTGCATTGCCCCGCTCGCGTGTGTTTTAATTTTTCATCGATACTTATTATGAGACGCCCGTATCATGCCCTATTTCTTCGCGTTGATAACCCCTGAACAGTGTATTCGGCTGTTTTGCTGGCATCGCGGTATGGGGACATGGGGGGGGGGGATCTCGGTGGTAGATGGCTCTGGGGATAAAGGGATAACAGCTGGACGGTATTATTATATTTACTTATTGATATAAACATTGGCACCCGGCATAACGATTAAGATCGGTTGTGATTATGATCGGTCATAGCCATGGCTGACTACTTCTGCAACCTCCTGCAGGGTCTGCCTCGCCGACTCTTGTGCTCTTGGTTGCGCGACTGTGGGGGCTCAGCCTTTCCTAACGCCACTTCTTCCTCTGCCACTTTCTCAGACAACTGCCGCGTCGTCTTATCGCCTTCGTCTGGCCACTGCCTCGCGTTGTCGCCCACCCCCTCCCCTTCCAAGACGAAGCGGCGGAGGCCGGTCTCTTGGGACAGGATGTGCAGGTATGCACATCTGTCGTCGGATTCCCACAACGGTAGCAGAACTTGCTACTCCGCGGTAGCAGGCAGTCGGAGTATCTGTGACCTTCGGTGCCGCAGTTCCATCAGCCATCCCTGTTCCCGGCCTGTTGTTTAGAAAACGGCCTTGCGGGGTAGCATGGGTGCGATCGCTTGGGGGGTACAAAGTTTTCTGGGGGGGGGGGGGTGACTACCAACGTCATTAGCGCTGGTATTTTTGGCGTAGTCAAAGCGGAATCTCTCGTCGCTTGTTGTGCTACAGGGCGATAGAGGCTGGCGACGGGACTGGTTGAACCTTGAATTTTGAAGGGGTTAAAATCCTCTTATATTCCAACCTGTAGTTGTCGGTGTGGCTTACGGTTGAATTTTCTGGGCGCGGTAGGGAGATTTGGGACGACTGACCGGCACAGGCTCCTTCATCATAGGGGCCATCAACTTCTTTGAACTTCGTCGGAATTATGATTTTGCCTTGCGCTTTCTCGTCTATATTGCTCGGGGACCTTTGGCGATTCTTGTCCTTGCCGGATCGCTGTGTCCCCACGGACCGCATAAAGGCACAGCGGTCTCCACGGTAGAGGCGAACTTCGCCCTCTTCCGGGGTGCTTACGTATATGATAGGCGCTGGCTTCTCGACTCTAGCTGGCTTTTTTGGCATAATTCGCCTATGGCATTTAGGGCCTGGCCGGTATGGTAGGGGGCTGATGGACCGTATTTGTTGACGCGTGGAATACGGTATCGCATCTCGTGGGTTCCGGTGGACCACAATGCGTCTACGGGACGCTTCTAACGGTCCAGTCTTATGCGATGCGTCGCTATCGGACTTGTAACCCACGGCTATTGTATCGCCCAAGTCCTCCTATCTCCTTGTGAACGGATTGAAAATCCAGTCCGTCTCTTTCTTCTTCTCTTCGTCTCTATTTGCTATCCCTTGCGATGTTGCTGTGCTACCTGCATACTCTGGTTCGTCTCCTAAATCCTCACGTCTATGTGGTCTTCTTAGTTCATTTCTAGGTATTATTGCGGTAGATTCCCGTCTTTCCGGACGATCGTAGAAGGGGATGTTTTCTTCTGAGTTCCTCGTAGTTTCACGTCGTTGCGGACGTTCGCAGAAAGTGTTGTTATTTTCTGCTTCTGTCATAGTTTTAAGTCGTTGCGGACTATCACAGACGATCTCGTTGTCTGTATTGTTCGTAGTTTCACGTCGTTGCGGACGATCGCACTCTTGTTATTGTGCGCCTTTCGTAGTTTTAAGTCGTTGCGGACTATCACAGACGATCTTGTTGTCTGTATTTTCCGTAGTTTCACGTCGTTGCGGACGGTCGCAGAAGGTGTTATGAATTTCTGCTTCTATCGTAGTTTTACATCGTTGTGGACATCCGCAAAAAGTGTTATCCTCTGCGTTTTCGCTGGTGGCGGTAGGGGGTGGATGGGGGGTATTTTCTAGGTTGTCGAGTGGAGAATTGCTGGTGTCCAGCAAGGACAATGCAAATGAATTGTTGTTGACCGTTATAGTTGTTTTCGGTCCGAGTTCGTAGCTCCTGAGTTGAATCCGGACTGAACTCAATCAGGTTTCCTACTTCTACTTAGTGTTCTCGCTGGTGCAGGGCTTGGGCCAGTTTGGCCGTATCGAAAACTTGCTCGCGGTCGCGTGGGTACTCGCGCGTCGCGATTACGGCTTCTGAGCCCGTCAGGTTGGAGGTATGAGCGTCCCCTGGTCGACGCGGTTGGTTGGTTAACACGGACCGGCGCAGCCCTCTGCCTCTGCCTACGTTCGGAAGCATCGTCTTGGATAAAGGTGCCTATGGAGAAACGAGATGGTGCATTAGGGGGATAGTATTTTTTCATGTCCGAAACATGTACTTTGGTTTTCTTCATGTCGTCCATATTTTCTAGCTCGAAGATGACAGGGGATATTTTCCTGACTATTCGGCATGGAGCAATGAACTTTGGTGCTAGTTTTGCTGTGAATCTATCCGGCCCTGATGATAATACATGGTTTCTCCTGCAAACCATATCGTTTTTCTCGAACGAAGCTTCTCGTCTATTTTTGTTGTAGTGGCGTGACTGTTTTTCGCTGGCCATACTAAGGTTTTTCCTGACTAGTTCATGAATGGCGGGAAGCCTCGTCATTCTATTAAGCCAGTCAGCAGGTGTTAATGGCTGATGTGGTTGGTTTGCTGTGCGGATGTTTCTATACGTGGGCATCTCCCTAGGATTTCTACCGAAATTTAGGAAGGCTGGCGAGGCTTGAGTACTAGCATGCACAGAGGTATTCACGGCAAAGGCTAGTTCGTGTAGGTGGATATCCCAATCTTTATGATCTTCTTTAACAAAAAATTGAGATGATGCCTTTGAATGTCCGATTTACCCGTTCTACAGGGCTTGCCTGTGCATGATACGGTGCTATCAGCTGTTGCACTATTCCGAGTTCGTAGAGTCGCTGTTTGACTAACTTATTGGCGAACTCGGTGCCATTGTCGGAGATTAAAAATTTGGGGCAACCCCATTTGAACACAACTAGCTCTTCTAGCGCCTTTCTTATCGTTTACCCCGTTGCATTCGGAGTGGTCGAAGCTCCACGTATTTGGTAAATAGGTCCTCGAAAATAGTCACTCGTCCATGGCCCTTCCACATTTCTGTGTGTCATCAAACCTGTTGGTGCTCTCTGGGAGACTTTTTGTAACTGACATTCTGGGCAGTATTTAATATAGCTGTAAATATTTCGCCTCATCCCTGGCCAATAATAGTTTCGAGAGACCTTGTCTAGTGTTTTATCAACACCAAAATGTCCGGATGTCGGTGTATTATGACATTCGAAATTAACCGCTCTCGGTCTTTGGAAGAGATGGCAATCTTCCAGTCGTCTTCCTCGGGGACTAGTATGTCCGAGTAGACGTTTGGGCGATGTTTTAGTAGTATATTATCCTTAATGCACCAGTCTGGACATTTCTCTGGGCATTTTCAGATTTCGCTTACTTTTCTTTCATACGAGCTATCTCGCTCTATAGCGGTGATGGTAGCTGCTGGTGATGATTCCATGGTAGGGGGACGTGAGAGCGCGTCTGGCACCTTGTACAGTGAGCCTTTTCGGTGGATGATCGTCATATTATAGGCTTGCAGCGTTGTGGCTAATCTTGCCAGTCTGCCCGTGGGGGTTTTTAGCGTATGCAGCCATTTTAGGCTACTATGATCCGTGATCACTGTGAATGTTTCTCCCAACAAATAGCTACTAAATTTCTCGACGGCCCATAGTACCGTGAGGCACTCCTTCTCGGTAACCGTGTAGTTCACCTCTGCCTTGGTTAATGCCCTGCTCGCGTAGGCGTTAGGGTGTTCTTCATCGTCCGTGTCTTGGCTAAGCACGGCACCGAGGGCATAATTGCTGGCATCGGTTTGGACTATATAGGGTCTATTTTATATGGGGCGCACTAACACGGGTGCTTGCGTTAGCAAGATACGCAGTTGGTTGAATGCGTCTTCCTGGGGTTTGTCCCAGTGCCATCTCACGTTTTTCCGCAATAGCTTGCTTAAAGGTGCTTTTACGTTCGCTAAAGATTTAATGAAGCGGGCGTACCGTCCTACCATGCCGAGAAAAGTTCTCAGCTTTTTAATGTTCTTAGGTGGTGGATATTCCGTGACGGGCTTTAGTTTGTCGGGGTCCGTATGCAGTCCGTCTTTGTCTACCACATATCCTAAGTAGCGTACTTCCGGGTAACAGAACTCAGACTTATCCTTATTGATTTGTAGTCCAACCTGTTTAAGGCGGGCCAGTACCGCTTCTAATTGCTGAGTGTGTTCCTCGAAAGTGCTTGTGGCGATAATGATATCGTCCATGTAGACAAATACGCAGGGTTGCCACTGCGGTCCGAACACGACATCCATGCCGCATTGGAAGCTGGCTGGGGCGTTGGTCAGCCCATATGGAATCCTCGTGTATTGGAACAGCCCTTTCTGTGGGACTGCGAAGGCAGTTATTTCCTTGCTCTCGTCATCTAAAGGAATCTGATGATACGCCTGGCTCAGATCTATCTTAGAAAAATAGCGAACGTCACGCAGATTATCCAATAGGACGTCCATGTGAGGAAGAGGATATGCATCCTTCTTCGTCACCTGGTTAACTGCCCTATAGTCAATACAGAATCTGATGTTACCGTCTTTTTTCGGCACGATCACCGGACAACTACTCCACGAACTTTCCGAAGGTTCGATAATTCCTTCGGCGAGAAGTCTGTCGATTTCTGCGTGGGCCTGTTTTAATAGTTTGTCCGGTATACGGCGTAGGCGCTGTTTAATAGGTCGGTGTTCTTGCACGTCTATATGGTGAGGGGGCATCTGTGCAGGCTTCAGTGTCCCTGTGTGTTTTGGTATCAACTGATTCAATAGCTGATTCAGTTGCTGCCTCTGTTTCTGCTCTAATCGGGCGACACCGTTCACTGCTGCTAAAGCCGTGATGACTTGTACGTCGTTGTTCGCACGAGTCACAAAGTGTCTCACTATGTTTTTCGGTGTATGCCAGGTCGTCTTTGCGAAATTAATCGTCATTTCTAACTGTATCAATATATCCATCACTAGGATGATATCATACGTTAACAAGTTAGACTCTCTGAAACGAGTCCAAATTTGTTGCCCATCTATTTTCAGAAGGAGATCTATTTCTACGTCGTTAGATTAGAGTAGATTTGGCCATCTGGCAGCTGCATTAATGATATGACTGGTATGATGGCGGTTTTTACTATCTTTGCAGGACATGGTCCAATATAAGAATCCCTTGCCCCCAGATCGACTAACGCTGGGAATATTTTTCCTAATAATTCGATGTTTAGGAAAAATCGATTATCGTCTTCTCGAATTGGGGACGTGCGTCGGGAGTCGGTAACGTTCGTGGCCGTTATTGACACGTGTCCTGCGTTCTTTTCGTGTGTTGTTATTTGTGGAGTCTCTATGTAAAGAGAGGTAGGTGCGACTCCAATAGCCTCTTCCCTTACGCTTTTCCCGAGGTTCTCCTGTTCGGGCCGCAACGCGTGCAGTTTACGGTGGTAACGCCATTTTCGCCGCAATTGTAACAGAAGATGCGTTTCCGCTCGGGGCATCTATCTGCCCAGTGGCCTCGTCTACTGCATATCGAGCATGGCCGATCATCTTCTCCGTTATTTCTACGTTCTGTGCGTGGTTGCGGTGACTCACGTCGTGTTCGTTCATATGCTGGATATTCGTCGTTGCGTTCTCTTGAAGGTGATCGGGGGTAACGCTTCTGGTCATTGCTTCCTTGGACTGGACGATAGTCGCGAGAGGGGCTGGTTAATCGGGTCTTGTTACGTGGTGACAGGCTTCTAGGCTTATATCGTGGTTCATCGGTTAATTTGGATTCGGGCCGAGAGGGTGTTACCGAACGATATCTGGGAGAGGGACTACGATATTGTTTTTCCCTCGATTCTCGTCTAGATTCTTCCCGTGGATTTCTGGATGAAGGGCTAAGGCTACTTTCCCGGTTACGTCTACCTGGGGAGGAACTTTTGCTCTGTTCTTTTCTTGATGTTACTGTTGTTGCTGGTGGTTCGACCAACGTTACATATTTTAACTATTCCTCGTCTAGTGCTGCCATTCTCGATCGTCTGGTCGCTCTTCCAGACTATGGGCAGGCTGCGCTGCTCATCAGACAGGTTTCTGCTGCTGGCGGCTCTCTATAGCGACGAGTTAACTCTCTCTTGAGTTCTATTTGTTGGCCTAACACCTGTAGCTCGTCTAATGTCTTGAAATCTGCCCTATTTATCTTGTCGATAAAGATAGGGTTTAGATTTTGATATACTCTATCGAGTTGTGTCTCTGGTGGTAGAAGTGGCGACACTTTTCCTAATATCGATCTCATACCGATTAGGTACGATCCTATTGATTCATTGAAACCTTGCGTTCTATCTCTGAGTTCCTCTTCTAAGCGTAATGTGTAATCAATAGGTTGGAACTGTTGTCGCAGTGCTGTCTTCAGATGTTCTAGCGTTTGCCACTGCTTGTAGATTGGCCTTGCCCATGTACGCGCATAATATCCCAGATATTAAATTCAGTATATCTGCCGTGGGAATGCTTAGATTCTCGCAAGTCTCCTCTAGTCTTTTAATAAATTCCTTGACATCTTCTTGCGGCGTTCCCGAATACCTTACGTTCCATTGCTTAAGCAGCTGGCCTGCTCGCGTTTCTTTAAGATATGTACTGTTCAGTGACCTGCTTTGATTCCAGGTTTGTGTATTCGGGATTGCGTTAAGTGTGTGTGGCAGTGGTGTGCGGATTCTTCTGCCTGTCTGTTGTTGTCTCGGGCTGTGGTGGCAGGTATTTCTGGTGGTGATTGTTGCATGTTTGCAGCATATTGCTGCATCCATAGGTGGTAGGGGTCACTCCATGGTCCTAGTAGATTATGCCACGGGTGTACCATGTTTGCTAGTATTTTCTCCGCACCCGGCAGATTTGTACTGTGGTCTGGTGGTGATTGCCATTGGCCCATATTATATCCACCGAACGGGGAGTTCATAGGGAAACACCATGGCGGTGTCGTCGTGACAGATTTCGTTTGAGGGCTCTGCTGAGCGGCAGCGTTCTGCGCTTCTATGTTGACAGCTGTCGCTTTGTTAGCTTTCATCTCCTCTATCTTATCTAGTTCTGTGGAGTTCAGAACTTTCGATATTTCCGAGATGTGTGGGTGAATTTCATCATTCAATTCATTCAACTCGGCAGCGTTGTTTCCGAAGAGGCGTCTCAGCTCAAACCTGAGTAATCTGTCGCGGAGAGCTTCCGTATTATCCTGTGTTACGATGTTGTGCTGCCTCGCTTCTTGGGCGAGCTGCTCAGGCGTCATAGCCGTGAAAAGGCTGTGTAATCTTTTTTCCTCGTCGGCTAATGCCTGATTTGTCGACGGTTTAGCCTCCATTTTGCTTAAGTAGGTATGTCCGTAATAAGAAATTATAATTATGTAAATCTAGTTTATATAATCCTAGATTAAGAACGTGTTTTTATGACCTATTATTGTGTTTGTTTGTATACACGTCTATCTATGTTTATTTTTATATTAACTTATAACTATCAGTCTTTTTCTTTTTATATTTTTTTTTATATACTAGTTAGTCTATTTATATTACAGATAAAGAATAATTGTTAGCATAATCTGTTAAAATGTCGTTTTGTTATCCTTTATTTCTTGGCTTTATTTTTTTTTTTCAACCTTATTTTATTTATTTCTTATTGCATTTCTGTCTCTGGACCAAATAATCGTTGTTTGTGGTAAGTATTTGTTTTATTTCTCTCTCTTTTTATTTTTGATTATTATTATTATTTTATTTATTAATTATTAATTAACAACATTTATTAATTATTAATACTATTATGTTTATAATGCAGGTATTATTATGATTTAGAAGTGTGAAGGTTCTTATGATGTTTAGTGAGCTGGAGCAATATAAAAGCAAAAAAAAGTACTAGAAAAATTTCAAAAAAAAATGTTGAAGTTAAAATAGTTTAATTCGACATTCCTTTTGTTTCTATAAATTTATATAAAATTTAAAAAAAAAAATTTTAAAAGTTTTTTTTTTTTATTGTTTATGCAAAAATTATTTATTTATTATTTATCAATTTCTATTATTAAGTAGTGAATTTTATGTCCTCGTTTGTCTTCTGCTTAGTTATTTTAAAAATGACTTCTATTGTTGAAAATTTTTCTCAAGTGGTATATTATTTATTGATTTATTTATTTATTATTGTTATTATTATCCTGATTGTTATTATTTACTTTGACGTTAATTGATCCTGCTGCTGCTTCACTAACTTCCTTATTTTTATGTCTTGATATTGGTTGTTTATTATTATTAAATTATTAGTTATTAAATTATTTATTATTTATTATTTGTTATTTAATTAATAATTGTGTGTCAGTTATTACACTGAAGAATATATAGTATCCCTCGCTGACAAAAAGAAAGAATTTAAAATTTGCTTGATGTATATCTTTTTTGTATATATTGCTTAAAGACTTTGTTTATCTATAGTAAATTGGTTGATGCTGTTTTTATCGTTAATTAATAATTATTCTATTTATAAATCACTTCTATATATCCTCTATGGCTTCATGCTGCTAAGATTTTACAATCCTGTGTCGACGTACCTTGTTGTTACTTTACTTTCTATAAATGCAAGCTTACCATATGAGTTTTATATTTTGTAATATTCCTTATGTATTTAATTATTATTTTTCCTGCAAAAAGAAGTTGTGTAAATGGCTTACCGGTTATTTTTACTATGATCGTTGGATTTTTTAAGCCAAAAGAAGTTATATATCCTGATTGTGATGGTCACAGAGTTGTTTAGTTGATTATTTATTTATTATAAATTAATTTATATTATGCTTGATTTGTATATTATGCTAACTTCTTATTACACCCTTGTTTTTTTTCTTCAAACTTACCTTATGACAGAAACGCACTTTTACTTATACATAAATTTTTATACAACAGTCATATTAATTTCACACTGTGTAATTATTAATTATTTGTTGATCACTTATTTAGCTTCCAATTCTTCTATTTATCGTCAAGATATTTTACAGTAAAAGCATGGTATTTTATACTTGATTCTGTCTGGCTGTATGTTGCATGTGACAGGAACAGCGTGTGATCAGGGACTGATGAGGAGCCGTAGCGAGCTCGAAACATTGGACAAGTCTTCAATTAGGTAAGGGTTTTGGGGACAGTCAGACTGCACTTTACTAACAAAGAATTTTTTCAGCTAATATTTTATTTTCAGATTAGTCTACGGGGGTGAATATAAACAAGGACAGTCTGACTGTCATTATCATTTTAATTTAATTTTTAATTTAATTTTTATTTTTAATTTTTATTTTTATTTTTATTATTTTTTATTCTTATTTTTTATTTTTTATTATTATTTTTATTTTTTATTTTTATTTTTATTTTATTTTTATTTTTATTTTATTTTATTTTTGGTTGAAATTGATTGGACTGTAAGACCAATAAAAAAAAAATATTTATTAACATTTAATTAATTATTAAGCCAGTTAAAATTATCATTCTAAAAGAATTTATATACGGCAATATATATTCGACGGGGACACGATTTTACTTAATATTTCTGTTTACATAGCGAGAGGGAGAAAGTGCAAAATTTTCTTTTGACATGAGGGGTGAGGGGGGGACTATCCTTATAGTTCATACGACGCTTGTGTCGTTTACACCGGCCGCGTCTGCTACACGCAACGGCGCTACTGCGCATATTCGTGCGCCGCTCTCCAACATGGCCGTCTGTACTTGCCACGTGGCATATTACACGGCACGTTCTCACTTTTCATAATCGTATCACTACTTTCGACCGCGACTCGGTTTCCGCACTTTCTATCCGAAAAAACTTTTTCTTATATAATTTGTCCGACGGGCCTCACTTATTGGGCGCCATTTTATAACCCGACTTTAGCGGGTTACTTACCTTAGTATATCACGTGGCGTTGACGTCGCTGGAACGAGAGAACGGGGAACTAGGAACGCGAAAGAACGAGTCTAATTGTTAACAATATATGATCAATTATTTATTATAACTCACGCATAACACATTCCTTACTCTACGCGTTACAAATCTCTTCGCAATTTACAGTTAACATTATAAGCGCGACGGCGACAGACACGACGGAGCGGGTTCCGCGGACAAGGATAGATGCGATAGGACAAGGGGGAGGAGAAGGGGGGACGCGGTGTAACCTACAGCTATACGCTCGCGCGCGCGCGGCTACGCTACGATGGCGCGCGCTCACAGGGGGACGTGCACTTTATTCATTACTTAATAACTTGGAAGGATACTTGCCGAAGGATCCTCGGCGCCGCTGCTTCCTCTCGTCCGGGTGGTGCCTTCATGCTTCCTCTCTCTCTTTCTCCTTCACTCTCTCTCTTTCTCTCTCTTTCTTCTGTGCGGGGCTATCTTCCCTCCTTCCTTCCTTCCTTAATACCGCTGAAATAAGGCGTTGGCTTGCGCATGCTCATACGTCAGAAGCGCATGTTTTCCGACGAAGGTCTTTTAGGTAGCGCAATATGTACATTAGCGATGCGCTAGTGTACAATTTTTTAATGTTTAAATTGCGGTAAAAACAGTACTTCTAACAATTAAATCACATTGTAAATATAATAAATAGTTAGCATAAAAATAGTAACACATGTTTCGAACATAAATGATAAAATTACACTAATATTAAGGCTAAGAATACGAAAAATAAATAATACATAAAATAAGCCATAAAACTAGGAGCAGAGAGAGGGATTGCGGATGGTTATAGAAAAATCGGGTATATAAAGCCCCGATTTTTCAACAAAAAAGTAGTCGCAGTCCAGTAGAAAAAGCAGTCTCAGTCCAGAAGCAACAGCGAGTCTAGTATCAGTATCAGTCAGTCTCAGTCTCAGTCGCAGTCCAGTAGAAGAAAGAGTCATATCAGCATCTCTCTCTCTGTTCAACGGCAGAAAATAAAAGTAAGAAATAAAATTAATTATAATTTGACTATTATTTTTCATTCTCTCTCCTCTGTCTTGCTCTTTCTAGAAAAACAGGGGAAGTGTCTGGTCCTCCTACATGGTAGGATTGTACATGCCCCTCTCTTTATTTTTTTCACACAAATAAAACATATACACATATTCTCTCTGTTAGGGAAATAAATCGACAGGCCCGAGGCCAATTCCTTTTGAAAGAAAGGAAACCCGTATTCAAGTAAAGCCCCTTGGACTCTGATTTATAGAAACAAGCATAGTCATTTTAAAATAAACCGAGAATAGCTATATTTTGTTTTCCTTTTTCTCAATTGTTTAATAATCCCGCGCTAGTGGAGGAAAACTCCAGACTCGAACCAAAGCCAGGGTACATCGAAGGCACACGTCTGTATATTTAAAAATATACGTGTGCACTTCGAATAAAGTTGATGTGCACGAAAGGGCGAATATGCCCAGACGTCACACTAACAAATTTATTGCAATTGATTCTAGTAATTAAATCCAAAATTTATATATATATATATATATATATATATATATATATATATATATGCATTATAAATCAAGTCATAAATGTTGACATTTCGTTGATGGATAAATACAATTTTTACATATATTACATCTACCATTTTTCTTTACATTATTGATTTTTAGATTATCCCAGCCCCCAAGTTATAGTATAGTAATATGTCGAAAATATTCTGTTTACAATATTACATTTGTCACGCAGTATTTAGCGTACCAAATACGAAATGCAAATCCCGTATTGTATAATCAAATAATTTTTTTTTTCATTCTTCACCAATACCGTCCAACTGCACTAATTTAACTCAACAAAGGGGAATTCTTCCCGAGTCTGAAGTCGCAGGATTAACTCCGAAATTGAGTGGAACTTTATTACATTCCACCAAAACTTTATTCAATGTAATTTTATTTAATTTAGTCACCACTACTCTATGTGTGTTTTAATAAAATTTTAATTTAAATAATAATAAAAAAAAAACTTACCCGTCTGCCATTCAATATAATTAATAATATGCTAATGATTAATACTTATATCACCTCAATAAATATAGACTGATAATCTTCACCTTAATTTTCATAATAATTATTATTTCCATGAATTTATTTCTATATCTCTATTTGATCTTGTTCCTTATATTTATTTCCACTTTACTTCCTCAATCTTATTTTCCAAATCTTACTTCCTCACTTCTGAATTTTTTTTCTCTCTCTCTCTCTCTCTCTTTCTTTCTTTCTTCCACACTACTACTAAAATTTCACTTTTCTTTTATACAATAATTTCCTATTAATCCCCACTCACCACCGCTATTTAAATAACACCCCACAACTTGAAAATTTTCAAAAAGAAAAACTAAGAGAGAACCTCACGAAAGAAAGAACTTTAATTTCTTCTAATCTCTACAAGAGTCAGAAATCAACCGCTCTCTCCACAAAAATTAACATCCCCTCTTACTTCAAATACCGCCAATTTATTATTTCTTGGCGGGCACCAATTACCTTATTAAATTTATTAAACAGTCTAATTTATTACTTTATCAAACAGGTATTGGTTCCCACCTTTACTACTTAAGTCTTAATCCGGTTCCACTTCCTTCCTCTAACTCCTGATGGGAGCAATTAATCTGCCCTTTCAATTATTCATTTAAATTTCGGTAAGAAGGGTCTCCACTACTATCGGCCATCTACTGGACGCGCAACGACATTTCTATACATCTCTTTTTTTTTCTTTAATGCCTGAAATGCATATTCTATGTATTCGTAACATTCCGGTAGTCCTTTTTCCGTTCCGCTCTCCACCTCGCCGTCTACGTTAGCGAGCACTACTGCGCAACTCGCACATTATATGTGATTAGTATATGTGTCGTTGTAGACAAATCTTAAACGTGGGCGCATTCCTGTTTGATACTAATACTAGCTATAGTAGCTACGAACTCATTAAATCTATCCATAATCTTATGTTACTTCTACTAAAAAGAAAAATAATGTTTGATGCATCTAGATATATTTGTTAATTTTTTTTAACGTTGAAACCGTTTTCTACAGAATCTTCAACTTTTATGAAACATCTGTAAAATTATTTGGATCACTCACTTGATAAACAATATCGAGTCTATAACTCAATATAATGGAAAGTATAACTTATTATAAAACACAATGAACTACTGTTAAACGAACAAAAACAGAACATTTGTAGAAAGCTATGGAATATATAGTGAATACAGTAATAAAAAAAATTGTGGCTTTAAGCTCAAACATAATTATTTCTATAATCAGAAGCAGCTATATTAATAATCAATTTGCAAATATATTACATAGAGCAACAATTCAGCAAATCGAACTTCACCGTAAATGCCTGGATTTAATCCAGTAAAAAGAGGTTATTAGGTAATTAAAACTATAATTTTTCAATAAGAGTTTAATTGGATTCAAGACGCAGAGAAGTTTGTCAAGTAACCATTATAGTACACTATTCCAATAATGAAGCCAGATTATTTAATAAGTTAAGTGACGCATTCCATACGACACACATTTTCTATAGCAATTTAACAGAAATATTTTTTGACATATTACGGACTTCTGAAATGTTACTATAATTTCCAAGCAAATATTAAGCTGAATTAATGTGTATTTCAGATGAAAAATTCTTAGAAGTTTTTTTGTTTAAAAATCATTCGCTGTCTACAAATGAATAGGAACAAACTTTTAATGTTTTAAAATTTCAAATGTTTCAATTTATAATAGCTATGACTACTTATAAATTCTTAAGTCTTCTTAATTAGTGATTTTAAATTATTTAAATTATTTAAATTATCCAATTTTTTACATAGTCAAAGTAGTCAAAGTTTTTGAATAGATTTGAACTTAAAAAAATCATAAATTTGTTAAATATATTCATTCTTGTAGGGCGAATCTTAAAAGCTATTTTTACTTAAAACCGGCCATCATTTTAGTAAAAAATTTGTTCAGTATCAAATTTGTACTAATTTAGTATCAAATTGTTTATGCGCGCGCGTGTGTGTGTGTGTAGAAATATTATTGACTGTCGATTTTTATCATTAATAGTCACTGCTGCTTACGTGTAGCAGGGTGCTAGCTTACCAAGGTACTAAATACGACCTTGATGTATTTCTTTTAATATACCTGGTCCTGTTTGGATATAGATAACAATAATTTAAATACTCACCATTGCCAAGGTCTAACTTATGTTGGCCAGAAGCAATTAATAAATATATTTTTAATTTATAAATCATTGACAAATTATTATTAATTATATTTATTATTACTATATCTATATTCGTTAGTTTTGTTTTATTTTTCTTAGTAAAAAATTATTCTCACTACTTGGACCTCAGTTTTATTCTTGGCAATTTATTTTACAAAAAGAAATTATATTTCAGTTAAATTAAATATTTTATTAATAAGTTATTAGTAAAATAATATTCTCTTTTATACCAAAGATACCGTGGAGGCAGCAACGTCCGATAATTACTTACAATTCAATAATTTAATTATATTCATATATAGAGAACATATTTGATACTATTTATTATTAAAAAACAAATATTTTTAATTTAAAAAATAATAAATAATTATTCATTAATCTAAAAATCATTATTTTCTAATATAAAATATGTTTATTTAAAATTAACTATTTTTAATTATTTAACTAGTGTGCACCTGCTATCTAATTTTTATTTAACTGAAACGAATCTATTTTATATAAAAAAAAATATTATATAAAAAAATATTAAAAGTAATTTATCTAATTGTCGCGGAGAATTTATAAGAACTATCTGATCACTTGGTAGGTAACAGAAATATATATGGTGATATCTATGTCACGGCACTTCGTTTCAGTCTGCTTGTGCACATGAACAAGCTGCGCAGAAGCGCCGATATGCACAAGCCATTTATTATATATTAGCTTGTGTACGTATGGTTCGCGCTCGAACCAACGATCACGTACACAAGTAAACGTGAATACACGCGCGACCGTTATAAAAATATTCAATTAAATACAATCAAGTTTGACTTTTATTTACCAGGATAAGAGGATTAATTGAAAGTTAATTTCGAAAGTCTCACATTAACAGCCAAATGGTGGGTATAATTCATTTCCCGTTGTACCCCTTTCAGAAAAATATATTTTTCATTTTTCTAATGCTTTACCCAGTATACGAAAGAATCCAGAAAAATCGAATAGATTGACAGAGTGAGAGAGAGAGAGAGAGAGAGAGAGATGAAACGAAAAAAATCTTTATCAAAAGTTATTACGATATTTGTAATCAGCACAACTTAAAATACCTATATATATATATATATATATATATATATATATATATATATATATATTGTAACTGGGTACTTAATTATTAATCACCCGGTAGAAGTACCCGTTAACAGAGTTGCAAAGAACCCCGAACGATTTCAATTGTTTAAAACAATCTTTTTGGACCGTAGATTCTTTGCGGATATTTCTTCCTCAGACTTACCTTTGTTTATCCTGGAAATTATATAAGTGATAATATATATTGATAAATTATTGGTAATCCAGGAAAAGACGGATTAATGATCAGGTACAGGGGGGGAAATATTTCTATATTTTCTATTACTAATAACAAAATCAAAAGTACATTTATTTAATTAAGTAAGAAAATAACTTAGATTTTTATTCAATTTGAGAAAATTATAATAATTAATAAGCTACCCCTACCTAATACACACCCGCGATAAGAAAACAAATATATACAAATATAAAAAAAACGATAAACAAAGTTTCTTGTTCTTCACCGTTGGATGTCACGAAGAGAGAGATCTCTCGGGATCTCAACCACCCTTAAGAAACCAGGGTGTTTTTCTGACGAATTTATGGACGTCACGATTAGGGCATTCATCCTCTTTCGTGACGCCCGGATATCCGCAGAAGAAACACCGGTGGTGCCGGCCGTACCGTCCACTAGGATCTTGAACATAGTACGACCGGAGGTCTTCATCTGGGGTTTCTATTCTGTTTTTATTCTTTGAAACCCCAGGTCAGGCATCTTCTCTGCGGGAATTACCCGACTGACTTCCCCTGACGCGACCATCAGGGCCACCGGTGGCACACCCTGATACCCTACCACCACGACTCCCTCCGGGTTGTGATGTCGCTCTTGATCTTAGCCGCTCATCCACGGCTAAGTTTGCGGAATCCCGAAGGAAGGAGAGAACACCCTCCCCTAACCGGCGAGCCTCTTCACGGGTACGGAGAAGCTTGGCATGCACTCGCTTAGCCTCGGCCTCGACGGCCTTTTGGCGTACAAGTTGTTGCCGTGAGCTCATCCACCCTTTGTCGCTCACGAAGCTGCTGGTGTAAATTCAGGAAAGCTTCCTGAGCTCTCGTTGACTCGACTAAGTCATTGAGCTCTTGGGTTAAGACGGGACCAACCTGTTTGGACCTACCACTAGGTCGACCCCGTAACTCTTCCCAGAGATCGATGACTCTATTCTGCGCCTTCTTAGAGACTTCTGCCTTGGCTTTAAAATCGGCCAAGGCTTTCAATAGGCGCTGCTCCATTCGCTGGAGCGGAGTCAGACGAGGGGGAGGATTCTCGCCTTCTCCGGTGCCCGAAACTCCTGCTTCGGAGGGAAAAGACAAGTGAGAACAATCAGACCTTTGCGGTCTTGATGTTCCCCGCATTTCTGGGTCATGAATCCCAGGAGTGGTGGGAGCGATCCCAGAGGCCTCTTGTCGCTCTCCAGCTCGTGCTGGAGAGCTGAACCGCGCCTCTGATTTCACCTTTTCTTGTCACGGAACTTCTCCTCCGGGAGAGGTGTTATTAGGTTCCGGGAAAGGACCAAAGCCTGCAGGATGGCGACTCTTAGTATGATCGGGACGCGCCCCCTCTTGACTCGAAGCTCCTGCTTCGGGAGGGGCGGTCTCCGACCGAGACGGACTAGATCATGGCTTAGACCTCACCCCCTAGGTCCTTGGAGCGGTGAGAGGCGGAGAAGACCCTCTTCTTCCTCCGTTGCCTTTCGGACGAGAAGGTCCCGACGTCGACGTAGTACGTCTGAGAGGGATGTATTCCTCCTCGTCCGAATCCGGATCTTCCTCCTCGATTTCTTATCTTATCTCCGAGGAGGAATCCGGAAGGAACGAACTCGGAGGAATGGGGCGAGCAGATCGGTAGCCTCGACGGACTACCGTCAAAGCTAACCCCTGCCCTCACATCTCCCCGAGCAGCTCCTTAAAGCGGGCAACGAAGGATTCATCCATAAAATTGTCAATGTGAAACAGATAAAAGAAGGACGAACTATATTAATAGGATGGGGAAAACTATTTCTCCTTCCGTGGCCTCCCACGCGGTCTTCGTTCTTTTGGGTCATTTCGAAGAGAAGACGCCATATCTTGAGACGAAGACCGCTGCATCAAAATTTTATTTTTACGCGGACGACCTCGTTTCCTACCCGGGACGGAAACTAACGGCTTACGAGTATTCTCGAGATTGTCCTGCGCAGAGAACCTCGCTCTAGAATCTTTACACGCTGGTGAAGATTCTCGCAATACTGGTGGGTCGCTCGTCACCTGATCGTGATCCAACGGAGGTTGAAGATTTATTTCTTCTTCTTCTGGTTCCAGCGGCGGTTGGGGTATAACGTCATCCTCTGGTTCCAGCGTAGAAGCATCCTCCAAGAGATCGTTTTCCTCGGGTTGGACGTACGGCTTGAGTTGTTCAGCATAAACTAACTGTTCAATCCGTCCGTCACAACCTTCCAGCTCATACGTATTAGTCCCTTTCTTTTGTATTATAACAAAAGGACCCGCGTATTTAGGGGCTAATTTGGACATTACCCCTTGAGCCGTCGAGGATAAGACACGATTTTTCTTCCATACCAGGTCACCTACTTGGTATGGAGAAGGACGTCTCCTAGCATTATAGTACTCTGCTTGACGACGCTGTTGTCCTTGAGATCGTGTCTTAGCGGCCTCTTGGAGTTCTCTCAACTTACTCATTTTCGTTAGCCAGGAACTCTCTCTTTCATTTTGTTGAATTTCCGCCGTAGTTTGATCCTGGCTGCGGCGAACAGTTCCTGGCGGAGTCAGCTCTCGCCCAAATTTTAATAGAGCCGGAGAGTATCCAGTGGAACTATGTGGCGTCGTATTTAGGGAGACATTTAACTCAACGAGTTTCTTATCCCACATATTGTGGGATTCTTCTACGAACGCCATAATGCGGGTTTTCAAAGTCCTATTGACCCATTTCACTGGATTAGCCTGCGGATGGTACGGTGGAGTAAAGGTATGAAGTATACCCGCTTCCACTAACTATTCATCAATCTTACGATTTTTAAATTCAGTACCATGGTCCTCTCTTTCAATTCTTTGAGAATCGTCCTGGCATTTGCTTCACGGATGGGGATACATTCGACCCACCGTGTAAACAAATCTTGAAACACCAGGATATACTCAATAATTTTAGGAATTCAATAATTTGGTTTTGATTTCTATTATTCAAACTATTTTTATTTGACATTGTATTATTAAAAAAAAGCTCGTTTCACTAATGTTATATAATTTTATATTATATGTAAATTACTAGTTCCCGCACCGGGTATTGTCACCTTGTTGAGTGCCCTATGGACCGGTGCGGGGCTTCCGAGCGGCTGAACCGGCAATAGCTTTGGGAAACAGGAGGCTCGGCCTTTCGGCGTTGAAATTGGGCTGATGCGGCAGACCTAATCTAGACCTCCAAAAGTAATCGCTCTAGCGGGACCCTTAAAGGGGACCTACTTGGACCTCTCTCACAACTAGTGTTGGGCCTCGGGACTGTCGAGAACAGCTATGTGGATCCCTTAGAGTCTAAGAAAAACTCACATTTTCGTCCCGTAGGAAGCGAATAGGTACTAAATCCAACCCCCAATTCCAAGGTGGAGGCCATCGTACCGAGAGGAATTCTTAGCCGCGGGGGTAGTAGCGGGGGTAGTAGCGGTCCCTAAAAATGCCACGGACACACCGGGCGACCTCCTCGAGTAATTAGCCTAACCGATACACGCGGAGCTCTGTGTTGGTGGTCAGCACTTCCCTAGCTACTCGTAGGATTAAAATGGAAAAATGCCATTCACAAAGAATCTTGGAGTGCAAGACGAGGCCCAGGGGGCCATACTATCACGGAATCCCTCAACTACAGCAACTGATCAGAAGATCAATGTGGACGCCGCTCCAGGCATATTATGTGGCGATAATATGAATTAGAAACTTCGCAAATAAGAGGCCTGCCCCTACCAAAGAAGATAGACGCTTATAAAAGAACACAAGTAATATGGCGATGGTAACGAAAATTTTTACGATGTGATGCGTGAACGCGCATGAACAGACAGGCCATGCCAGCTATAACTGGAGTGGCGTCAATACAAGAAGTGCCAGATTAAAGTGGGCAAACAATTTGTTATAAGATAATCCGGC
The DNA here is from genome assembly GCA_018907035.1 of Sycobia sp. Sy_11. Taxonomy (NCBI): domain Eukaryota; kingdom Metazoa; phylum Arthropoda; class Insecta; order Hymenoptera; family Epichrysomallidae; genus Sycobia; species Sycobia sp. Sy_11. The sequence goes on along the minus strand of JACCIC010000181.1, from coordinate 963,349 downwards.
GTTTTCAGGCTCTGACTTGATCTGGGTTGTATAGAGTCCTGGCGATGAGAGTAAATTGAGAAAAAGAAAGATTTCGAGGCTTTCGATATTCCGAGCATTTTAAATTTTCTTCAAAAGTTGTGTCCCTTCATCTTGCCATTAATCGCGATTCTGGTATAATGCATTTGCAATTGACTTTGCATATTGTTGCATGTGCCGATGGATTGAAAGATTATTACAAATAATCGTTAATGAAGTATAAATGTTTGTAGCATTTCGAATTGATGTTAAACATAAACTTCTATGCACGAAATTCATGAAAATTAACTACCCTTTAAAAAAAAGTATTGTTTGAAACAAGTTTGAAATTTCTATTATTGTAGCAAAATATTTTACAAATATATTGGAGAATTATACCAATGGCTATCAGTATATAAGTAGATGACCATAAATACGATTATAATTCTATATTAAGATTTTTAAATATATAATCGCAATGACTATTATTTTAAGGCGTAGTTTTAGCATTTAAAAATGCGATCCTATTTTTAAAGAATTTAATTATTTTTCTCAACCATCTGCCGAACTTAGTGATGTATTGGAACGTTAAAATTATACAAAAGCCCCATTCGTGTATATAATTAATTAACTATTTATTTGATGCTGTTTTGTTTTATTATGAAATATTTTGACAAACGATTCCATTATTAAAGTATTGTAATAGAGCAATGATTTTTCAACAATGCATTTGTATTTATAAAAATCGTTTTTTTATAAAATATTGCTAAAAAATAAAATTATTAGTATAGGGGCTGTAAAGAAAATATATTTATTAAAGGAAAATAGAACTTCATATAAAGGGTGTATAATACACTGAAAAAAAGGATTAGTTACCTGTATGAAATATTTAGTAAAGAAATTAGTAAAATATATTAGTTATATATGTAATTAAACACAAATTTAGTTAAATTACATAACTTTGTAAAAGTGCAAAAAGTGTTTTTTAATGATTTAAAGAATTTATAATAAATTCAAACTTTATTCACTAAATATTTACTTGTACAACGAATTATTTATTAGGCAGACAAAATAATTATTAAGTTTAACTCATTTAATAGTCAGCCATTATACATAACCTAATAACTATAATGTGCTTTACGTATTGTACTTTTAACTAAATAATTAGATGATCTATAAAAGGTATGTATCATATCTTTAGAAATACATTATACAAAAGTATAAAATAAGGTAAGTATGGTGCATTGGGCATTTTAATCATTGCAATAAGGATTGCTAAGAAGAAAGTTACGGAGCCTCACTAACGAGACACTGTTACTGAAGGCAAAACTAGGAAAAATTATATAGCTATATACATACAGTATATGGAATAGCCTTGTCAGATATACTAATAAAAAATATATTAATAAGAAGATATATTAATAAAAAGTATGCAATGGCTGTGTTGTCGAGGCTGAAATGCGGAAGAATCTGCACATCTTACAGGGAATTGCTCATACCTGGTTTCCTTAATGAAAATAAACATGTTCATTAAAAATAAGGTAAATTAAAAAGTAGATAGATGAGAGGAAGCATAAGAATCACAGGAACATACTAAACGATAGATTAAGGATGCAGAGAACATATCAAAAGTAGGGAAGAAAAGAATAGGAAACGAATGTCGCCATTGATATCATAGTGTGCCTAAAGTTTTTTCAACATCTTTTGTTTGTTGCGAGCTCTTGCAATAATTTTTACGTAGGTGTTTTGCGTGGAGAGAATTGAGGAGCGTCAGTGTTAAAGGGGGTATCGAGGTGCAGTTAGAGGAAGATAGAGAGAGAGGTAAAGAAACGAAACGGACGGCGGAGAGAGATAGAGAGGGATGTAGCGAGGTGCAGCAGAGAGAGAGAGAGAAAGAACTAGGGATAGAGGCCCAGCTGGCGAGGAAGGAAAAGCGGAAGGAGCGAAAAAGGATTGCAGCCGAAGAAGCAGAGAGACATAGAGAGAGATAGAAATAGAGGAAAGGAAGGACATCGTGCTTGAGAGGACACTCTTGCGCGAAGTATCTCCCGGCGCAGCATTGTTGACAGCGGTAATCCTACTACCTCGCATCACCGAGGTATATACTAGGAAAATTCAAATATACGCCAAACTAAGAAAGTTGCGGAAAACGGCATATAAGAATTTACTACCGAGCTATCGCCATTTTATGATCGGGAGGATGTGACGTCGCTGGAAGAGTTAGAGAAATTGAAACGCGTGTGGGAGACGCACTTAGTTTTGGACGACCGCTAAGTTGGCCCGAAATCCGAAAATAAAATGTGACCCCCAGAGGACGGCTTTGCAAAAAAATCAGCGAGGAGAATAGTAAGTTGTGAGAAAATAAAGATGCGAAGAAAAGAAAAGAGCCTGAAACAGGGAGGAGCTCGAGACCGGTGGCTGTCACGCACGAAGAGCCGCGAAGAGAGCGAGGAAAGGTATAGATCACGCCGATGGCAGTACTAATGAATGCGGCGCGAACACTAGCAACTCCACCCGAAAACTACACGGGACCGTGGACGTAAGAATAGCCACTGAGCAGATGGAAGATACCGGCGACGGGAATCGCACCGATACCCCCGGCACCTGACTGGAAAATTGCACCGTTGAGCTCACTGTCAAATACGCTAACGAGAATTTCACAGAGCGGCGAGGGAAATTTCTGGGGAGCCTGCCGACACTGTAACGTGGTGGGACATCGCGCCTCATAATGTCCACATGCGAAGTACTTCGAATTCCAGCAACCCGGCTAACGTGTACTGGAAGCCCACATGTTCGATGCTATCACTACTAGCACCAGGAAATTTGTTACGCAACTGCCCGAATCGAGCTGCCGCGTTGTCACCGAGCTCAATGTATCGACTACAGCCACCGGTCAACCAGGTACCATCGCCGAACGTAAAACAGGGAAACTGGGGAAAAAACTTGGCTGGGGACAGCGCAGTCCTATGCTACAGAGTATATGCGGAGGCGACTCTGGAGCGAAGAGGAAAATATGGAGACGGACAGTACTACTTTTACCTCATCTGGACATGAGCGAACGGAAACCGGAGAGGGGAAGAATAATAAGCGGGGCGGATATGCGATATAAATGCAAAGTTTTATTTTAATATTATAGGTAATACAAAAATTACCACGAACGAATACAATTCGAATTATTTCTCATTCGAAATATAATACGAACGTATATAGTTACAATATATATATATATATATATATATATATATATATATATATATATAACTCATTGATTCAGTCTACTTGTGTGCATTAACAACGTGGGCAGTAGCGCCAATGCACACAAGCTATTTAATATAGATTAACTTGTGTATGTGTGGCTCCCGCTCGAACCAACGCTCACATACACAAGCAAATGCAACTAGAAGTAAGGCCGTTACAAAATTTTAACTAAATTCCAAACGCAATTAGTATCGCATTTTATTACCGTAGCTAATTGTTCATATAACAACTAGCCGGTACATTATAATTTATTTCCGCGTTTGATCAAACTAAGAAAAAAATAAACGATGACTTACTTATAAAACAAAACACTTTGCGGGCCCATTTATCTTCAATTACTGTCTGGCGAAAATTTCACCGATAGCTCTCCTTTGTAAATAGGGGAAAAACTGAGGTGATAATGATAAAATCACCACGACAAGGCAACTGTCACAATCACAATTCTCAATGTAAAATTAAATTTTTTAGAGAACAGATAAAGACAGTAATTAAAAGAAAAAACAGTAGAATTAGACAAGAGCGAAATCGGAAAATACTATCTATCTTCCTTTACAGCAATTCAATTCTATTCTATTTCCTTCTTTTAGAGCAATACTGCCTTCAATTATCCATCCACTCCCTCATATTTGCTGAAGTTAGAGAGAGACTATAACCTGTCTTCTGTCTCTCTACTTCGCGAACGAACACCACCAATATATGTATCGGTGCTCGTTATACTATATATATATATATATATATATATATATATATATATATATATATATATATATATTTATATCATGTGGCGCGGTATTGCCACGAAGGCGAGTTTCAGAACCGCCGGCATGGCGCGACCGCTACGCTATTTACTTCTAAATTGAGATTTCGAATTTTCGATCAATGAAAAAAATGATTTATCACTTCTTTATGGATACTTTTTCAAAGCATATCTACTATTTATGACCTAAGGAGTCGTTTCCCGCCGGTATTTTTGGCTAATAAGCAGTTTTATTATAAAACTCAATGTGTGACTATAGAAAATAGTCAGAAACACTTTTTGTATATATATATAGTAATAGTAAATACACGGCAAAAATTTCAGCACTAAGATCGTCTAAACTGTAATAAAAGTTCAGCCTTAAGAGATGTGTATAGTGTAGTAAAATAATATATAGTATAGCAAGACGCTTTAGTTTAATAATATGAGGTTATGCACGAGCGTTCGATGTATTTTGATGGATTTCCTTCTTCCAGCAAATAATTCAGCGTTCCACTTTTGGTATGTTTTACATATTATAAAAAATTTATATAATATTATTTTAAAAAACTTTTTAAAATATACTTTTAGAAACTTCCAAAAATTAACAAACATGTATTCTATAATTAAATTAGAAAGTAGGTCTCTGATATAGTCAAATATGCTACAGATTGTAATCAAGGCAAACATAATAATATGTGTTCTTATCATATTAAGAAATTTACTACTGATAAATTTTATATATATTTGAAAAAACTTTATATAAAATATTTTTCTAAATTCAATATCATAATGTATTAAGATAAAAATACGTATGTAATAATATATGTAATTATATTGTAACTCTTTTCAAAAAACTCTAAAAAAATAATAATAAATAAATTATTTCAATAGAATTGCAGCTTAATAAAGTAACGAGATCAGTTACAAATAAGCGAGTTTATTTTCACATCATTTTGTTCACGTGTGGACTCATAAAGAAGACGTTTTTAGGTAAACATTCTACTGCTGGATTTTTCTAAAACTGTTAAAAAAAAAGTATAATAAGCAGAGGAATAATAGATATTAAAATTAACAAGCATTTGGTATCAAATTATCATAATCAGAGGGCAAATAAAATATAACTATTTAAATATTACATGAGAAGGTTAAAAAATCATTACTCAAAATTCATAAAAATATATTTTACAAATCAATACTATTCATGCATTGACTCATAAAAAAGAATTAATTATCCTGAATCATCGATGTTTTTAGGTGAAAAATCTTCTGCTATTTTTTCTGATAATTCATTCTTATTAAAAAAATTCAGATATAAACTTGCCAGGCATGTTCAAGTTTAGGTGAGAAAATCCAATATTGAACTTTAATATACATACTCAAATTCTGAAATTCTATTAATAAATATTTTTTATTGGTCTTACAGTCCAATCAATTTCAACCAAAAATAAAATAAAATAAAAATAAAAATAAAATAAAAATAAAAAATATATAAATAATAATAAAAAATAAGAAATAAAAATAAAAAATAATAAAAATAAAAATTAAAAATTAAAAATAAAAATTAAATTAAAAATTAAATTAAAATGATAATGACAGTCAGACTGTCCTTGTTTATATTCACCCCCGTAGACTAATCTGAAAGTAAAATATTAGCTGAAAAAATTCTTTGTTAGTAAAGTGCAGTCTGACTGTCCCCAACACCCTTACCTAATTGAAGACTTGTCCAACGTTTCGAGCTCGCTACGGCTCCTCATCAGGGACTAATCTAAACCTTATATTCTAATCTATATATACTCATCCCCACCACCAAATTTCGTAAATTAAATATAAATTCCCCCTCTACACAAATTGTCCAAAACCAATCAATTTAATAAGGAATGATAAACACTGTCCAATCTACCAGACTCTAACATTAAATTCACATTATTTCGATTCTTGGAAATGTGAATACTTTCAAGACTCTCCCGTTTATACTTATTATTAATACCATATTCCAAAATATCCACATTCACAAAATCAAAAGAATGTAAAAACTTTAAACAATGCTCTTTTAAACCAGAAGTAATATGTGAGCTACGTAAACTATATTTATGCTCATAAATTCTCTTTTTTAAATATCTACCTGTTTGTCCAATATAGTATTTATCACAATCCATGCAATTAATCTTGTAAACAACTCCTGATTTTAAGCATAAATCATCCTTATCTTTGCAATTATTAAACAATCTACTTAAATTATTGCGATTTTTAAAGAAAATTTGAATGTTATATTTCCGAAAATTTCTTTTTATTCTTTCAGATAATCCTCGAACATATGGTAAGACAATAATTTTGCCTCCGTTAAAATCAATTCCTGCACTATGTCTATTTTCTGTATTATAAATTTCAAACAATCTCTCAGCAATCAATCTATTAATAAATTGAATTGGATAGCCATTATTAATAAAAGTCTCTCTTACTATCTGTAAATTATTTTGTCTAAAATAATTCAGACTGCACTTTACTAACAAAGAATTTTTTCAGCTAATATTTTATTTTCAGATTAGTCTACGGGGGTGAATATAAACAAGGACAGTCTGACTGTCATTATCATTTTAATTTAATTTTTAATTTAATTTTTATTTTTAATTTTTATTTTTTATTTTTATTATTTTTTATTTTTATTTCTTATTTTTTATTTTTTTTTATTTTTTTATTTTTTATTTTTTTTTTTTATTTTTTTTTTTATTTTTTATTATTATTTATATTTTTTATTTTTTATTTTTATTTTATTTTTATTTTTATTTTATTTTATTTTTGGTTGAAATTGATTGGACTGTAAGACCAATAAAAAATATTTATTAATTTGTATATGGGCAGTCGACAGAAGTACAATTCAATTGTTCTGAAATTCTATACTTTTAAATAACTTAAATAACTTAACTATTTAAATAAGTTAAATATATATACTTTAAGGTGAAAGTACAGAATCATAACGTAAATTTTTACTTTTCATTAATTGTGTACTTTAAATTAGAATTCATTTGAAGTAGATTAGTCAAATCTTCAGAAAGAATATGCAAAGAAAATTAATATATGTACCTTGAAAAGTACTTAAAGTAATATATAATTTCTTGTACGACCCGAACAAATAGCAAAACTTTCATAATAACAGAATTATGTTTTCAAAACCTTCTCGACAAGAATAACTATAATAGAAATTTTACACTGAATTAAAGCATATATATACTACTTAATCCATTAAATGTTCCACCATATTATTCCTTAAAGTTCTTATAAATGAAAGATTACTATTTTCAATTTCTCTAAAAGTCCGATTTTCGCTTATATATTGGATTCAGGTAATAAGCGAATTTGATTGTTTACTATCATTAAGTACCGGACTTCCGGGCCAAATTGAAGTTTGCCAATGATCCAAGTTGGATTCCTGTCAACCTAATTTTTCGTAATCTTTTAATTTTTGGGTATTTCGAATGTATGCAGTGACAAAATTGAAAGTTATTTACCAATAAAGCTTCATTTATTCAGATTACTGTATATGCTGTAAGATTTTTTCATGTAAAAATTAATTATTAAAAAAACAGCATAAGTTTTGTGGAAACGGGCCTGGCCAGTTCATATCTGATTTTTTTTTAATAAGAATGAATTATCAGAAAAAATAGCAGAAGAATGTTCATCTAAAAACAGTCGACGAATGAATAGTATTTATTTGTACAATATATTGTTATGAATTTTGAGTAATGATTTTTTCACTTCTCATGTAATATTTAAATACTCATTGACTGTCCCACTTGGTTGTTTGGAAGTGTATAAGTCAAATAGAACTTCAATACCTTTCCAGAGCAATATCAGTAAGCTTTGCCGACTTCTCCAAGTCTATAGTTCGATATTTTCACCAGCAAGTAATGTAAATGATTTTAACTGCAGTCTAGAAGCACTCTGAAAAATGACTGGTAAATCTCTGCAGAATCTCTGGAAAATCTTGGCAAAATCTCTCGAAAATCTCGCCTCCATCGCGGAAGCATGCCTTACTTATAGTTCTCAGTGTCCAAACTTGATTGCGGGTAGAAAGTTAACGCATAAAAGGCCATTCCTTATCTGTAGTATTGGAATTTATATAGACATTTCGTTGTCTACTTCAGTAAAGCAAAACTGAATGCCAGATACCAGGCGTATAAGACTTAAAACTTACCATTATAATGTAAGCGGCGCGAACACTCATATTTTATTTGCCCACTGATTATGATAATTTGATACAAATGCACGTTAACTATACTATCTGTTATTCATCTGCTTATTATACTTTTCTTAACACTTTTAGAAAAATCCATGAGGTATGCCATTTGGCCCGAATGTACAAGATGATGTGAAAATGGATTCGGATTTCTGAATGATCTTGTTAATTTTTTAAGCTGTATTTTCGTTAAACTATTGATTTATTTATTTGTTTCAGAGTTTAGATATATTATATGTTCGCATCATTTTGTCCACGCGTATACTCAATCAAAAAATTGCAATATAATTTTTACATAAAAATATCTTTTTTATGAGTCCAACACGTGGACAAAATGATGTGAAAATAAACTCGGCTATTTGTAACTGATTTCATTATTTTATTAAGCTGCATTTCCATTAAAATAATTTATTTATTATTATTTTTTTAGAGTTTTAGATATATTTGTGTAGATTGTTTTTATACTTTTATGTTTTAGATATATTTTTTTTGGATCATCTTGTCACATCATAAATTTTATGACTCATAGAATCGATACATTCTGCATACCAGCTCTGCACCAGTATACCTGGCCTGTCAGAGATGTAAACTCAACGAGGCCAGCTGCCGGCTATTTTAATGTCTATGTATACAGACCTTCATATATATATATATATATATATATATACTTGAATAAGGTTTACGTGCTATGCATTGCTTGTAAATCTATATATCTGGTGGCGACAGAGGCGCTTTCTGGTGGGTAACCCAACTACTAAAAGTTACCTAAAGGTTGGATTTAACGATTTGTACAGAAGTGTTCTTCTATAAGCGTCTATTTTCTTTGCCCCCAGCATCGGAATTTTCCAACCTGTATCAGATCTCTAAATACGACCGTGCATACGGGACATCTGAAACAAGGTAATGTATATAGAACGTATACTCATTTATGTTAGTGCGCCAACTACTAGCATAAAAGTAAATCACTTAACTTTATGATATTTACGTTTGATCATTTGATTTGCTAGTATTATCGAAAGTAACTTGTTTCAGTAATATTCTGTTATATAAAAATTTATTAGGTAGGAAGGTATTGTGCGTGAACACAGCCACGTAGTCTAAATATTCAAGTTAATTCTAAAGAATGAATGAGATTATAATTAATTATACGAATTAATAAATTATTACATACTTAAATATTAAAATCTAATTTGAGTTGACTTAATATTATAATTAATTTATTCTTAAATATTTGTTATAATTATTGTTATTATTATTATATTTTCAGAACCTACGAATCCTATTTATGCTATTTATGAATTCTATTTTGCACTGTTCTTTTACTGTCATTCCTTTCATCTCAGAATCTCATGCATACTCGAAACTGAATTCACTTTTCACAGTCTTTCAATCATCTAGACATCCATCTGCCCTTCTGCACCGAAGCACTTGCGTAACGTATTTTGTGATTAACTGCCAGCTGTCCGCGTCCATCGTCATAAGTCTCGGCACATTTTCTGGCCTGTTCGCGCCTATCCTCGGCTGTAGTCCTAGTCATAACTCAGTCCAATGGTCGCACACGAAGAACATGTGCTCCACATCGTCCCGAGTCCATCCACAATACTTGCATTCTGGAGAGATAATCCACTTCATCCTGCAGAAAGACTTACGTAAATAATCATGTCTTACGTTCAACGCGTCGGCCCATACCTCCGTCACGTTAAGAAAGATTGAGTGGGTGATGCTCATCAGCAGTCTACCTACGCACTGTTGCAAATTAATAAATCTTTTTATCGGTGTTACAGTGTTTATAATATCATATATTAGCTAAAATAATGATAGTCAGACTGTCCTTGCTTACAACCACCCTGGTAGAATATGAAATAAAACTTATTACTACAATAAATTATATCAGAAAATTATAAATAAAAATAAAATAAAATTAATAATAAAATAAAAATAAAAATACAACAATAATAAAATAAAAATAAAAAATAATAAAAGTACTTCTTCTATGTTAGTAAAGGACAACCTGACTGCCCACACCACCTTAAATTTAGGATCACCTTCTTGTCTGACGTTACGAAATGCTACGGTTCATCCTCAGGAACTAAACTGATATTACGTACTGTTTCGATTCATTCATTTTGGCCATCAGTTTACTTAGAGCCTTGGTTTTTTCTGCTGTCTTATTTGTCACATTTCGTAAGTGAGGTCAGAAGCTCAGCTTCGATCCAATGTGACCCCACGATACTTGGCTTCACTCTTGGTCTTTAATCTTTCCGTCCCTACCAACATCAGAATCACTCTATACGTCTGCAAGTCAGCAGCATTAAATCGGTCTTTTGCAGCGTCAGCTGCAATCCGCGGTTTGAAGTCCATTCAGTCACCCATGTCATGATCTGATTCAAGTTTAACTGAATCAAGTAATAGTCGCGCGCAACTATCAAGGCCACCACATCGTCAGCACAGACAATGAGGCGCACGCCCAACGGCATGTCCAGGCTTAGAAAGCCATCTTACTGTACGTTCCAGAAGTCGGTGCCCAGGATGGAACCCTGCGCCACCCCCGCTATCATGCGTTTCCGTTTTATTCCGTCGAATGTATCGTACGACATTGCTCGATCCCGTAGATAGTGCCGTATGATACATACGAGGGTGGATTGATAAGTTTCCGGCCTGACCAAGACAAACAACGTTTTTAAGAAAATTTTTTTTATTTCTCAACATAATCTCCTCCAAGGCTGATCCATTTCTGATAGTGGTGTTCTAGTCTAGTAATGCCATCTCTATAGACTGATTCGTTAAGCTCCTCAAAATACCCATTTACAGCATCGATTACTTCTTCATTGTCCACAAATCTTTTACCGCCAAGCCATTTTTTGAGGTTAGGAAACAGATAATAGTCACTCGGGGTAAGGTCTGGAGAGTAGGGAGAGTGTGGCATCAATTCAAACTTCAGATCGTTGATTTTAGCCATCGCAACGATTGACGTGTGCGCTGGTGCGTTATCGTGTTGAAACAAGATTTTTTCTTCGCCAGATGAGGTCGTTTAATTTTCACTTCGTGGCTCAAACGTTGCAATAAGTCTGCGTAGTATTGACCAATGATAGTTTTACCCTTTTTCAAGGTAATCAATGTATATAATATATCTTGCATTACAAAAAAAAGTAGCCATGTCCTTCCCTGCCATATTAAGTAGGCAGCGAGGTCCGGACGAAGAGGCATGTGAAGATTTCCTTTAGTCTTACTGAAGAGAATCAATCGAACCTCCTTTCCTATTCTATTAACAACTCTCTCCATCAGGCACTCGTTATATAATTCCAAAACGATATCTGGGTGGCATAAAGCGATCAGTTTTGTTATGCTTTAAGGCATTCGAGGCCCTATGGAGCATTTCCTGCGTGAAGAGAGAGATATCTGTCTCTGCCGTTTCCTTTGACACGTCCGTTCTATCTGGACAGATCAGTAAGAATCCCAGGAATATCGGCTCCATTGTTTCCGTGTCTTGTAAAACCGGCGGGCCTCACCCCCCCCCATTCCGCCTGTCACAAATTCGTAACCGTTTCTTCAGGGGTTTACTCCACTTCGTCAATGAGTCAAATCCAACACCGCTTATTATTATCATTGATCGCGAATTTCAGTCGCCTCCGGGTGAGACTGTACTCCGCAGTGTAGGGACCCGCTTCGCCTCGACTTCGGGCTCGTTGAGCTTTCCATCTTATCTTCAAACAGGTGCTTCTGAGATTCGTGACCTCCACCGTCTAGCAGTATGTCTGTCGTCTGTTACACATGTTGCAATTCTTGAGTCTAATTACATCACATAGACGTTGTAGAAAACCAGCCATCGCCGCCACTAACCGGGAAGGTCTTGTATCTTGTCTTTCCATGTGTTTCGCTGCGTCTGTCAGCTCAAAGGCAATGTACTGGTGGCCACTGGCCATACACCCTTCGATCACCCACCACGCCCTTACCCTAGTCCGAATTCTAGCCGAGGCGAAATTCACATCTGGTATGGAATTATATCCGGGTCGTCGGCACGTCGGCGTTATTCCTTCGTTAAGTGCTGTCATCTCGAACAGTAATTGTCCTCATCTCTTGGTCAATGGCATTGTCCACTCGATCGCTCGCCCGTAAAGTCGACTGTCAGAATCACGTTATCAGGGATTTCCTTTACCGCGTCGTCGATTTTCTGGGGTTTAGCCACGTACTCAGAAGGACTATATTTTGGGATCAGGTAAACGCTGACATAGGTAAGACTAGCAAAACAACACATGCTAGCGAGCCAAGTCAATGAACGTCTGTATTTGCATTGCTTACTTATAATGAGCAGGCCAGTGTTCAGTTCAACCGGAATCTGCGGGAGAAGTGCGCCAGTTACGCTACACCCATTCATATTGCACTGGAATATCTTGGTCGTCATTGCGTGGCTGTCTTTGTTTCAGTTCTCTCAATGCTGCCCTGAACACTGCACACGACAACGAGCCAGGAAAATGTCCCTTGTCCAGGATTACCATTGCAAAGAAAGCACTCTTTGTGACTCTTACAATCCTTATAGGAATGACCCTCGAGACCGCATCGCCAACAGTACTTTTGTCTGTCCGGTCCTTTACAATTTTTTGGTATATGACCGAAATCCAGGTACCGGTAGCATCGTGAGACGCGTACCCTGGTACTAGCTTGGGAGATAAGCCAGCCGATTTTAATACGTCGTTTTCTTAAGAGATCAGTAGTCTCTTTTGCATCGAATTCTCAGAAAGCCACCTTTTACGTCGAGGACGTGAGATTGACGCACTGCGGTCTGTCCCGTTTCCTGATTTAACGCGATCACGATATCCTCGTCGGTCGTGGCACTGTCGAGGTCCATGAATTCCAGTGTTGATAGAGCTTGTGCTCTATCCTATTCGGACATTGCACTTACGCTTGGTGGTTTTAGGCTCATTGCGATGCCCTATATTTCCCGAAGGGTGGAACCATAACCTTTCCTTTCAGGGAAACATTTCCAGTCTCTCGCAAATTTAGCTAATATTCCAATATCCACATTTGATGCCTCTTCCAGATGTTCCATGAAGCATTGTCTTCAGCATGTAAGTCTTTTGCTTAATAGGACTAAGCTTCGGGAAAGCAAGTGGATTATTGTTTCCTCTTCCGTGTGGAATTCTCTACTCTACATGAATCATCAGACGTTTTACCTCATTTTTGAGGTTGACGCCTATTGCATAGTTCCCATGATTATTCCTGTGATTATACCCACCGTTACTTTTTTGTGCTTTCAAAGATCACTGGTTCTTGTTTATCAATAGCCAGCCATAGTTTTCTAGATGCGAGGCAGTCGTTTCTTGTCTCTCAACGTTCACGTTTTGCTTTGATTGTTTCATCTATGTTCTTTTTAATTGTGTTGACCGGTGGCCATGTATGTCTGTTTCGGCGCTGTCTGTTTTTCTCCATTCCAAGCTGTGCCAGTTCGTCCGTTCTGGTATTACCTTCGACACCAAAGTGTCTTGGTATCCAGCATAGCCTAACTTCGCTGTTCTGAATCCATGACAGCAGATCTCGGCTGCTCATCACTGACTTTCATCTAATCGAAGCCCTGGGGCTTTAAAAGCAGCTTGGATATTCGTGTAAATAGTTGCTTTTTCAGGTTTCTAATCTTCAATAGTTTCGACGCCTTTTCAATAGATAAGATTTCTACCTGTAGAACACTGCACTTGTCGTTGAACATTGCACTTGCATTTGCACTTTGCATTTGTTCGGAGTTGATCCCTGCGCCTGTTCCTTTTTCCATTTTCAATGCATCTGTGAAGACTGAGATTTCCTCACTTACTGTCATTACTGTCATCTGTTTTTTTGTTTTAATCTGTCTCGTTTCTTTTCGATCTTTTAAGAGTTGAGACCACCATCGCCGAAGATTAGGCGTGGGTCCGCAGCGGTTGTGCGACCGCCCGCTGCGAAGTAGGGTCTGACGGTCTCTCTTTCGTTTTTGATGAGTTGCCTCCTCACATTCACTCCGTCCCTTGTCTTTCTGTTTTTGTCGGAGCAGTCTCATTCGCTTCAATTCATACTGTCCGATTTCCACTGCTTCATTGATCTCACTCAGACCGTTTTTTATTATTTAATTTACATTTTTTTTTGTATGTAATGGTCTGTCGAAGCACTCTCATTTGTACTTGTAATGTCCGATTTCTACTGTCTCATGAATTCCACTCAGACTGTTCTTTATCACTTGGCTAATATTTTGCTGATTACCAGTCCATTCCATCATTTTACTTAGGACTCTGCTTGTTATATAAAATTGATCTTGCAATTTACGCTCAGCAGCATCCCAAATTTCTGGCGATCTATTTACTCTTACATTTATCCCTTACATTTATCTTTTACATTTATCTCTTTCATTTCCATATATACATACATTTCCATTGCTATCTGTCACAGATTATTATTATTATTGTTGTTGTTGTTGTTGTTGTTGTTGTTGTTGTTGTTGTTGTTGTTGTTATCATTATTATTATTATTATTTTCAGGAGGTAGTGGAGGCGACCAGGACTATGGAGTGGGAGAATCACTTCTCTCGGCCCATGTGTCTTCTGGTGACACTTGATGGCAGAAACGACTTCAACTCAATTAGGTGGACATACGTGCTGCGGGCACTGGAGAAGGACTTTAATATACCTAGGTACTTACTCCAGATCATTGGAATGAAGAACAGATCCATTCTATACGACACGGCAGATGGCTCTAAGTGAAAAGAGTTAACGTTTAGCGCAACCCAAGGCTCCATCCTGAGTTCCGATCTATGGTATATTTTCTATGAAGGGGTCCTGCAATTGGACATGCCGGAAGGCTGCTCGGTAATATGGTATGCGGATGACGTGGCAGCGGTTATTATTGCGTGTAATATGACGTTGGCACAGTTGCGCCTTGATTAGACCATGCGCAAAATTTACCATTGGATGGGTGATCACGGGTTGGAACTAGCGGAGGCCAAAAAGGAGATTGTGCTCCTCATGAAAAAGCGCGTCCCCAAAATTCAGCCGGAGTAGTACCTGGGCGTGATCCTAGATACGAAGCTTAACTTCTGGAAACATATTCAGAGTTCGGCGGACAAGGCGGTGAATGTGACGTACTTGGTCATGGCTACTGCTAAGAGCTGCTCCGTCTGTCATGCTTTACGGTGCTGAAGTCTGGGCCAATGCACTGCAGTACGAAAAGTATAGCAGGCGCATGGCGGCTGCACAGAAGAGATGCCCTCTTCGTATAGCGTGTTTGTATCGCACGGTCTCGGAGGCGGCCTTCCTAGTGGTTGCCGGGGTGATTCCGGTACACCTCCTAGCCCTGGAGCGGAAGTTTGTTCACCAAATGAAGAGAACACTTCGTGAAGCCGAAGCGAAGAAGCAAGCCAGAAATAGTTGCCACGCTTACTGGCAGAAGAGATGGGAGCAAGTATGCATGGAAAGTGGACCGCCAGACTTAGAAGTCACTCAATTACTATCTCATCCAGATGCTAACTGGCCACGGGTACTACCGCGCGTACATACACAAGATGGATCAAGTAGCGGATCCTGGTTGTATATAGTGCGGATCCGCAAAAGACGATGCCCATCATACATTCTTTGTGTGCGGGCAGTGGGACCAGTAGAGGATGCAATTGGGGAAAGTTGCTGGAAGAGTTACCACGGAAGGTATCATTCCCTTGATGCTCTTCAGCCAGGAAACATAGGGAAGGGCTGCCCATTTTGTCGAGGATATCTTTAGGCGGAAGGAGACGGATCTTCCATAGATTCTTATTTTTGGCTGAGATCTGGCGGCGCCTGAAGGTGAACACCATGATTCCCTTTCCGAAGTATTTCCTAACGTCGTAGCGGCGGTTTCCGAAGTGTGGAGGTCTCCTCGGTAAAACGCTTGCCGACTTTGAATTGCAGCTTTTTTCAGAGCTGCAGAATGCGGTCAAGGGAATGCACGAAGCAGGTAGTTTTTTCGTGGGTATGCCTTTATATAGGTGATTCCCACATACCCGGGGACCGATCCCAGAAATGCACAAAAGATTTTTCTCCTCCTCTATAAAAAATATTATTAATAGCGTTATTTTTTTAAGGAGTCTGTGAATGCTATTTATGCATTTCCAATGTTCTTTCAGCAAGTATAATCGTGGAGAACAGCCATTGGAATATGCGCAATTCGATATAACACCCATGCCACTAAACACATATCTCCGTGTTGTTGCACCGACGCCAGCACGGAACTCTTATTCAAATTACTGAAACCTGGGCGGCAGTATTTGCGTGGTCCATTCACGGTCATTCCTTTCGTCATAGAAGCTCATGCATACTTGAAAATGCATTCACTCTTCAGTCTCTTAATCGTCCAGACATCCATCTCCTCTTTTGCTCCGAAGCACATGCATAGCGTATTTTGCGATCAACCGCCATCTGTCCGTACCCGTCGTCATAAGTCTCGTCATCTTTTCTAGCGTGATCGCACCTACCCTCGTTATTCTTATTTTTTTCTTCTTCTTCTTCTTATTATTATTCTTACTGTGCGCTAGAGCAATGAATAACCAAACACGGATAAGAGCTCTAATCTTAAATAGTGGTATTAGCTCGTCCATACAACTACTCATCATCTACACATTTATATACCGTAAGTTTTAAGGTATTCAAGCTAGAGAGTGTATCAGTGACCCTCTAAACAGGTATCTCCCATGAATGATGGAGATGGAGGCTCTATAAACAGGTTTTGTCCAGGCGGCTGAAAAATGTAGGAGAGGTTCTCTAAATAGATAACGCTTACGTGTAAAAGAGACTAATTTGAATTATCTGAAATACTCACAGAAACAATGCTTATTCGTTATGTGGTGGGCTTGGATCAGAGGGAATCACTGTATATTTATGTGCACTCCCTTACTGGAGGGTACAGTCGTAGAATCAGCTAATAGTAGGGGGCCCGAACCAAGTTTAGCCCAAATGGGAGGCTGCGCACACATTGGCAGAGTGTCGTCAAGCCTTTTTATTTTTTTTTTTTTTGACGGCGTCAAATCTCGCATCTTATAGTAGTGCCGTACTGCAAACGAATGGAACGCAGCTGTGAGACACGAGAGGGGAACAATTGAGGCTACCGATGTTTAAAAGGGCTTGGATAATGCAGAGATTCAGGATACCAACCCCAACTCCCTATCTAGTCAGCCTTCTGACTACCACTAATATCAGGCAGCGAACACTTGGATTCCGACCTTCACGTTTAGATGGCGATATAAGTAGAAGGAAAATTCAGATGTGTCGGTTCTAGTATCTAATTTTTAGCTATGGGATTTACCAATAAAATTCAGTTAACAGGCGCCATAATATTTATAAATATTTTAATTTATTGGTCAGTGAAAAATGAATCGTGCTAAATTTTTTTTCAACATGTCCTTTTGCACTATTTGGATTTGAAAAAATGTGTGGCAGAAATTCATCGATTGCTTCAAGAATGTTATGTCAAACAAGCTCCATCGCTTACAACATGAAAAAAGTGGTTTCAGCGGTTTAAAAGTGGAGATACTGATATTAATGAGAATCAACGTTCTGGACAACAGAAAAAGTTTGAAAATAGTGAATTGCAAGCATTATTGGGTAAAAACTCATCTCAATTGCAGAAAGAACTTGCTAATAAGTTAGGAGTCAGTCACAGAGCTGTTGGCATAAATTTAAATGCGATGGAAAAGTTTCAGAAAGAAGGAAATGAATGCCACGCGTTTTGACCAGAAGTGCTATTATAAATAGATACAAAATCGCACTGTCTTTGCTTTCTAGGCTAAAAAAGATAAGTTTTCTGAGCGTAATGTGACCGATGATGAAACATGGATCTACTATGAAGATCCCAAGCGCAAAGAGTCATGGATGGACCCAGAGCAGCCGCCCACATTAATATCAAAATGGAACATTCACGGCCAACAGCATTGCTGTGCATTGTCGAATGAAACCGTCACTGCAGAAGTATACAAACGCTAACTGAAGGATTTGCAGCAGAAATTGGTGGAACATATATCAGCAATTGCAAATAATTGGCGTAAAATTATTCTCGTGCATAACAACGTTCGGTCAGATGTTGCGAAATCAGTCAAAAATACCCTTTTAGAGCTCGAATGGGAATTTTTGCCACACACAACGTACTCGCTAGATATAGTACCTTCTGATTACCGCCTATCAATATCGATGCAACACGACCTCATTGATATGCACTTGTGGATGTAGAATTTGTAAATGATTGAATCGCCTTGGAACCGCCATTGTTCTTTCGCCACGGTATCGTTATATTGCCAGAAAGATGGGAAAAAGTAGTAGAAAATGACGGAAAATATATTGATTAAGCTAAGGTGTATCCATTTCCCATCATAAATGTCCTTTTTTCTTTAAAAAAGGTCGAAAACTAAATTCACATCCTAATATAGCACATATAACACAAAAAAAAGAAATGAAAGAAGTAAAAAATGTAAAGCAGGTTTCCAAGTATCGCCTACATCTGGTTCTGTAGAGTCAATAGAGTTACGTGGTTCCCCGATCATACCAGTAGGCCACCTGGCTGGTGCGACGGTTAAGCGAGAAGGAGATATTACTCCAACTTGGTTAACTGGTTACAGATATGAAATAGGCTCAAAAGAGTCAACCTTATATCATGAGAAATATAAACGAAGGCCCACTCGTAGCGATTGCAATGGTTGAGATTCTGTAGCAAACGCTAGAAAAGAAAAAGTAGAAGGGAAGTTTCCTTGCAGAAGTTATGAAGACTATTCGTGACTGCGCAAACCTCAGGACTCGAGTGTAGATATAAGATCCATCCGTACATGTAAGACACTTGCTGTAGTACTCAGGATAGCGACCATCGAGAACGGCAGTGTCAGACAGTTGACCCACAAAGGAAGTCTGGAGATCAGGAACCTGGACTGCTCTGCGACGGAGAAAAAGATGCGTAAGGCCCTTAAGAGAAAACTGCCCAATTATTATGGTGAATTAGAGATCAAGGTGACCTAAACTAACATCGTCGAACAAGATGCTGCCGTCGTAGTATTGGAGAAGGTTACTGCCATGGAGCTGCTGAAGATCAGACTTCTAAGAGTGGGTCTGGTGAATTATTGCAGACGCCGACGGAAAATAATAACTAGGTGGTAAAGGTGCCTAGGCTATGGTCACCAGAGTCACAGCTGTAAAGGCCTCGACCGTAACACCTGTTGTAACCGATCCGGATAGGGAGGGTACGAGGTGGTGGAGTCTTGCGAAGAGTCGATGAGTCGACTGTCTGTGAGACTGTCTGTCAAGAGTCTGTGCTTGGGGCCGACATGTAGAACATTTCATATGACGGGATTATCCGAATGCAGATGCATAATGACACCTTTCTATTCGGATACGTAAATGCTGTAGCAGCCATCATCATCGCTAAGAATTATGACGCCGCACAGATGTGACTCAACAAGTCATGAGCCGCGTGCTCTTGACTGAGAAACGTATTCCAAAGATACACATTATGCTGGTTGGAGACACGACGGTAAGTATTAAAGTATCTGTCAGGTACGTCGGGGTGACACTGGATTCCAAGCTGACTTCTGGAACCAAAATAGCGGATAGAGCTGCCCGAGTGACAGCGCAACTTAGTAGGTTGATGGCCAACAATGGTGGTCCTGCATCCTGCAAGTGGTGTCTGCTCATAAAATCAGCCTAATCCATCATGCTGTATGGAACGGAGGTATGGGCCGATGTACTTCAGAAGTATGAAAAAAGAATGGTGGCAGTGCAGCAAAGAGGGGCATTACGCATAGTGAGCTCCTACCACACGGTCTCTGAGTCGGCGGTGCTAGTTATTGCAAGTGTTATTCCCATTGATCTCCAAGCAGAGGATAGTATTCGCCGAGCATATTATAATACATGGTTTCAGTCTTCCGTTCTTCCGAAGAACCTCCTCGACATCTCATCAGCGTAATTAATGAATGGACAAACGTTCGAATATGTTTGTTCGGTTTTTGTACGCGGTTATGTATCTGTTGATCTATGTGTCGATGTTCGCTGGGCGACAAATTGAAGTTTCTTAGGCCTTCTTCTAATTTTCCAGCTCTCAGCAATTCAGAAAATCTGTTTAAGATTTACTAATCTGACAAACTATACGATCGTTTGAGCTCATTAATCCATTCGAGAAATCAATGTACATTTTTACCATCAAAGTGGCAGTTCCATTTTCTCATCTGATCTATCACTTTAGCATTTTCTTGTGCAGCTGTGAGTTGCTGTATATAGACGGTAGCAGGCGAAGTGCCACACAGTGTACTTGCTGCAGAACGTACGACGACAGAACCTGAAGTTGAGGGAGCTGCTTATGGATTAAGAAGCTGCAGATGAAGTTGTCAAAATACTTCCTCGATTTCTTCCAAATCTTAAATATGAAATTAAACACTGATGCAAATATGCTTTTGCACCTTCTATAAGTAAATTATTTTCCGAAAGTTCATTTTCAATTTGTTCTTTTGCTAGTTTACATATCCAACTTACTCTAGGTCTTGTCATTTTACCGAGATTTTAATTTTACTCAACACGAAAAAATATACAGTGTTTTATTTTTCCTGGAATCGAAAAAGTAATTTCTTTTTACTTTCTTCGTGAAAACTGTAATTTTCAGTTTTCTATATTGAACAACGGATTTTAGTTTTAATGCTAATATAAAATGATAATATAAATTATGGGAAGTATAGTGTATTCGAATTCCTTATCATTTAAAACTCCTCTTGAATGTAATAAATTTATCAATATAATCTGTTTTGATTTGAATTTGATAAAACAAAGAAAAAATTTTCAGATTTTGAATATATATTCGGGATGAGTGAGGGAAGGGTTGAACAATAAATAAAAAGCCAAGCAATTTCGCGAGCAAATATTAAGTACTTGTTTCGGCGTAAAAATCCTCACGGTTTAGAGGGAAAAGCCGATAATATATTTATTATTATGGTCTATAATTTATTTGTTATTTTCCGCAGTAAACGTTAATTATAATACTACTACTAATGCTAGTTATAATAATAATACTACTACTAATAATGATAATAATAATAATAATATCAATGGTCCACAGGCAATATACACTATACAATTCATATGCGCTAGCTCGCACTCACATACGCATACCACACTCACGGCGCGCGCGCACACACATACACACACAAATGTACGTAATATGAGTTAATATGGCTATGTAAAATGCGAATTTTAGACGCGTGCGTTACAATTTACCTGGGAAAACGATACTCGTGAGGTTGTTGGTCAGGGCCTGGCGGCCGCACAAATCCCTGCAAACTTTTCTCCGCAACGACGCACCGTACGTGGACGATGGATATAGGGAGAGTCCGAAATGACCTACAGTGGATTCAACGTCCTGTGAAGCGACACACAGTCACACTGGACAGCTTCGCACAAGCCGACGTGGACTCTCGCCCAGGAATGGTTCACGTCGACAATTCGGCCGTGAACTCGTTCCGAAACAACGGCAAATGAACTCGAGGTATTCTCGATTGCGCACACACCGCACTCGATAAATCACGGAATTGAACAGCAAAGCAACGGCGACGAATAATACACAGTTATCCAATACGAAATGGCGACGGCACAAATCACAACTGAATGATGCAGCAACCATCGCAATGTCTCGATATTAACCACAAAGTGCACTCGACCGAAGGCAGTGTTTCACTATTCGAAAAGTCTTTTCTTGATTTATAAGAGGTACTATACTAATATTTCCTACATACGGAGCATCTCCCACTCTCCCCCCCCCCCTCTGTCTCTCTCTCTCTCGCTCTACCTTCCTATGAAGGACCACGAGTCCTTAAGCTCTAATAAAGACAATTCAATTCTACCTTCCTACCTACCTATCTAAGTATCTACCCATCTGTCTTTCTCTCTCGCTCTTTACCTAAATATCTATTTGCTCTCTCTCTCTCTCTCTCTCTCTCTCTCTCTCTCTCTCTCTCTCTCTCTCTCTCTCTACACTTATACCTGAAAACCCTTATTCGGCACGTACGAGCAACCAGACGCGGATGAGGTTTTTCGCTCGTTAGTTGTTATTGCTACGTTCGCTTGACATTACCGAAACATCCCGCCCGCCTTTGTACATCCGACGAACCTCTTAGCGCGGCTCTAGTACTAAACCTTCACACTGCTATCGTCAAGATATAAAGGACATAGACTAACAGTAGCCATCCGTACTATGCCGTCTAGGCCCGGGTGAACTTCAAGAATTGTAGCCATCGGTCATTTCGATGGGGGATATCGATCATCCTTAACAAGAACTAATCTACCTACGTAAAAATTTTCGTTCGGATCTCTCCATTTTTCACGCTGTTGCATGTGAAGGAAGTACTCCGATGACCAGCGTTTCCAAAAATTATTACGCAAACGTTGCAATAATTGAAAGCGGTTTAACCGTCCTAGTGATACGTTAGAAGTATCGACGTCAGAAAGCAATGCCGATGAAGTTCCGGTAAGAAAATGGAAAGGCGTTAGTGCACCGAGGTCGTCGATATCGGAAATTAGAGCCCCTAATGGGCGTGAATTTAAGCACGCTTCAACTTCCACAAGAAATGTTGATAGTTCCTCAAAGGTAAGCATATGTTCGCCTATCACTCTCCTTAAGTGGTATTTGACCGATTTAACTCCGGCTTCCCACAAGCCACCGTAATGAGAAGCGCTTGGTGGAATGAATTCCCATTCTGTACCATCGTTTGCTAGAAGCGATGCGGTCTCTCAGTAAAATTCCGACGCTCTTTCAAACGTCGCTTTGAGTTCCTTATCGGCTCCGTGGAAATTTGTCGCATTATCGTTTACGAATTTTTGACAAATACTTCGCCTACCTACAAATCAATGACATGCACTAACAAATAAGGAAGTTGTCAAGTCGCTAACGACTTCTAAGTGAATGGACTTAACAGCAAAATAAACGAAAACTACGATATATCCCTTGTAAGGGCGATATCCGCGACCCTTGTTTGCACTTATCTGTATGGGACGCGCATAATCTAACCCGGAAGTAGCAACTGGCCTGCTTAATTGAACGCGATCAGCGGGAAGATCTCCCATTAACTGATGAGCGAATAGCGGTTTCACACGCTGACAGGTTATACTTACGAAGAACTGTCTTTACCAATTTTGTCTTGCATAAGATCCATACTTGCTGCATTAATAGACTTGTGGTCAAAGTTGGGCCACCCTATAAACACTGATAATGTGGGTGCCGTACGAATAATTTACCCAGCTCTGATCGATATGCTAAGATCGATGGGTGTTTACAATTGAAGGTTAAGTCAGTATGCGACAATCGGCCACCGACACGCAAAATTCCAACGTCACATATGAATGGGTTTAACTTACTCAGTCGATCGCGGATGGTAATTTTCTCCCTGCCTTCAAGATTTCAATTTCCTTTGTAAAATCGGTCGCTGGAACCAAACGAGTAATAACGTCACGAGCCCCTGATAGCTCTGGCGATCGTAAAAGGGAAAGATATAAGTCCTGGCCTAACTTGCGTCTACGTAAGTTGATCAATGGGTGCCTATAAAATGCGACAATCCGAACTAATCGTGACAACGAAGAAAATTTTCTGAGCAGCTCTGGCTTCGTGTATACAAAACGTTCTGAAATTTGACCGGCCGCAACCAGTGTTGCTGCTCTTGGGAGAACCATCCAGGTCCGCGCCACCATAGATTATTTTTCGACAATTTGCTCGGAGCTACTCCTCGAGTAGCCAAAGCAGCCGGGTTGTCTTTAGTTGGCACGTGTGCCCAAGTTGCTGATGGTAACTCAACTCGTTTCAATGTACGAAACCCTATTCGCAACAAAGGTTTTCCAAGAACACGGGTGCTTATGTAGCTTATGTCTATCTGCTCTCTCTCGCTACACCTATACCTGAAAACCCTTATTCGGCACGTACGAGCAACCAGATGCAGGCGGGGTTTTTCGCGCGTTAGTTGTTATTGCTACGTTCGCATAATATTACCGAACCATAATCAGTGTAATGTAATATTTCTTTCTAATTTTTAAATAAATTAATTTATTGTCAGGAAATAAATTTATATTATTTTACTTAAATTTTTGTATTTCTGTGTCTTCTACTTAATATAAACTATTACTTCTAAGATCACCATGATTTGAATAATATTTCACAAATCCTCATTAATCAAATCCATAATTACATTTCATAACATTACAATTATTTTGTCAGATAAATTTTCAGTATTTTTACAAAATTCTACTAGCGATTTCATAGAAGGTACAAAATTGATTGATACTGAAAACTGGTTTTCAATTGATTTTAAAATGATTTCAAATAATCTTCATAAATGATTTCGGTTATTGCAAGTGATATAAACTGATTGTAACGGTTTTCAAATGACTCGTATAAAAGAGTCCAATGATTTCACAGAGCAAACAGGATCCTACTGTAATTTAATGTAGGACAGCTATTTTGTCGAAAAAATTAAATAATTTAGTATCTACATTTCCCTCTTTTACCAAAAAACTTTTCATAGACGGGCCCGCAAGTACATGTCAAAATAATTCTTAAATTATATTTCCATAGTACTGTATTCCCAGGTTATAAATAAGTGATTACATAGACACACTCTTAATAAGCACTTTTTTATGGAATAATAATAAGTATTCATTTTGAAACCTACACGAATTGGTACTCATATATATTTACTCATATATATTTACTCATATATATTTACATATACTTGACTATGTAAAAATTGATTTAAATACTTCTTTTATTTAAATGAGAAATATTTCAAAATAATAAAACTATAAGTTATTTTTTAAACATCGCACGTTTATGTCTAATTTGCTGAGAGGTCTAATTAGGAAAACATGTAATTTATTTAATTCAATACAGTACATTGATTATATCGATAAATGTAATACATTGAAGAGAAGTTTCAAATGATAAGAAATTCGAATACGCCATACTGACGTTATTTTAGACTATAGTAGATTGTAATTTTAAAGAGATTTCAAAAATTTTAGAGAGTTATATTTAGTATTTTTATATCGTGAAATGTCAGTTGTTTTCTGTCGTAAATAAGATATTTTTCTTATTTGATTAAGGAAAGCATTCGAGAGGTACTATTACTAGAAGCATATATGTGATTTTTTACAAAAAATCACGTGATCTTAATCAGATTAAAAATATTTTTATATATTCTTGAAGAATATTTTACTATACTATAAATTTCTTTTCAATATCAAACACTTTTAGACATAAGATCTCATTTTCAATTAATGGTCGACACTCCCCGTGGAAGTTATGCCGACACACCTGCACACCGTGGTATATCATGCGAACACGAAACTCACCATATGAGTCGTCCCGACACACCTGGACATCGTGGTCTACCGTCCGAACATGTAACTCCCCGTAGAACTCGATTCGACGCAACTAGACATCGTGTTCTACCGTTCAAACATAAAACTGGCCGTAGAAGTCGTCGCCACACACGGACATCGTATTCTTACCTCCGAAAATGACATTATGATCTGTAGTAGCCGAGTGTATTACATAATAGTATTATAGTAATAGATACAGCTGCACATAGTATATACATATAGTAATAATGCATGCATATATATACATATATATAAATCAAACTAGCCTTCGAAGCGCTATCGAGCCACTAGATTTAGTTAGCTATTGCCAGAAATTATGCAAATCTAGTAAGTACTTACCGAATGGATAAATTTAAATAACTAGAAAGATAATGTAAACAGAGGTAAAAAAATTCATTGCTTAATAACTTTAGTATAATAAAAAAATTTCACATAAAGCTTTTTTTCAATTGAAGAATAACGGAATAGCTTGCTTTTAAGCACAATTAGAAGTAATATAATGGTTTAATATTGACGTGATATGTATAAAATCATTCCCGTAGACTAATCGGAAACTAAAAATATTAGCTAAAAAAAATTTTTTTTGTAGTAAAATGCAATCTGGCTATCCCCGACACGGTTATCTAATTAAAGATGTAGTCCAACGTTTCGAGCTCGCTACGGCTCCTCATCAGGAACTAAACTAAACCTTATATTCCCATCTATTTATACCTTATCCCCACTATCAAATTTAGTAAATTAAATCTAAATTCCCCCTCTAGACAAAATGTTCAAAACCAATCGATTTAATAAGAAATCATAAATGTTATCTAATTTACTCGACTCTAACATGGAATTCACATTATTTTAATTCTTGGAACTGTGAATACTTTCAAGACTCTCCCTTTTATACTTATTATGAATCCTTTTATACTTATTATCATGCTCTAAAATATCCACATTCACAAAAGCAAAAGAATGTAAGAACTTTAAACAATGCTCCTTTCAACCGCAAGTAATATGTGAACTACGTAAAGTATATTTATGTTCATAAATTCTCTTTTTTAAATATCTACCTGTTTATCCAATGTAGTATTTATTACAATCTATACAATTAATTTTATAAACAACTCCAGATTTTAAATATAGATTATCCTTATCATTGCAATTATTAAACAACTTACTTAAATTATTGCTACTGTTAAAGAAAATTTGAATGTTATATTTCCGAAAATTTCTTTTAATTCTTTCAGACAATCCTCTAACATATGGTAAGACAATAATTTTGTCTCTGTTAAGATCAACTCATGCATTGTGTCTGTTTGCGGTATTATAAATGTCAAACAATTTCTCAGCAATTAATTTATTAATAAATTCAATTGGATATCCATTATTAATGAAAGTTTTTCTTACTATCGTATACGCGCTGCTGTAGGAACACTTGGGTTTCCCTTCTACGGCATACATCTCGATGCTTGCGCGAATCGAGTGAGAGAGAGAGAAAGAATACGATAATATGTGGGCATGTATTAGAGGGAGATAGCAGGCGCAGACCTAATACACTTGACGCGGCACTCTCTCGCCACGCGAAGTATAACCCTTCCCGCATGCTTTTTTACCTTTCCTCAGCAGTAGAGAGAGAGAGAGAGTAGACAGTACGCTCTCTTTCTCTCTCTCTCTCTCTCTCTCTCTCTCTCTCTCTCTCTTTTGGGGTTTGCTGGTATACTTAATGTATTTGTTTTAGTGTTTATCGCGACTTTTTCCTGCTTAATTTTTATTTAACATTAATTAATTACGATCAATTTTCGCATTTATAATATTATTTCGTTTATAATATGATTTCGTGTACGAGTGTTGGGGAATATTGTCGCGTCCTGCGACGTTATGAACAATATATATATATATATATATATATATATATATATATATATATATATGTATAAGTATATATATATACACGTATAATTTTCTAATTTTCATGGCTTGGTACAAGCGCCTTTTTCTTATCGCCGAGAGTAACCGGACACCCTGTTGTCGGAAACTGAGCGTCGACGCTGACCTCGGAGGAAAGTTCCCGATCATCGCCGAATATTAACTGTCGAAATTTCTCATTACAATCGACGTTAATATTAAATTTGTAATTTTTAAAATTAAAAAAGGACGTAGAGACTAAATCATGAATAAAGGATAGTATGCCATCAATACATATGCATGTGCACGTACTTTTGTTTTGATAAATTAATTATTATGTTAAGTATGATTAATAAAATATTAATTATTATAAGTAGAATGATGGATTAACAAACTTTTAAATATATATATTAGAGTATGATATAAAGATCAGTTTAATAATTGTAAAATGTAGAACAAACCAAACAATTTAGATTAATAATGCTAGTTCAATTACGATATTATGCTAATAGAATGTTAATAACAATACACTTGTAAAATATATAAAATAAATCGAATAATAGACTAAGTGATTTCTAACTTATAGTATAAAAATTAGTTTGGTTAATAATAAAAGATTACGTAAATAATTATAATGTAAAGCAAAACCGAAACATTAAGATTAATAATGTTAGTTCAGAATGTTAGTAGTTATATACTTTACAAGATACGTAAAATAAATTAAATAATAGAATAAGAGTTCTAACTTATGGTATAAAGATTAATTTAGCTAATAAAATAAGAGATTATGTAAAATTAATAATTATAAACGTAACAAACGGTTAAGGTATTAATTAAAGATCGTATTTTATAATGTCGATATAAGTTTGTTGTTCATGATCATAGCAGATGCGTTATATTTAATAATTAAATATTGTAAGAAAGCGAACGAAGGAGTTTATATTATAAATGAAATTTGATCCCTTCATTGGCTTTCCCTACGACTGCTCAGATGAATTTCCACGAAAATTTTGGACAGCCTTTTTACTTTGTCCAGACCACATATAAATAGGAGTCGGACGAAGCGAACAATCACTGCCGGTCGGGATTTCAACTAGGTCGGATCGATCCGGTAGTTATAACCCTTAGAATTTTTTCGACATTTTTCGGACTTAGAAATTTTTCGACATTTTTCGGACTTAGAATTTTTCCAACTTTTTCGGACTTAGAATTTTTCGGTATTTTTCGGACTTAGGATTATTCTGACCTAGATATTTTTTTTGCGATTTTTAACTTTGAAACGTTTTGTATTTTTCAGACTTTGAAATTTTCGTGTTTCTCGAACTTCATCTTGTACGTGTTAACTAACTTTGTATACCCGACTTATATCTAAGTTATTTTTATATATTTTACGGTTGTATAAGAAGTACTTCAGAAAAGTAAATAAATAGTAAGTAATCAACAATATTTATCGTTTATCCTTATTAACATTATTTATCCGTAATCTCCACTAAACCTAATCGCGCTACCTATATATATATATATATATCTGTTACTTGTATCTTCTCTGAGTAGGCTAAACGGGTGGGACTCTAGCAGTCCTGTACACGGAAGCCACTCCACTAACTCTTCTGAGTAGGCTAAACGGGTGGGACTCTAGCAGTTCTGTACACGGAAGCCACTCCACTGATTTTTCTGAGTAGGCTAAACGGGTGGGACTCTAGCAGTCCTGTACACGGAAGCCACTCCACTGATTTTCTTGAGTAGGTTAAACGGGTGGGGTGCTAGCAGTCCTGTACACGGAAGCCACTTCACTGATTTTCTTGAGTAGGCTAAACGGGTGGGGTGCTAGCAGTCCTGTACACGGAAGCCACTCCTGTATTTTCCGGAGTAGGCTAAACGGGTGGGACTCTAGCAGTCCTGTACACGGAAGCCACTCCTATATTTTTCCGAGTAGGCTAAACGGGTGGGACTCTAGCAGTCCTGTACACGGAAGCCACTCCACTGATTTTCTTGAGTAGGCTAAACGGGTGGGGTGCTAGCAGTCCTGTACACGGAAGTCACTCCTGTATTTTCCGGAGTAGGCTAAACGGGTGGGACACTAGCAGTCCTGTACACGGAAGCCACTCCTGTATTTTCTGAGCAGGCTAAACGGGTGGGACTCTAGCAGTCCTGTACACGGAAGCCGCTCTGGTAGTTTTGCTGAGTAGGCTAAACGGGTGGAACTCTCGTAGTTCTGTACACGGAAGCCACTCCTTTCGTCGCAGTAGATAAGACTGGGGAAAAGAATCTATGCTTTTTATTTTGTTATATATATATATATATATATATATATATATATATATATATATATTATAACACCAAACTCGAGGTTAGTACTTACGATCTGTCGATGTGTGCGTGGGAACTTCCAAGCCGCTGCTCGTGAACTCCGCTGGAAAGGGGGCGGGGAAAATGGGAATGAAACACGCGGCAGTTTTTACGAGGTTTTAACAATATTAACACTTTTTATTGCATGAGACTATTTCACAATATTCGGGTAGCACATACGCTATGTGCTAGTTGCGGGTTTCGTGACGATATAACAATTATTACGCAAATACGCTATCACATAAAATGCACAGGGATGGGGGAAATGGAATGGGACGCTAGGTTTCTACAACGCGGGGGCGGGGGCAACGGTACAATATGAAACGCTACGCTATATAAGGTACATACACGATATATTACACGAACATACAAAGATATAACATTATACTAATTAATACGCGCGATATATACTACACGTGCATAACCGCTACGCTACACGTGGAGATCGGGGGGCACGGGCGCGGCAGTAGGCCAGGAGCCTAGCTACGCACATATGCATTACTATAAAAGAAGATATATATATATATATATATGTATATAAGGCTACTTGCCGCTACTTGCTGTCGCTGGCCTCGTTGCTTGCTGGTGCTCGCTGGTGCTCGCGGCTATCACCTTGTCTCGGAGCGGCTGAGTGCGCGCTCTCTCTCTCTCACTTACGCGGATGCGTAAGGACGTGGCGGGCCGCGCCGCTATCTCTCGGTTCTTCTCAGTTGCTCGCGCGGTTGCGCTTGACCCCGGCTAGTAACCGCTGATGGCGTCGCTACGCGCGACGGTACACGGATGGCAGCGTGTTCACTTCCTCAGCCGTTCGCGCTCTCGGTCCGGGGCTGCCGCAAGG
The DNA here is from genome assembly GCA_018907035.1 of Sycobia sp. Sy_11. Classification (NCBI taxonomy): domain Eukaryota; kingdom Metazoa; phylum Arthropoda; class Insecta; order Hymenoptera; family Epichrysomallidae; genus Sycobia; species Sycobia sp. Sy_11. Next base: position 932,672 of record JACCIC010000181.1, on the reverse strand, counting down.
ATATTACCGTGCGTCTTTCTCGCTCCTCCAGTGTACACGCACGTAAACGATGCGAACTTTACCTTGAAGGCACGTTACCGCGAAGGACGCTAAAATGGCGACCTCAAACTTTTACGACTCCAGTCGACGGAAAATGTAAAGCGGAAAATACAACTAAGAGGAACGGACGAAAAGTGCGTCGAACTATACGAATGTCGGGGACGAAAGTGCTCTTCCTTTCTAGCCTCGTACCTACCGTTGCGCTTCAAGCGCCCTCGCGGCTCGCGCGTACTATTTCGCGAGCTCACGCGAACACTCGCTGTTTCACGCGAGCGCTCTAACCTACGACCGCTGTTCGGGCGGTTACAATATATATATATATATATAGATATATATGTGTGTGTGTGTGAAAAGACTTATATATATATATATATATATATATATATATATATATATATATATTAATTATATGAATTGCACATGTAATATATTATTAAAAAATTGAAAATTACACGTACTTATTTTTTCTGTATGTACTTAAATATTTGAAATTATGCCAGGCTATACGTATGTGTAACCGCACTGATTTTATTAGCATTATAATTTATATTTATACTGTATGCGAATTCGCCCGTTTTCCCTCTCGGCTACACCACTATAGCAATTACTTTATTGATTCCTAATAGTCTAATATATAGAATCACCTCGCCTTTCTTTTTCTAGTCTTGTTACATTAAAATAGCATATTCCCCCCTTGTGTGACATAACTTACCTATGTAACCATGAGAAGATACAGTTTTTTGAAACACACAGTGTCGCCGTAGACGAGATGGTAGAAAGCCTGAATGTTCCTGTCATTGAAACACTGAAGCTAATGAGGCTTTTGTTAGTCAAGATGTCATTACTCATCCGGATTCAAGCCCAGCCAGATCGCATATATAGATACCGCCATCCCCGACCTCATCGACAGAATAAGCTGAAACAACTTTCAACCCATAGAGTAGTTACAAGCGCTTGGTGAACAAGTGGAGCTAAAGAAGGAGCTGTCTAAAGAATACAAAACACTATTTCCTGCGGATAACTGCATGGTCGGCTCGGCTGCTTACTCCCCTTTAGGGCGATCGACCAATAAGCGATGATTTAGGTTAGCTGCCTTGAATCAGAAAACCTCTAAGGAAAGAATTAAACAAGTTACACCTACAGAGCCGTCCGCCTCATTACTAACTTGGCGAGAGGAAAGGCAACGAGACGAGTCTTGTCTCCCAGAAGGAACCGAAATCCAACACCGCACGAAGTTAGAAAGCGATCACCAGGCAGTTTGGAACGCAAGAATAACAGTAGAAACCCATCACCAAACCCACAATATTGACCACTCGCTCGACCCGTACACGACACACCAGGCGCCTCGCAAATCAGAAACAGAAATCCGTCACCCGGTTACAGCAGATATTCTTAGCGAAGCCCTGAACGCGCACACCGATCGGAATCAAGAAGAAATAGCACTAGTCAAGAAGAAATAGTATCGTGGTAAGGATAACAGCAGAAGAACGCCATCCTTCTATCACTCACCCTGAATATACTCCCGATGTAGCCATACAGGCCAGGGAAGTGACTCAATCTCATCGAACAGCAATGGTACATGAGAATGAGAATATACTTTTTCTAAACATGGAGCTCGCGGAAAAAATATTCTCAGCATTAATAGATCCTCGAGCGCAGAAATTCTATATAGGCCGGAAGTCTAGAAATATAGTACAATCGGCCATAATACCGATGGTATCGTTTATGCAGCTGTCTGATGGTTAGGTATGCGCTAACGATGGCGAGGTAGATCTGGTGATCAATATTGATGAACAAGAACTCAAAGACCGCTATAAGATATCTAAATCACTAATGTACGACATGATAATAGGAATGGATATACTAATAGAATTGAAAATAACTATTAACTTTGCCGAGGCCACCTGGCATACGCCTCGAAAAATACTGCAACGACTCACTCGACAGCAGGAAGCTCAGCTGCAGGCAATCAGGATATTAGCGGTAATATTGTGCGTGGCTACGTTAAGCCAGAACGAGAGACAAGCTCTCGAAAAAGACTTAAGTGGCTTATTGCCAAAGTCCAGCAGTAAACTTTCCCTAATAGTACCGCTACACCACATCCACTTACAAGGGCACCGAACCATTACACAACGGGTATTTTAGTAGTAGTAGTAGACAAGCACACGCTGAGATCGACAAGCCACTAGCCGAAGGAATCATCGAACCTTCTACGAGTTCGAAGATTATCTGTCCGGTTATCGTACCCAAAAAGGATGGAAAATCGGCTCCCTCATCAATATTGAGTGGTTAACCAAATCACCTATACCATCAGACCCTATTAGACGAACCAAGCAAGGAGATTACGACATTTATCATATCAGAGAAAAAGCTGTACCAATACACATGGATATCCTATGGACTCACCAACTCCCCCGCAAGCTTAGAACGCGGCATGGACGTCATTTTTGGACCAGAATGGCAACCAGCTGTATTTGTTTACATGGATGATATCATCGTTATCACAAACTCATTCAACACGCCCAAAAATTGACGGCAGTGCTACAACGCCTCAGGGAGGTAGGCTTACACGTGAACATAGAGCAGTCTAAGTTTTATTGTTTGGAGGTGAAGTACCTAGATTATATCGTATATAACAATGGCTTAGGCACCGACCCAGGGAAAATCAAGCGTGTGAGCGAGTATGCAACTCCAAGAAACATCAAGCAATTGTGAGCATTTTTGAGTATAGTTGGATGGTACGTCCGCTTTGTAGAGAACTTAGCGGAGATTAAACTTCCATAATAAAACTACTCAAAAAGAACGTGACATGAGCGTAGAAAAGCGAACAAGAAAAAGCTGTTTAGAAATTAAAGATTCTACTAACGCAAGCACCAGTAGTGGCTAGGCCTGCACCGAATTGCCCATATACACTGCAGACAGATACCAGCAGGTACGCCTTGGGAGCTCATCTCAGTCAAGTAATTCAAGGAGAGAAACACCCAATAGCATACATCAGTAGGACGCTAATTACGCCTGAAACTAACTACGCTATGGCAGAAAAAGAATCTCTAGCGGTGCTATGGGCCGTAGAATAATTTCGCGGTTACTTGTTAGGCGAAGCCTTCGCGGTCATAACTGACCACAAAAAAATCAAAGGTCGCTCAGTTATGCTTTGTTGCACATAAACATTCCCGGCCGCACCTAGCTTTCGCTTTGTAGTATTGTTGATCATATCTTTTGGTGCAGATCTGTACATCATTACGACTTTTGTGGACCTACAGTCTATAGTGGGTTCCGAACAACTTCAATTGCATCATTTCATTATAGACTAGAGTTGTCACTAGTGTAAAAGCCGGTTTTGCTTATTGCTAAGTGTTTATTGTATTTGTAGACCAGTGTATAGTACTGGTCTACTTATATAGGAAAAACAATATATTTGTGTATATGTTTATATTGTCATGTGATTTCGTTGCGGTTGGTTTATTTACAATCTTCTGGATCGGTGTATGGCGCCGGTTCACATTTCAGTGTATATTCTTTGCTTTGTGTAAAAATTTTTATTATTTGTATATGATCCTTTGTGTATATTTTCCGTGATAACTGCCAGTTCCCTACCTACCTATTCAGGTTCCTCTATTATATCTGCTTCAAGCAGATTCTCTATCGCTTCAAGAGACTCCTTTGTTTGTAGGAGCTCTTTGACTAGATTTTCGAATGCTTTATAACGTGCATGGCTCAATAGAGCTCTGACCTCAATAGAGGTATTATTTTCTCTCTGGAACTTGATCCTAATTTCCTCGTATTTGGGACAGACGGTCAGGACGTGCGCTGGTGTGTCCACCTCCCCAGATGTGCATGTATCGCTCTCTCTCTCTCTCTCTCTCTCTCTCTCTCTCTCTCTCTCTCTCTCTCTCAGATGAAAGCGAGGGAGATACGACCCGAAGTCACCATGCCCAGTGAGGAACTGGATTAACCATCGCGACGGCTTGATCCAGTCTGCCCCAATCGTATCTCTGACACTAGGTAGGTAAGAATGTGCCAACCTACCTTTTTAAGATGTTGGCCGAAGTGAATTCCAAGGTATCGTACGCTTTCTAATCTCTTCACCCTCGAGTTACCGACCGTAATTCGGGGGGAGGGGACTTTCGGGTGAAGGTGACCTCTCCAAATCAATATTCCACACTTGTGAGAGGCCTGGCTCATTTTATTGAGGCGACACCAGGATTCCACTTCTTCAATGTAACTCTGGACCTTGCTTTCGAACTCCCTACACGAGTCTCCCTCCACTAGAAGTGCAATGTCGTCTGCATATGCAATAACTTCGCACCCTAGTCTTGAGAGCTGCCAAAGAAGGGGATCTAGAACAAGGTTCCAAAGAGTTGGGCCCAGTACGGATCCCTGAGGGCATCCCTTACTGACCCCAAGTTGTACTTCGGCAAAGCCATTTTGTATGAGGACTCGACGGCCGTTCAGGTAATCTTTTATTAGTTTGTAAAGACTCCTGGGGTATGCTTTGCTTTTCAATGCTGTTAGTACAACAGGCCATCAGACATTGTCGAAGGCGCCCTTTATATCCAGGAAGATTGCTACAACATATTTTCTTCTCGATTCACTCACAGACTTACGTAACTGAACAATGGCGTCCTCAGTGGAACGCCCTGTCCTGAAATCGCGCTGTCTAGGAGATAACCTCGTTTCAATGATCCTGTTTAACTTGTTCAGTAGCAGAGCCTCAAGAGTTTAGTCAAGCAGTGGTAAGAGGCAAATGGGCCTGTATGACGCAGGGTCCTCAGGTTCTTTGTCCTCACCCTTTCGGATTGCGACAACTTGACCAACCTTCCACTCATTAGGGAAAACCGAAAATCTCAAGCACGAGTTATAGATATTGATCAGGTCCTGCCTGATAGTCGGCAGTGTTGTTCGAATGATGGCCAAGTCGAAGCTGTCTGGGCCTGGGGCCTTACCCAGCTTCATCTTGGCCATGGCCTGATCCAACTCGGTGAGATCAAATTCGACCTCGGCTCCCCTCGGGGGGGGGGGGGGAGTGTTATCCAAGGACCTCATATCTTTTTGCTCTTACGTTTCATCCTGTATATTGTCTGGACTGAACAGGGTGTTTAGCACTGCCGTAGCGGTGCTCACCCAGTCCGTCGTGTAGGTGTTATTATCCAGGCGGACGTTGCAGGCAACCTCCTTAATGCACAGCTTACCCACTTGAAGTCGATAAGCTACAACCCAGGGGTTCTGATTACCCTTTATAGTAACAAAGTCTTGCTATTTGGTCTCATTGGTATGCCTGAGTGTACGGACATATTACTTTCTGGCCGCTTTGTATTCTTTCTTGAGTTGTTCGTTCTTGAGGTCCCGTCTGATGGGATCACGCTCTTTCTGGAATACTCGACCGGCTCGATTTGTAACTCTTTTCTGCCTATCTAAGTCAGGGTTCCATCTAACCCTCCTAACAGCTACCCTACTCCTCAGTATGGCAGCATTGCACGCTTTCCTCAAAGTGGCTGTCAGTAAGCGAACTCTCTCAATTGTCTCCATTTTGGAGCCGGGCATTTCTTTAGAGACCTGGTCCCATTCATCCCCGAGTACAGCTCAGAAAGTATCCCAGTTCGCTTTCTGTGTGGAGTATCGCGTTAGTTTCTGACCTTGATTTGCAGCACCTGAATTTTAAGATGCGCTAGCTCCGATAAAGTGGTACGTGATCGTTCTATGATCACTCGAGGTCCAGTCCTCCCTGACGACCCATCCTGTGACGAGATTCGAGATTCGTGGTGACAAGAGTTACGTCCACGTTCCAACTTCATTGGAGACGATAGCGATGCTACCTGGCACATTGGCGATCCAAAGAGTCCACTGCGCTGTAAAATTTTCTAATTCCTCCCCTTTGCGGTCGGTGCGATCAAACCCCCACAAGACTTCCTTTGCCCTTCCTATTGTGAAGATCTTTTCCACATCCCTAGGCTTTAGTAAGACCACCTTAGGCGGTGGTCTTATTGTGGCTGTAGCAACCTGAGCCTTCGGGGCGACCAATTTCCTTTGCCTGTCAGCGTCATTGGAGGCCACAGCTACATAGGTCTGTGGCCCCTTCACTGTTATTTTTGCTGTTTGCTCGTGCAAGGCCTCCGACTTAGCCCCCGCCCGTACACATCTGATGGCCATTTCAAAAATGACCACCATTAGTTCCTTGAGGCTCTTTAGCCCCTCCTTCCTTAGTTCTGGGGTCTCCGATGTTTTGAGGACCGCTTTTATCTTTTCATAGAGGTCCGCACTATGTGCTGGGACCTCTACGCAGTCCATGGTAGCTTTATTAGGTGGACTGCCCTTGGGAAGTGCTGTGCTTTGATTGCTGCTATTTTGAGCAGAGCTTACTTCCTGTTCTTTGCTGGGTTTTTCCAGATTCTGCCCTGAGGAGGGAGTATCATCCTTCTCTTTGGTTATCTTTCAGTCAGAGGCCTTGTTTTGCCTACAGCCTGGATGGCGTCCTTAGAGTCACCCGCTTTAGGGAGCCTTACTAATGGCATTTTGCCAACTCTTGTTTTGCTTGTTTCTATTTATTATGACTCCCTCCTTGCAGTCTTGGCCTTATCTTTAGGCCGCCTATTCTCCCTATCTTTCTCCTCCTCTACTTTCTTTTTTGTTTTTATTATATTGACGTACATCCACCTGCTGAGGTCGCTTTGCAGCATCCCGTTCAGTGGACAAAGATTTATTTAAACGGGCAGTATAAAATTCCACTGGCAGTTGTAGTGGCTCCCTTCTTCTACCCTGGAGCCATGCATCCCCTATCGCAACTGCCATACAATTTAGGATTAGGGGGATTTTTATAGAGTAGTTCCTTCTCTCGACCGGGCAGTAAAGCCAAGCCCCCGGCCCATTAAAGCAGAACGTTCCAACGATATGACTGTCGGTGGTCGCTGAACCACTTGTAACGGGTTTGCGGTAATTAGGAAGCAAGCGCCAATTTCCCACTCACAGCATCGGTAACTCCCGGGTGCACCAAGCCCGTTAGGCCGAAAGCTCGTTTGATCCTATCCTGAGAGACTATTGCTGTATTTTAACCGCATCCCCCATACATGCTCCATTCATTAAAGATGGAGGATACCTTACCCCGGCACACGAATGTGGACGGAAACAGTTGGTATTTTAGCACCGGTCATAACTGACCACAGCAGCTTAAAGTGGCTGCATAGATTGAAAAATCCGGCAAGACCTAAACCGACAACCTGATAGTTTCGCAAACTGGAAGATCGTAAATGTTTTTTTTTAGAAACACCGTCCCAACCCAACAGTGGAGACACTAGGGAAGACACAGAGGACTGGAAGTTACGCATATCATCAAAGAATAATGAGTAAATCATCCATAAATCCTATAACACACCCAGAGATGGATACTTCGCCGTGGAAAAAAAATTCCACCAAATCAATTCCACTTCCACCACACAACAATTACTACTGGCCAGCCATGCAACCAGACACATATAAATACATGAAACGATGTCCTGAATGCCAAAAAATTCACTAGGTGTCTCAGAGGGCACCCGCAGGACTAATATTATGGGACTGTTGCGCCTAATAAGAGCCAGCAAAAATACCTACACTATTTCAGAATCTCTTCACGAAATATGTCAAAATCTGGCCGGTGAGGGAATCCACAGCGCAAACAATTATAAAAGCACTAGAGGAGTTAATAGTCTTCAAATGCGGTTGCCCAAAATACATACTATATAATTATACCGAGATCGCTAACAAATTCGTAAAGGCAAAAGTAAAGGAGATTGGAATCACCCAACAACTTATAGCCCTTTATCACACGCAAGCGAACCCCGTAGAATGGATGAATAGACTGATCAAGCAGATGATCTCAATCTTCTTACAGCATCACCACAAAGATTAGGATTTGGACTTGCAAGAATTCGCGTTTACCATTAATACAGTAGTATATGCAAGTGCGCAGGTATTACCAGCATTCCTGAACCTCGGAAGAAATCCCCAATTAATGTCAACCATCCCTAACGATCACAAACCACGTAAGAATATAATCTTCGTGATAGAAACAGACTGACTGGATCGCAGAAATACGACTTGGTTAGACAAAACCTGACCAAAGCGACGAAAAAATGACGAAAAAACGACGAAAAAACCCTGATGAAAAAAAAGCAAAACGATACAATAAAAAACGAAGACAAGAAGGTTGTGCGGTTAATGACTAGGTACGTCGAATGAGCCACGTTTTATCGTTGGGATCCGACCATGTTTCAGCCAAATCAGTGCCAAAATTCATAGCCCCTTGTCGTGTAACGAAAAAAATATCCTCTGTAGTGTACGAATTGGAAGAGTGATCAGTAGGAAAAGGACAAAAATTCACGTGTCAAACATGAGAAGATTTTACTCTTTTGACATCTCACATTCATTTTCCCAAAACACTGGCGACACTGACGACATCCACCAAGAAAACAATGTACGGAGTAAGAAGTGGTCGAGGTTTACGCCGGCTAGTGCAGAGTGAGCAAGCGAGCACGCCTGGGCATGTCCCTGCTCCAGTTACTAGAAGTCCTATCAGTCCTAGAAGATTAGACCTAGTCCTATCAGTTACTAGAAGAAACGCCAGAGGTGACGAGAATATACCACTTCGATATGCACTGGCTCAGAGAAGTCCTGGCAGAGGTAGAGGAGTAGTGCGTTCCGGGCGATCTTCTACAGTTCAGACAATATGAAGATCTAGAAGAAACAGTGGCAGCATCAGACATATCAAATAGCGGGGACTCACATAAAACGGAAATCATTTGAACAGACCCGACGAAAATTCGTCGTACACACTAATCCCACTAATGCCGTTCCGTATACCTGCGGACGACAAATCCTATCCATAAACTTTTGCCCTACCGTCGAGAATACATAATCTGCCGGGAACCTACTGAGAATATGAGGAATGAGAAATTGCAAAGTCCGCCTGTACCGTGGTGATTGTTGTGTCTTTATGCGGCCCGACGCCACCCTTAAACCGGGCGATGGAAAACGCGTCCGAAAAGCAGGACGGAAAGTCGAAACGGCAATCAAGAAAGGGTCATAGTGCCTACAAAGTACCTACAAAACCACTGCGACGTAGATGTCTTGGACGGTCAACGAGAGACAGCCACCCTACCCTACTCCATACACGAAGCATATAAATCAGATAGGTCATTTTAGCGAGAGTCCCTATAATCAATTCCGTATGCCGACAATGATTGATCCCGTTGCTGCTATAGACGATGTTACCCCATAGGCGATGTCCACCCATTCTACCACCAACGTAAAATCGATACCATAATTGATGGACTTCATTCTCACTCCCCCAAAATTTTATTCCTCCTAAACGCACCCACTCGTCGGTGCTCTCAGTACCCTTGCCAGGCAGAAACATATTCCCCCGTCACCTTAAAGCTGCTGGAACTCTGGCCCAGCTGATCATAATTATTCCTCCTGTCCACACCCACGCAAATCAAGGTTTTGTTACAGGTGTGGCAAATTGTCTCTGGACGTGCAATCATGCATATTCTGGAAGGGATGACCGACCCCTGCAGCATCGTCTTGAGATGAGGAGCGTAACTGCAGAATGAGGTCGTCCGAACAGAAGAAGAGGATGCAGCAGGTGTCAATGGAATTACAGATGGAAGGAGAGGAAGCGGTGCAAAGTTAGCAAACACCAGTGAAGCTGATAGGAACAGCTAACTCCACTGGCAACCAGACGATGCTCGCGCAAGCCTTGCAAGAAGTAACCACTTTGTATGCCATGGCACACAGTTAGTCATGGCAGTCATGCCGGGAGCATCCATCTACTTTAACAAATAAAAGGTAGAATGGCACCACCATTATCGTCGTAAAAAATCCCTCCCCCAAATACATCATACAAGGCCCCTATCGTTTTCTTAGTTACCCCTTCCTCTTCTCCCTTTCGTACTACCAGAACCGATCCAGAAATAGGACTAAAGACATTCCGAATTCCCCTTTATCATATCGCGTCTTGTGATGGTACGAGTGTGGATCGCAGGCGCATCGAAGACTTATCCTTGTTGAAAAAGAGCGTAAAATAACTCCATAGAACTCAACAGTACTTGCGCTACAATCTACGATGTCCATTCACAGCGACCCAGGTTCAAGAAACAAAAACTAGTCGCAGTAATAGCTACCCTATTTCCGAAGGAATACACGAAGAAACAGCTTGCCAATTTCCAACCAAACCTAAAGAGCCGACGCCAGCCCGAGCATTAGCTACTGTGATTCTAGGGCCGCAGGGAATCCTGGAATCACAACCAAATCGTTATAGAAGGGGCAGGCCCAAAGATGAAAACAGAAGGAGAGGGAAATTTACGAATGGTAAAAACAAGACCGAAGAGAAGCAGAGGAGAAGAAGTCATTCAGATATATTTTCATTAAATATAATCTTCATCATTATAATTCTATTGAGATAATATTGTTAGAAATTAGTTTTGCGTAAATATAAATTTGTAGATCAGAAATCTCTTACAAAAAATTCTTCGTACTCAAATACATTTTCTTCTTCTCTTTCTATATTATTTTTATATTTCATTTCTTTTTAATACGTAGCAAATAAATAATTAGGATAGTTAAGATAATTAGAATAGTCATAAGGAAAATCAATCCCTCTAGTAAACAGTAGTATCGTTTCTTTTCTTTTTCTTTCTCCCTTCAAGAAAATAATGTTCCTTAATTATTCTAAAATCGACTCCTATCTTGTGTTTTCTATAATCACATTTGTATTCGCCTATAGAATGGAGTAGGTTAGTTAGAAACATTAGAACAAGTAAGCAAGAATCCCGAACTGACGATGTCCACCCGGTAGATTTCATCCTCTTGACCCCTCCCCTCCCAAGCATCTCGCTAACCGATACATCAACATGCCGCACATGGAACGGTTCAGAGCTCAGTGGTCTTTCATCCCACTTTGGCTTTGGAAGGTAAAGTTTGGAACCGTCCTGTCGAGGCATATCTCTGTCCTTCAATATTGACTTCAGAGCGTCCGTTTAAGCGCGCCGTTCAAGGATTTACTCGTTCAAATGTCTGACGACCATAGATTTATATTAGAGATAATAGGGGATATCAACGATGCCCATGTTAAAGCAGATTGGGGACTACAGTAAAATTGTGACCCTTAACGCCACAGCGTTAAAAGTAGGAACTTTATTTATACGATATCCCAGATGTTGATTTTTGAGCTCGTGTGATCGAGGGGGTGATGACTGTCAAGCAGGGGGGAGAGCGAAGTAATAGATGCAATAGAAGGGATTCACTGATTCGAAGAAATTCTCTAAGTGTGTATAAATTTTAAATTAATAAATATTTTTATCGGTCTTACAGTCTTTATAATATCATATATTAGCTAAAATAATGACTGTCAGACTGTTCTTTTTTATGATCACGCCCGTAGAATCTTAAATAAAACTTACGACTACAATGAATTATATCAGAAATTTAAAAATAAAAATAAAATAAAATTAATAATAAAATAAAAATAAAAATAAAAATACAATAAGTAAAATAAAAATAAAAATAATAAAAGTACTTATTCTATGATAGTAAAGGACAAGCTGACTGCTCCCACCAGTTTAGTTCCTAAGGATGAACCGTAGTGGTTCGAAACATCGGACAAGAAGGTAATCCTAAATTTAAGGTGGTGGGGTCAGTTAGGTTATCCTATACTAACATAGGATAAGTATGTTATTATAAGTCATTATCATTTTAATTTAATTTTTAATTTAATTTTTATTTTTAATTTTTATTTTTTATTTTTATTATTTTTTATTTTTATTTTATTTTATTTTTGGTTGAAATTGATTGGACTGTAAGACCAATAAAAAAAAAAAAATATTTATTAATAGGATAAGTAGTTTTATTATTTTTATTTTATTATTAATTTTATTTTGTTTTTATTTTTAACTTTCTGATATAATTTATTGTATTAATAAGTTTTATTTCAGATTCTACGGGGATGCTCATAAACAAGAACAGTCTGACTGTCATTATTTTAGCTAATATATGATATTATAAGGACTGTAAGCCCGATAAAAATATTTATTATTTTAATTCAGAACAGTCGACATAAGTAAAATTTTTAATTTTAATGTATAGATTTTCTTATATATATAAATATTAGGTTGTCAAATATCTCCCTCCGTTTTTTAGCTCTTCATTCAATGCTTTATAAAAAGTGTTACAGTAGTCGGCATTACTTCAAATATTCTCCATTTTGTTCGATAATCTGTTTCCATCTAGACGGAAACTTCATAATACCCCTCTCGTAGTAACCCCTCTCCTTATTTGCGAAGAACTCGGACAGCCACTTTTCACAAGCCTCTTTTGAGTCCAACTTTACAACACCAAGTACGTTCGACATGGACAGGAGAAGGTGGGAATCACTTGCCGCTATCTCCAGGCTATATGGTGGATGTGATAAAACCCCCCATACAAACTCCCGTAGCTTCCGACGAGTCATCAACGAAGTGTGTAGTCTGGCGCTGTCCTGGTGGAACACTACACCACCCTTCCAGTTGACCAATTGTGAACGCTTCTGGTCGATAGCCTGCTTCATGCAGTTCAGTTCTTCACAGTAGATGGTAGAATAAATCGTCTGACCATATGAGAGCAGCTCATAGTGGATGATTCCCTTCCAATCCCACGAAACACACAGCAAAACCTTCCTGGCCGTCAAACCTGGCTTGGCCATTGTTTGAGACGGTCCACCGGCCTTGGACCAGGACTGTTTTCGCTTAATATTGTCGTATGTGATCCATTTATCTTCACCAGCCACCATCAGCTTCAAAAATGGGTCGAATTCGTTCCGTTTCAGCAGCATATCACAGGCGTTGATTCGGTCCAGAAGGTTTTTTTGGGTCAAATCATGCGGCACCCAAGCATCAAGCTTTTTTTTGTATCCAGCCTTCTGCAGATGGTTTAAAATGGTTTGGTGACTAACTCTCATCTCCTGGGCGATGTCACGAGATGCCACATCCCGGTCTAACTCGATAAATTCCATGATTTGATCGGTATTCGTCGTCACAGGTCTTCCGCCGGCTGGCTTATGGTGTCGTTTTCACCGGTTCTGAATTGTCGAGACCATTGCTCTGCGGTTTGAAGTGATAGCGTGCCATCTCCCAAAACACTATTAATCTTGCGGAACGTTTCTCTAGTGGATTTGCCTTTGACGAAGGAAAGCTTTATAATAGCGAGAATTTCGGCGTTAGTGAACTTCATGTTTACACTTCTATAACTTTTGAACGCAATATCCAAACTAATCATGCATGGCGTCGTTTTGTACGTTACGTCAAGATCTTTCAACTGATGAATAGTATTGCCAGATATGAGCTCTGTAGTGCTTTGTACATAAATGCGAAATTTGTAAGACAAAAAAGATGAAGGGAGATATTTGACAACCTAATATATATATATATATATATATATATATATATATATATATATATATATATATTATATATACACGTATTTTCTTAAAATTTTATGTTCTCTGCGTAGCGATGATCGTGATACAGGATCAGGCTCTACACACTTAAAGAATTTCTTCACTGGCACCAGTAATTTCCTATTATTAGATCCCGCTGCTAAATTTTTAAAAAAATAGGTATTTATATATATGTATTTTCTTAAAATTTTGAGCAATAATAAGAATAAGAATACAAGTTCATTTGTATAATAACATTATTTAGTTTTTTATATAATAAATTTTATTTCCTTGCTATTTATATTATATCATGCAAATTACTAAAGAATATAATTTACATTATGTTATTATTGCACTGACAAATAAATTTCTATAAATTCAAATAAATCCATTACGTAAAAGTGTATTTATTTGATTTAAATAAAAATTTGTTTACAGTAAATTAAATTAATTAAAATTAATTCAATAGTTATTAGACTACAACAAATATTTATTTAAATTTTGATTTGTTTCAGCCAAAAACATACATATTTAAAACAAATGAATATTATGTAATTTAGAATAAACTATGTATTTGAAACAAACAATTAAGTTTAATTGAATAGTATAAATATATTTATTACATTACACTAAATAAATTATTGAAAAGTACTCAATCTTTCTTGGATTTGACTAAACGGAACTAGGTATACCTGGAAATTAAAGCCAAATAAATAGATAATCGAGAAACTATACAAATATATATATATATATATATATATATATATATATATATATATATATATATATATAATAACTGCGTCTACGCGCATAGCTATATACTTACAGTAGCTGGTCTGCTGCCTCGACGAATGCCGGAGAGACAAAGAGGTTATGGGGGGGATCAAGGGGGAAAGAATAAAGAATCATACGATTAATCAATTACAACATACACATGATATATTTCTATTTCAGCCGTTATAATAATTATGCATGCGTAAGAATATACCCGGCAATTCACACGGTGGCTTCAACTCAAGAATCCCGAGCGGAGTCTGCGATTATCGTTACGGTGACATTATACCATGTACGTGAGATGGGGGAGGGAGCGTGGCGTTACTCTCATTATTTGGTATTTCAAGAGGGGGCGCGGTAGGGGCGAGTGTGTCCGGGAAGACATTGCTCTAATATACTTAAATATGGTATTTGCCATAGTGCAGGTCTCCTGGCTGGTTAGCTGACGACAATGCCTGTTGTCGCTGGAGCTTAGTGACTGTGGTAATGGAGAGCTGCTGCTATGGCCCGTCGGCGGCTCATCGCCGGCCATAATAACAGCATTAATGTCGCGCTCGCTGACTATATTCCACTATCGCCCCTCATGGTACTGCGAGGCGACAGTACTTCTTCGTGGACGCTTGTCTTGGTTGCACACTCCCTGAGCTATTTTTCAACACCGTGGGTATTCCTTTCTCGTTATATGGAGACAACCGATAAAGTGGTGTACGAAAGCTGTTCAATAAGTACCCGTGTTAGCAATAAAGACACCATTTTATCAAAAATTTTTTTTTATTTTTAACATAGTCCCATATTAGAAAGATACATTTCTCCCAACGTTCTGGTTATTTTTTAACCTCTCCAAAATAAGGATTTTTCGCACTCTCCAAAATAAGCCTCTGTCTCGGCGACGACTTCCTCGTTTGAACAAAATTTTTTTTCCGCGAGCCCTTTCTTCAGGAAACAAGGAAAAGTGACAGGGAGCCAGATTGGGTGAATACGGGGAGTGCAACATCAATTTATAAAGCAATTCATGCAGTTTAATGACGACAACTCCAGATGAATGTGCTGATGCGTTATCGTGATGAAACAATCTTTTCTCTCATCAAATGTAGCCATGTCAATTTTTTTTTTGAATCGGTCCAATCATTCACTGTAGTATTATCCAGTGATCTTTCTTCCTTTTTCTAAAAAGTCCATCAGGATGATACCCTTCGCATACCAATAAATCGTTGCCATGACCTTTCCGGCAGATGGGACCGTCTTCGCTTTCTTTGGAGCAGATTCACCGCGAGAAATCCATTGTTTTGGTTGTTAATTAGCTTTTGCTGTGTAATGATGAATCCAGGTCTTATCAACGGTGACAACTCGACACAAAAAGTCTTTCGGATCTCGCATAAATTGTTCCAAACACTGATTCGAAGTTAACAGCCGCTACCGCGTATTGTCTACATTGTGCAATCATGGCACCCATCGGGCTAACAATTTGTTCATAGCCAATTTAAAACTCTAAATTAACCTATCAATCAGTCTGAAATTTGTTTTGGCGTCGTTTGATAGATGGCAGCGTGCGATAATAACACCAGTTTTCTTAGGGAACGTCCTCCTTCTTTAAACACGGGTACTAATTGAACCGCCCTTATAGTGCAGCTGCTGAAAGGCGTTCGTACATCTGGACTGGTTAATAGCTTTTTCTCGTCTCTGCCCGTGCTTGGCACTCGCTGTGCGCAGTTACGTCGCGTCGATCGCGTATCGATATCGATGCGCTGCTACTCTAATGCGCCACCATGACGTCACAGCTACGTCAGCTGTGGAAATTTCAAATTGAGTCTTATGGTTTTGTGCTAAAATGGATATTCCATAATTAGTTTGAACAAAAAGAGAAAATCCATTAATTGTTTCAAATATTAACAATATAAATAATAATATCAATCAAAAATTAAAAAGTTAAACAATTATACGTTTTCTAAATTATAACAAGATATACATAAATTGTATTAAATAAAATTACATTATACAACGTTTTACAATCGGATAGAATTTTAAGTTTTGTATTTTCTACAGTATGTATTATTAATAAAAAAATATATAAGTACTTTAAATAATTATAAATTATGATACAAGCTTAAACATATTTTCAAAATTACGAGCATGGCGTAGATTTTAATGTTAACGCAATTGATCAACCGATGTCTCTGATACTACATATTAAATATAAATTACATGCAGTGAGCGTGAAGAGAGGGAAAAGTTAAATCTCTGATCCCCCTTTCTTGCTTTTTTTCTTCCCCTTACTCGCTTTCGCTTTTACTTTCTCTCTCTCTCTATTGCACGCAAAGCCATCCAGGGATTTTCAAGACAGCGACGTCTACCGGGCAAATCTGTACTACCATCCCCGGCTATTTTTTAATAAGTTTTTCCCATATAAAGCGAGCAGAGCTTCCAATCCTTCTCTTTATCCTCTATAGTCTATGAAGCAACCTCACAGGGTGTCGCCGATTTGCGGCCAATTCTGTCCCGAAGATTTGCCGTGTAATTTGACATGATTTTAGCGGTATTTCCACTCCTTCTTTCTACTACCCAGATCACATAGTGGCTCCACGTTACCGTCACCTTGACGCCAACTGTTGGAAAAATCCTCCAACATTCCGGTTCCAGTTGTCGTCCAGTTACCGTTCAATCTATTGTCAATACCCAAGCAACTGGTAGAACAGCAAAAGTTGCCGTTAGGTTGAATTCATATTGGAGATCTATTGGACCCATATTTCAGCAATTTTGGGATGCTCGAATGTACGTACATGCATGTATAAGTGTACATGTGTGTGCTCGTGCATGCACGCGCGCGTGCGTTTGTGTGTGTATTATAAAAAAATATTTACTGTATTATAAATATAGATAAATTTAAACACATTTACGTAAAGAAATTATTATATTTAATTAAAACAACGTAAATACAATAAATACTTTTATTCTAAATAAAATAAACACTTATTATATCTAATTTTTATACATTTCAAATTATTTCTTATTTATCAGTGCATATAATATCTGAAATTGAAGTATCTTATATTACGAGGTGTGTTCAAAAAGTAACGAGAATTTTTAAATTTCGCTGGTTTCGAGAGTCCGCCTGTATAAAATTTTTTTTATTATGTTGGTACGCATGCCCCTAAAGTACGATAAAATTTTCAGCAATATTCATTAGTTACTTTTTAAGTGGCAGCCGCTATCGTTAGACATGTTTTTTTAACTCAGCGATTTTCGTTTGTCAAGCCTTTTTCGGTCTTGGCGATCCAGAATGCCTCCACTAAGACGATTGAGCCTTAGTTTCGACATCATATCCATAAACCCATGTTTCGCTACCATAATACGTTTTAGTATATAGTACATAATACGTTTTAGTAGTTTTGCATCGTTATTAACTTCATTTAGCCACTCCTGAGCAACCTCCATTCGCCGCTGTTTTTGTTCGAAATTCAACAATTTTGGAACATATTTTGCTGCCACATGTTTCATATCCAAAACATCCGAAAAAATTCCATGACATGAGCCAACTGATATGCCATCATCACCAGCGACTTCTCTGATTGTGATTCGGCGATCGTTCATAACGATTTCTTTCACTTTTTTCAAGTTTTCATCAGTTCTTGATGTGCTTGGGCGTCCGGGTCGTTCGTCATCTTCAACGTTATCACGGTCATTTTGGAAACGTTTATACCACTCGTAAATCCTTGCTTTACTCATTACTCGTTCAGAAGGCGGGAGTCTTATAAATTTTATACCAATAAGTTTGTAGTGAGGATGGGATATATGAAGTATCATGCTGGGTTTTTCAATTTAGTTTAGTTCCTAAGGATGAACCATAGCGGTTCGAAACGTCGAACACCAAACGTGAAACTAAATTTAAGGTGGTGGGGGCAGTCGAGTTGTCCTTTACTAACATAGCATATTGTTGTTATTGTTTTTTATTGTTTTTATTATTTTCATTTTATTTAATTATTAAATTTATTTTATTTTTAATTTTTAATATAATTTATTATAGTAATAAGCTCTATTTCCGATTCTTTGGGGCTGAATATAAACAAGGACTGTCTGACTGTCATTATTGTAGCTAATATATTGTATTATAAAGACTGTAAAACCGATAAAAATATATTTAATTTCATAAATATGCCTGTTTAGTAAGCTGAATAAATCTTTCCACCATCGATATCTTATGGTGCATGCCTCGGTGTAGCTACACATTGTCTGTGCTGTTCACTTTATTTAATTGTCCCAATTGTTAGATTGTAGATAAGCGAAACATCATATTAGTATTAAGGCAAGTTTCTCTTACTATCTGTAAATTATTTTGTCTAAAATCTATATGTGATAATTTTATTGCTCTGTCAATGACACCTTTTAATGCTCCAATTTTGTTTCTGAATTGGTGGTGTGAATTAAAAACTAAAAGCCTACCTGAGCAAGTAGGCTTTCTGTACCAATTAAGTTTCACCTTATTATTACCATATCTAAGGATATTAATGTCCAGAAAACTCAACCTCCCTTGTAAATTTAATTCTGTCATGTACAGAATTAAAAACATGCACCATTTCATCCACAAGGTTGAGGTTAATAATCAGTTGAGTTGGGATAGGTTATATATATATTAGAATATAAGGTTTAATTTAGTCCCTGATGAGGAGCCGTAGCAAGCTCGAAACGTTGGACTGGATCTTCAATTAGGTAAGGGTGTTGGGGACAGTCAGACTGCACTTTGCTAACAAATTTTTTTTCTTCCAGCTAATATTTTATTTTCAGATTGGTGTATGGGGATAATTGTAAATAAGAACAATCTGGCTGTCCTTATAATTTTTAATTTTTGCTTTTATTATTTTTGTGTATTGATGTATTAATATTAATGTAAATGTGTATTGATGTTGTTATGTATTGTTTTCGATTGATTTGATTGGACTGTAAGACCAATGAAAAATATTTATTAATCTGTGCATACTTGTGTGAACAAAATTGTCAATAATTTCACTTTCTTGCTTTGCATATTTTTAAAATTTAATTATTTTATAATTATTTTTTATATGACCTATTTCTGCTAAATGGCATTTAAATAAATTTGATATTGATTTAATTGTATATTATTTTTAATTTGATAGGACTGTAAGACCGATAGAAATGTTAATTTTATCTGGGCACAGTCAACATAAGCACAGTGAAAGTATTTTAAAAGCTTAAAAGAATAAATTATTGCTAAAAGCTATATATATATATATATATATATATATATATATATATATATATATATATATATATATATTAAAATAATCATTTGAAATACTTTATCTTCTGAATTATTTTGTATGTTAATATTATTTTCATTTGTAAATAGTCTTCTGACTTTCTATTTTCTTTGAAATTAAAGTAAATCCTGTAAAAAGCACATACAATATAAAAGTATTAATCCTTAAAATTAAGTTTATTAAAATGATCTATATACTTATCTGACAGATTTTTTAATCTTTTAGTTATATGCCAAATAGAAATCTCATCTGATATTTTTCATCTATATAACAAAATTCTAATCTATAATTTATTAACTTTATCACCAATTACAGTATTCTACAATTATATTAGTTTTAAATTTTGACGCAAAAACATTCCTTTCACTAGAAATTTTGTTTATATTTTCCAAAAACATATATAACAAACACTTACCATTCTTAATCCAAATTTGAAATAAGTAGAACTACATATTTTCAATTATTTTTTATAAATTAGTAAGTTTTGTCATATTTATTAATATATTTTTAATGCTACTTATAATATTATAACAGTTATAACCTTTGCTCTCAGCTTCTACGCCGTATTTACAAAAAACTCTTTAAAACTCGAAAAACCTACAAAATGCATTTGTTTCATGTTTACAACTGCTGGATCTAAAATGGATTCAGGTTTCATACACCGTTCGCCGCTCCAGCTGGTGGAGCAATAAATAACCACCACGGATCCACCCATTGCTGCTCCAACTGGTGACGGTAAGTTACATCCAATCTGGACACAAACAATCTTCTAGATTAGAGCCAACCGGTGCTCGACAATCTATATTATCTAAGATGTTATCTGGAATATGGAGGATAAAAAGGAGTGGAAACTCCGCTAAAATCGTGTCAAATTACAGAGCAGGACTTGGGAACAGAATTGGCCCCGAGGCGGTGACACCCTGTGATGTTGCTCGTTCAAATGCATGTATTTGAAGAAACGAGAGTGGTGGTATATAATGAGCAAGGAGAGAGGAAACAATTAAATCTCCTCCCATACTTTTGCTTCTTTTCTTCTCCTTACTCGCTTTAGCTTTTGCTTTCTCTCTGTTGTACGCGGAACCATCGAGGAATTTCTAAGACAGCGACGTCTACCTGACAAATCTGAACTACCATCTCCGCAAATTTTTGATAATTTTTTCCCATGTAAAGCGAGCAGAGTTTCCACTCCTTCTCTATACCTTCCATACTCTCTAGCCTCTACCCTTCATAAACCACACTTTTTTACTTTTGTGGCAACAGAGATAAGTAACTTATTAAATGACATAAAGGAAAGATAACGTATGCAAGAGCAAATGAATCCACAGTGTAAACAAAAGGGGCTAAATGTATACACGAATTTGAAAGAATAATATGCATGTATGTATGGTGCGTGTAGATGTATATTATAATGGCAATAGCAATAAAATAACAAATAAATAGCTAGTACAGTGCCTATCATATAACAGAGAGAAAGTGTGAGAGAGAGGTGGGGGGAAGAGTGACACTCACTCATATATATATGTATGTGTGTGTGTGTTTACGGATATAGGACAGCGAAGTTCATCAACACTAAGGTGGTGCCGTGATAGTCGCCGTTGTCGCGAAAATGGCGGATGAAGGTAGTGCAGCTATCGCAATCCCCAATGCAGAAATTGTACGAGGTCAAATATTCGAGGTTGGACCGCGATATACAAATCTCGCATATATGGGCGAAGGTGCTTATGGTATGGTTGTGTAAGTATTTACCAAAATTATTCTCTTTGTATAATAACTATAACAGTACAATGTCTTTGTAATTCCATATTATGCTTGTCTAACTACTTTTTGAGAGTAATACTTGCTTTGCAAAATATTTTTTATGACTAAAAATATTGCTACTTGAATGACTTTGCTATTTAATGCTCTGTGAATGAAATCATTGAAACATGTGATGATTATTGATTTTGTTATAAATAAAATTAATTTTTTGACAGCTCGGCATATGATAATGTAACAGATACAAAAGTTGCTATTAAAAAAATTTCTCCCTTTGAACATCAAACATACAGCCAAAGGACATTAAGAGAAATTAAAATTCTTACCAGGTTTAAGCATGAAAATGTAAATTATATTTTTATATTTTTGTTATAAATATCCGTATTATTTATATTCATAGCATTGGTTGTTATAATTTTAGATAATAGATATAAGAGATATATTAAGGGCACCAGCTGTAGAACAAATGAAAGATGTATATATTGTTCAATGTTTAATGGAAACTGATCTTTACAAGTTACTCAAAACTCAGGTAATAAATTTATATATATATATATATATATATATATATATATATATATATATATATATATATATATATATCAACAAAACATGAAAGTTCAATTTTGCCTTATGTAACTCCAAAATCCTTTTTTTATATAGATTTTGGTAATATATGTATATTTTTCTATTTTAGGCTATTAGTAATGATCATATTTGTTATTTTCTTTATCAAATACTTCGAGGACTTAAATATATTCATTCTGCAAATGTATTACACAGAGACCTGAAACCTAGCAATTTGCTTTTAAATACCACATGTGACCTTAAAATATGTGATTTTGGTTTGGCTAGAGTTGCTGATCCTGATCACAATCATGCTGGTTTTCTTACAGAGTATGTAGCAACAAGATGGTACAGAGCACCTGAGATAATGTTAAATTCTAAGGTAATATTAATAAATAATTTTATATATCAATTATATTTGATAATATTTTAATTACATCATTATTATTTATCTTATTTATTAGATTTAATAAATTTTTTATTGTAAATAGTTTTTTATATTATCATTTGCTTCAGGGTTATACACAATCTATAGATATTTGGTCTGTAGGTTGTATTCTTGCTGAGATGTTGTCTAGAAGAGCTATATTTCCTGGTAAACATTATTTAGATCAAATTAATCATATTCTTGGTATTTTGGGTTCACCATCACCTGAAGACCTTGAATGTATTATTAATAAGAAGGTTTTGTAATCTTGTAATCACATTTAAATTCTCTAAAAATTGATAAAATAATAAACAAAATAATTTTACATTTATAGGCACGAAGTTATTTGCAGTCATTACCATACAAACCGAAGGTTCCCTGGACAAGTTTGTTTCCTAATGCAGACACAAAGGCCCTTGATCTTTTAGATAAAATGTTAACCTTTAACCCTAATAAGCGTATTGTGGTTGAAAATGCACTAGCTCATCCATATTTAGAGCAGTATTATGACCCTGCTGATGAAGTATATGTTTTTTTATATTAAATTTTAGTGAATATTATTTTCGTCCAAAGTAATATTAAATATTTATATTATAGCCTATTGCAGAAGAACCCTTTAAGTTTGATATGGAACTAGATGATCTTCCAAAAGAAACATTGAAGCAGTATATTTTTGAAGAAACTTTACTCTTTCAGAAGAATCGCCAAGAGAATGCCATATAATAGTAAATAATATTGAAAAAGCAAAATTATCAGATCATTTAGAAAAGGATTTTTCATCAACCAACATCACTATTTAAGTTTTAGGACGACTGAAAGAGATATAAAATGGAAAAACAAACCAGATGGTGGTATATCTCTTATTTAGCATTGCTGTAAAATGAAAAAGAAAATAAGAAAAAATAGTGAAGATAATTAAGTAACTAGTACAACAAACCTCAAAAGTGCAATCATTGCAACTATCCTTCTGCGATTGGAAACATATGTGTCTATCAAAATATAGTGATTTTACTGTTTCAACAAGTTTAGATTTTAATTTATGTAAAAAAAATTTTATTTAACCTGATTATTATTATTCAGTTGTATGTACAAGAAGTACATTAAAATACTGCCTTACATCAACTGATACAACTGGTGTAGTATGCATTGTGAAAATCAATATTTCCTGGCTATTCATGAGAAGTAAAAACATGCATGAAGCAATTTCAATCTCCAAGCAAAATAGTCAACCTCTGATGGAAAAAGTTTGTAATAGTTATACTCGCTGCTATTTGAAAGCAATTTGGACCTGATAAATATTTTCATATTTATACTAAAATAAATACTCGCAGAAGAATGTTGAAAAAACTGCTTCATTGCATATAAGTTTTCGAAATTTGATCTCACCTCAATATCTCCATATACATCATATTACAAAGGTATAACTTTGATAATTTCCATGCACATGCTATCTCGTCAAACTCGTAATTGCTAATAAGCCAAACAAAAAGATATATGGTAACATCTTAATTTTAATTAATATAAAGATTTTACAGTTGACTGTTAAGAATAAGTATATGTTTTACAGTGTCTTTCAAAATTTAATTAAAATAAAAAAGAGATTCTTGTTTGAGATCATGAGATATTTAAAAACTATTTTCTGTATCTTATATAAGAATATGCCAAAATAAATAGAATGTCAAGCTATATTAAATTATTTTATTATTTAAAAAGCAAATGATATTTTCTAGTATTATTATGTAGTATTCTAAAAATGAATTTAAGTTTGTTTACTTTCTAAATGTATATCTAATATTCTAATGTAATTAAAATAAATACACTAGCATTTTGAAATATTATGTTAATTTTAAAGTTTAATCAAATACAAAATTAGAAAATCGAATTAATTTTAATCCATTTTGTTTAAAAAAATACATTAAAAATTTATTAATTATAATTTATAATGCACAAAGTAATTATAAATGTCATATATTGTATACAGGTGAATTAGCTTTTTTTTTATCATTTCAATAACAAAGGACAGTATTTGTAAAATCTGTACTGTACAGGTCATTTCTTATGTGCATAATTATCAAAGTTTAATATCTTTCCATTGTGTCATAACGTGTAACAGTTCTTAAGTCTTGACTTATTTATTCAATGATTTGATAAAAGTATCGTGAAATGATGTAATTTATTAATTAAATACAATCCACAAATTATACAATAATAATTTATTATCATTTCACTGATAATGTCATTGTTGCATATTTATTGAGCATACTTTATGTTTGTTTTATATTAATAACAATAATTTCGCCAATTTCAAAAAGTTCTTATAAAAATTAAATGTAAATGTCTACTGTGCACATGGTATTTAGTATAAAAATTTGAAATAATTTTAATACAACTATGTTTAATTGTTTTATATTCTATTATTAAATTATCTTGTTAAAAAATTTAAAAAAACAATTTTTCTATTATTTGTAGTCATTTGTTTGTATATTTAATATATTTTATCTAATTTTATTCTCTCTTAATAATTTTTTAAAAAATTTTTTATTAATATAATGAATGTATTTTTCATTCTCAGATATGAATGATATTTTTAAATTTGAAATAGTGTGGGATATTTGTCTCTCCTATTTATCTAATTATTTCCATGTAATTAATTATACATTTACTAATTTCTAAATGATATGTATTAATAAAGCAAGTCATCAAAAATGATTTAAACAATATATAAGCATGCTCAATGTTTTGTTCAACAAAGTTATTGTCAATGAATTTGATTTTTTTTTAACCAAATAAAAATTATTATTCTTTGATTGTATTTATTATATTTTATTTTGTTATTGTATACTAATTTATTAAATTAAATGAAAAATTTAAACACTGAAAAATTAAAATTTATTTAATGTACATTAAAATAAGTGAATCTGAGATTCTCTTAAAAACATTTTTAGATACTGATTTAATACCATCTTGATAGAAAAAATTTAATTTTAATATATTGTAATAGTTGTTATTGTCTTATCAAATCATTGTTAATGTTACTTTCAATGAACCATTTAAATCGTTGAAGGTCTTAAACTAGTTCAATTTATTAATAAAATTTTTATTAAGCAAAGTATTAATATTTCTTGCAGATTATTGTATAAATTGGTGCATTTTAGTATTCTAGTTTTAAAATGTAAAAATTATTATAAAGATAGAAAATTAGATTTTTTGTCTAAATTGATACAGTGTGATTTAAGTTGTGAATAAAAAAAGATTATGTCATGTTTTAATGATGTATAAGATAAAGCTTGGGTTTCGAAAGAAAGAAGGGATCATTTATTATTGCAATTGTTCCTGTTCACTAGCAAAACAAGTTTCGATTGTAATAATTGTTAAGTGCAAAGAACTACTTGAATTGTAGTACATAGTAAAAATGAATATAATAACATAATCAGGCCTAATATATTTAATGTTAAATATCTGTATCTATTGTTGTTGATTCTCAAATATTGAATATTGAATATTAAATATTTCCACTATTTTATCTGTCAATTTTTAATGCTGTATACTGCATTCATGAAAATATTTTCTTGTCATTGTGATTGATATAAGACTATTTCCATTTTATAATCTTATTTAAATTAGAATTTTCAGAAATTTAAAGTAAATTATTGACAATTAAAGGACAGAATAGAATTCCATGAGAATTTATTTATTATTTTTTGAGAGACAATACTGATTAAAAATGTATTACGTTTTGTTTATTATTTCAAATAAATATTTGAGAAAATGTTATTAACAAAAAAAAAGTAAAATAACAGCTTCTATTATGATTAGAAGGTACATAAGTAAATTTCAATAATACAATGACAAAACAATTTCTCTGCAATGTAGTTAAATGAGATTAATCTAGTAAGTGCTTAGCTATGTATAAAATAATTAAGCGTAAATAATGTCTTTTATTTATTACTATCATTTTACTGTAATAAAAACAAAATTTGAATAAGAAAAAATATTAAATCATGAATATTAGAAGAATTATATGCAACATAATTATCTATTATATTAAATACTTTTTTGTTGAATTAAGTATCATATCAATAAAAAATTAAAATTTTATTTAAATAGATAATTCGAAATTACAACATGAGACAGGTGCACGCGTTTTATTAAGACTAAATCAGCATGTTGCCTTTAAAAAATTCTGAGTAGTAATTCATAAAATGTGCTAGCACTCAAGTTCAGATTGTACAACAGATTAGGAGAATTGATCAATTTGTTTTCATATTACTACATAAATGTTAAATAGTTTAAAGTTATAATTATAATAGATGTGTATTTACGATTGCGCTCACTTTCAAAATGTTTGTTGAATAACATTTATCTCTTTCTATTGTATAATACATATATTATTCATACTCTGGAAAAACGAGATGATTTAGAAATATATAAAATAAAATACTGTATGATGACCTTATGCCAATATTTTTTACACTTTCATTCAGATGTTTATATAGCTTGAGTTAATGCATAGTAGACATTAATAGATTTTTAAATATTTTCAGTTTAAGTAACAATTTGTATAATGACTCAATTTATTAATTATAAATTCAAACTAGTTTGTTGTCTATTAAACTATTTTTATAAATAACTTTAAAGAATATAATAAATTTTTTGATTATGAATACTATTTTTGAATGTTTTAACAAATTTTTAATAAATAAATATTGTAAAAATATTTAAAAAGTGACTAAATTGGGTGTGAAACATAATTAATAATTATTATTTCAATGTAAATTAAATAATCAATACTTGGAACAGTTAATATTTACTTTTTATCATTTACTGACAGTTTTTTCAATCATTAAATCACCTTAAAAGCTTAGGTCTTCTTTATAACTTTGTAATATAGTTTAAAAATTATTTAATTATCTAATTATTAATTATTCAATGTATCTTAGAACATTAGTTAGAAATATTTGTATGAAAATTTGAAAGTGTCAAACTCTGCCAAAATTCTAAAGATACCTCAATATTGTATATATAATTACTTTTCTGACAATTTTCTTAAAATTAAAGCATTAAAGAATTTAATACATTATTATCAAAGTTTTATTTTATTATTTATATAGTAAAAAATAATAATAGAAAGAAAGAAATATAAGTGTGAATTTATAATCATTCAAAATATACAAAATGTAAGATCTATTGATTTTTTACATAAATATATATGTATATATGTACATACACTATGCTTTTACTACATCTTAAGTAATATTTTTCCAAATCTATAATAATTATAATTATTTGCTGAGTATTATTAAGATCAAATGGACATTTAGAAATCGTTAAAAAGCAATTGAAATGTAAATGAAAAGAACAATGATGACCATCTTAAGTTGTATCTTTTATTATTTAAGTTAAAATAATAGCTTTAATTAAATTACGATTCTCTAAACAGAATTATGTATTTAATCCTTTTTTATAGATGTAATTAAAACGTGTTGTATTATCAATTTTCCATTATTACTGTAACTGGTATTCAAATATAACAAAATAAAGCATTGAAAACAATTGTAAATGCTATTAATAATTTAATTTTTAATTTGTGAGGAAAAGTCTTGAGTTAAAAGTTATTCAAACATTATATAAATAAGTAAAGAAGATAGGAAAAGCCCTTAATTAAATTTTTAGATCTAATATATTTAATTATTAGAATATCCGAAATTAAAAAAAAACCATTTTCATATTTTTAGCTTAGTAACTATTCGGTATCACTTTGTCTACCTGAGTATTTATCATTTTGTAATTCTATTCTAAGAGTTGATTGTCCTTTCATTTGATTTTTGTCTAAACGCGATCGTAAGTCATTCTTATTTAATGTATGCCTTAAATCTGGTCTCGACTTGTGCCTGCAATATAAAAAGCATTCATTAATTTGTTTACTTTTGAAAATTTATATGCAGTTAGATTTAACTAAATAATTTCAAAATTAAATGTAAACATAATAATGTTTTCTAAATTAATACTGAAAAATAATAAATCCCATACTTAAATTAATGTTAAAAAAAAAAAAACAAAAAACTTACGTAATTTGTGAAGCTTTATCGATCTCGTGAATTTTGGAATGATTTAACCGTGACCATACAGTTGAAACAGTAGAGGCTAATTTAGGTTTATGTTGAACTACTTTAATTACACTTCCTCTAGGACCTTGAACTTCTTTCTGTGAAATACTACTATCACTACTACTAACATTATCATCTGATTCAGACTGTAATTGCTCTTCTTCAACTTCCTCTTCTTGAACATATTCTACTTTACTATCATTTTCAGAATCGTCAACAATTTCACCCTCTTCTTCGTTTTCTTCATCTTCTAGCTCTTCAGCTACTTCTTGAACATTATCATCTTCATCCTAATTATATTAAAAAAATGCTTATTACTTTAAACATAATAAAATAAAAAATGCAATAATATTTTTATAACAACATTTTTAAATGTATTACGAATCGCTTTTGGATTTGTAACTACTACTTGAATTGGTTCATGATAAACAGGTACTGGTAATCTTCTCTTTGCTATTAATCTTCCTCGTAAATCATTCTCTTTTATTTTTGCTCTAGAATTGACCTACTCAATATCAAATTATGTAATATTTTTATAATCATTAGCATATAATCTTATTTGAAATTAACATACTTTACAAGCTATTTCTCGAATTTTTCCTTTCCGTTTTTGTATTTTTTCTTCTTCATCGTCAGCATGCATTCGCATACGAGGCATTTTACTTCGTTTACACCAACTTTCTTCTTCACTTGAACTTTCAGCTTCACTATCATCAGAAAGTTCAATAATATTTGTATTTCTCTGTTCAAATAATGCTTTTTCCTTTTCATGAAGCCTGACACCTAATCTTTCTTTTATATTGGAAACTGATTCTGCAGGTAACTTGGGTAAATAATCGTCCTCAACAAAGTCTGTTCTTCCCCAATTTTTAGAGAGAGAACCCCAAGGATTCTTGGCAGAGACTCTATTTGTATCAGATTCATATGTAATAAGTGGAGAAGGTACTTTTGACTGTTTACATCCACGTTTTCTAGATATAGTTAATATGCTCTTCAACTCTGTAATTTAAAAATAATAATTTTTATAAATTGTTAATTAAAATAAACATAATTAATTGATTGAAGATTCGTTATACACATGTAAATTAATGTTATCAATAATAAATTAGTAAATATTGATTAATAGCAATAATAAAACACCATAAGAAGTTTATTTTACTTTTTTTTAATTATTCAGCTTAGAGCATATACTACTGGAAGAAGCTACCTCAATGACAGATAGTCCGGGTGCCAGCGACATGTTTTAGTGACCAATTTATCCTCAGCCGAAAAATAGTTTAAATAATTTCTTTGAATGTACTGAAGATTGAAACGATCGTCCGTTGCGGCACCTAATCTGGATGTGGCAACATCAGGTACCCAAACTTTATAAAAATGATAAAAACCAAGTTTTAAAGAATAATTTTGAGTTTAGAAACAAATTGTTCAAACAAAAGTTGTAGATCCTATTCAAATGAATTTTTTATGCTCTATCCATTTTTGCTGTAAAGCTAACAATTATCAAGAAAAACGCACTTAATAATAAGCGTTTTCAGCTACTATAATCATCCCAAGTTACAGTCGATACTCCAGGGATCTATCCCGCTGCTCAGACGATACATGATCCAAATACTTTTTAATTTATAATTTTGCTCATAAAATTCTAGTTTTAAAATAAAAACATATGGATTGTAAAAAAATTATTGTAGTTAGGTCTCCAAATTTTGTTTAAAACAATATTTAACAAACTCTACTGTTTTATACATCGTCATTTATATGTTATTGCATACAATAATTTTACACTCGCATCACACTCTGTCAAAGAATAATATAACAGATAAATATGACAAAAATTATTCAAATGACAATAAGATTCTGGAAAATTTATTAGGTGATTCGATGACAGTGCACCACGTGAGATATCCATCGTGTTCCAGACTCCCTGAAAGTGCATGCTACAATTGCAGTTTTAACCATCAGTTGTCATTTCTCCTCGTAAAATTATTTTTCCAACTTGTTCTACCATATATGTATGTTCATTTATAATAATTTTTAGGATTGCAACAATCTGGAAAGTATGTCCGTTGAAGCAATAAAAGTACGTTCCTTATCACGGAAACGTGAGTAAAGTGCACTAGAAAACGCGTGCTTGAACTGCATTTTAAAATTTGCAGCTTCAATTCCAGATTGTTGCAGTCCTAATTATTATTGCAAAGAAACTTATATGTACAGTAAACCAAGATGGCCAAAAAATATTGCGAGGATAAATGGCAACTGATAATTGAAACTGCAGTTGAAGTGTACGTTTTCGAGTGCACTTTACTCACGTTTCTGTTATAGGGAACGTACTTTTCATTGCTTCAGTGGACATACATTCCAGATTCTTGCAATCTTAAAAATTATGATAAATGAACTTACATGTATTGTAGAACAAGATGGAAAAAGAATTTTAGGAGGATAAATTACAACTGATGGGTAAAACTGCAGTTGTAGCACGCGCTTTCGGGAAACTTGGAACACGATGGATATCCCGCGTGGTATACTGTCATCGAATCACATAATAAATTTTCCAGAATCTTA
Source organism: Sycobia sp. Sy_11 (assembly GCA_018907035.1). Lineage (NCBI taxonomy): Eukaryota > Metazoa > Arthropoda > Insecta > Hymenoptera > Epichrysomallidae > Sycobia > Sycobia sp. Sy_11. The sequence goes on along the minus strand of JACCIC010000181.1, from coordinate 901,727 downwards.
TTAGGTTGTCAAATATCCACCTTCCGCTTTTTTGCTCTTTATTCAATGCTTTATAAAAAGTGTTACAGTGGTCGGATTTACTTCAAATACGCGCCGTTTTGCTGGATAATCTGTTTCCATCTAGACGGCAACTTCATAATACTCCTCTCGTAGCAACCCCTCTTCTTATTTGTGAAGAACTCGGACAGCCACTTTTCACAAGCCTCTTTTGAGTCCAACTTTACACCACCAAGAGCGTTCGACATTGACAGAAACAGGTAGTAATCACTTGGCGCTATGCCCGGGATATATGGTGGATGCGATAAAACCTCCCATATGAACTCCCGTAGCTTTTGACGAGTTATCAACGAAGTGTGTGGTCTGGTTTTGTTCTGGTGGAACACTACACCCTTCCTATTGACCAACTGTGGACGCTTCTGGTCGATAGTCTGCTTTAAGCGGTCCAGTTGTTCACAGTAGATGGTAGAATTAAGCGTCTAGCCATATGGGAGCAGTTCAAATTGGATGATTCCTTTCCAATCCCACCAAACACACAGCAAAACCTTCCTGGCCGTCAATCCCGACTTCGCCACTGTTTGGGACGGTCCACCGGCCTTGGAACACGACCGTTTTTGTTTGATATTGTTGTATGTGATCCATTTTTCAATTTTGATTCGGTCCAGAAGGTTTTTTTGCGTCAAATCATTCGGTACCCAAACATCAAGCTGTTTTTGTATGCAGCCTTCTGCAGATGGTTTAAAATGGTTTGGTGACTAACTTTGATCTCCTGGGGGATGTCACGAGATGCCACATGCCGGTCTAACTCGATAAATTCCATGATTTCATCGGTATTCGTCGTGACAGGTCGTCCGCCGGCTAGCTTATCCATGGTGTCATTTTCACTGACTCTGAATCGTTGAAACCATTCCTCTGCGGTTCGAACTGATAGCGTTCCATCCCGCAAAATACCATTAATCTCACCGAACGTTTCTTTAACGGATTTGCCTTTGACGAAGAAAAACTTTTAAATAGTGTGAATTTCGGCGTTAGTGAACTCCATGTTCACACGTCTATAACTTTTGAACGCAATATCCAAACTAATCATGCATATCGTCGTTTTGTACGTTATGTCAAGACCTTTCAAATGATGTATAGTATTGCCAGATACGAGCTCTGTAGCGCTTTGTACATAGCAGCGAAATTCATAAGACAAAAAGGCGGAAGGGAGATATTTAACAACCTAATATTATCATTTGAATAATTCTTGTTATATTTATCTGATATGATTCTCTGACAGAATGTGTCACGAACGTACATAATTTCTGTAATTTTGCAAGCACTTTTAAATAATTCTATTACATGCATTGCACTAATATACAAATATCTAATTATTATAAATTAAAGAGTCGTGTATATTATTGTAATAATTTATAAATTTTTCTAGAAAAAATTTCTGTAAAATTTAAAGAAATAAACTATATGTATATAGATATATCACTACCATACTTACATATAACAAATTTCCTTCACCGTTATTATATTTTAGTGTTTTTGATTTATTTATAATGAAAAATTTATAACAATTAGGAAAAGATTTTTACAAGTAATTTTTGGAGCTTTGAAAGATTAATATTATACATCAAATTGGCTGAACTAATATTGAAATAGTGAAAATCTATATTTATAGGTATATTAAACAATAGAGAGTTTGTTAAAAAGGATTTTAAACAAAATTTGGAGATCTACTGAAAATAAATTTATTACATCCAATATATTTTGGCTTTAAAACTATAATTTTATGAGCAAAATTTAAAGTTAAAAAGTACTTGTACCATGTATGATCTGAGCGGCGAGGTAGATCCCTGACGTATCGACTATGATTTGGATTGATAACAGCTTGAAATATTCATAATTATTTGCGTTTTTCTCCATAATTATTAGTTTTAGAGTAAAAATGGATAGAACATAAAAAATTTGTTTCAATAGATCTACAACTTCTGTTGGAACAATTTTTTTCTAAACTTAAAATTATTTTATAAAACCTGGTTTTTATAAATTTTTTAACATTTTTACAAATTTTGGGTGCCTGGCGTTGTCACATCCAGATTAATTGGCACAGCGAACGATTAATACGCTTTAGAGAACATTGAAACAAATAATTTAAACTAATTTTCGGCCGAGGATAAATATATGACATAAAAATGTCGCTGGCTCCCGGACTAAAAGCTGTGATTGACTTCTTACTGCAAAAGAAATATAAATACAGATTGAGAGATATTTTCTCTTCTTTATACAGCACTCTGATGCAGTTCTTTCAAATGGCATTATGAGTGTGAAGAACCCATATATAATCATAAAATTTTTACTCAAATCATTAGATTAAATTTTTTTAATTCACTGAAATTCATGCCTTAATAACATTTATTTATTATATTACAAATAAAATATGCTTTAGATAAGTGAAGAATGTATTCCATAGACTTATATATTAGACTGCGCATTTTACAATCAGAGTTGAAGCCTAAACCAGTGTGAGAGAGCAATACAGGGAGTCGCGTTTTCTCTTTCTTACAAGCGAGAAGGTGGAGAGAAAAGGAAAATAGGGGAACAGTAGTAGTAGAAATATACCCAAAAAGATCGATGCTTATAGAAGAACACATCTGTACAAATCGTTGGATCCAGCCTATTCGTAGTTGGGTTACGCAACCACTGGAAAGCGCCACTGTCGCCAACAGATATATATATATAGATATACTAGCAATGTATTTTATGTAAATCTTTTTCAGGTATATCTAAATCTATTGGATTCCGTATATATATATATATATATATATATATATATATATATATATATATATATATAATTGTAACGGTGCGCGTGTCCGCCTCGACACGAGGACGGCGGGCACGGCCGTTGCAGAAGATGTGCCCGGCTGGGTTTAACCCCGAATTATTTCGGCGAGGGAGAGGGGCGGTTCGCGAGGGGCGAAGAATCGCATGCAGGATTTGTGCGAGAGATAGGGCGACTACATAAATGTAGGAAATCAGAATGATCAAAATCTATCTAGCTTTAATAGATTACAGATGTACAACGCCTATACGCGAAGGCACGCGGCACGCAGACCGAGGGTCGCCGAGGCGACGGTGCGCGAGTAGTTAGGAAAGAGACAGAGAGAGAGAGAGAGAAGAACGGGCTGCCACTTACAGTCGGGCGCTGACATGTTTTTCGAATCCGCTGGCGACAGGAGGCGGCGGCGGCAAGCCCAGGACCGGTGACAGTTCGCCCTTGTTCGACGGGGAAGGCGGCGTCCCCGCTCGTCGATGACCCCGGGATGGTGCGGTTACTCCGCATACGCGGGAGCCGGACGGCAGGCTCGTTAGGTCGAGGGCGGCAGCAGTGTCCGTGGGTAGCACGCACGTGAGCGGCACAACACACACACGTATGACACAATGCACCTCGCGAAGCCAAAACTACGCGCGAGACCGACCCGTGGTTTTGACGTTTCTCAAAAAATTGGGCTCGATCGTGCGTCTCTCTCGGAGCTTGTTTCCTAACTCACTAAAATTCACGCGCGCGGCCGTCTCTCCCCACTCCCTGCTCTCTCTCTTTCATTTACCTCTCCGCCGGTGTAGTCGTGCGTCGGCCTGGAACACATACAATCTTTACATTTAAACATACATATACATTTATATTTACAAACTGTATATACATATTTACAGGGCTACGACAGGAGAGAGAGCATAGGGACGTGGGAAAGCAAGCGTACGCGGCGCTTGCGTTCCCCGTCACACACACACATATATATATATATACATATATATATATATATGAGAACGAGAGTCGAAATTTATATCCCTTCACCTTGCGATTAATTACGATTCCCGTATAGTGCATTTACAAGTTATTATTTACATATTTTGCTTGTCCCGATGGGTCGAAAGTTTATTATTAAAAAAATCTTTAATTAAGTATAAATATTTTTAACATTTCTAATTGACGTTAAACATAAACTCGTATGCATGAAATTCGTGAAAATTCACTAGACTTCACTAGACTAAAAAAATATTGTTTAAAACGAGTTTGAAATTTATATTATTGTAGCGAAATATATCTAGGCTAACAATATATCAGTATATATTACAATATATCAGTATATAATCAATAATATATCTAGGCTAACAATATATCAGTACATGAGCATAAATATAATTCTAGTATTTAAAAAGACGATCCTTTTTTTAAACTATTTTGTTGCTATTTTAATAATTCATAATAACAAAATACCATTAGATAACTGGCTAATTAATTATATATAGATATATAAGATATTTGCATAATTTTATTAATTTTAACATGTAACTAACCTCCGCAAATGGTTGAGAATAATAATCAAATAAATTGCAAAGATTTTTATTTTTAAAAAAAGGATCGTGTTTTTGACTACTGGAATTATGCAGTAAAATAATATTCATTACAATTTCATATTTTAAAATCTTAACATAAAATTAGAATCGTAGTTATGGTCATATACTAATTGTTAGCCATTGATATAATTACCCTATATATTTGTAAAATATTTCACTACAATAATATAAATTTCAAACAATATTTGTTTATAAAGTCTAACGAATTTTCATGAATTTCGTGAGTAAGACTTTATGTTTAACTACAATTAGAAATGTTACAAAAATTTATACTTTATTAACGATTTTTTTGTAATAAACTTTCAACCCATCGGAACATGTAACATTATGTAAAGAATAAATTTTAAATGCACTATGCATGAATCACGATTGATCGCAAGGCGGAGGGATATACATTTCAAAGAAAATTCATAATGGTTGAAAATCGGAAACTTTCAAATCCTCTTTTTCTCAATTTTCTCTTATCACTAGAACTCTACCCAAGGCAGGTCAGACCAGAGACGTGAAGCCCCAGATTATCTTATAGCACATCATAAATTGATTGCCTACTTTAATTTGGCACTCTCTGCCCTGACGCCACTCTGGTACAGCTAGCATGGCCAGTCTGTTTAGCGCTCTTTAAGCGCTCGCGCATCGCAAAGGTCGACCCGGCCGACTACTATAGTAACGCCATTTAACAGCTAAAAATGTTCGGTATCATCAGCCTATGACTTGTATTCTTTTTTACGCGTCATCTTCTTTGAATATACGCAGTAGAAATATATGTTTCCTATACACTATACCATTGTTATTGTTGGGCTGCCTCCCTATTATTTTCCCGGAGCAAAAGAGAAATCATGACTCCAGGTCTATCTCTGTCCTTCAATATGGACTTCAGAGCGTCCGTTTAAACCATGTGTATTCCACAAGGCCTCCAGTAAGTTGCCAGTAAGTAGATGTGGCAATGATGGAATACATTCTCGTGTTCGTATTGGCAAAGAAAACGTCCACCGCGTATACGAGGGTGTCACTGTATCAAAGCAAAAAAGGCAGTAATGAGCGCTAAGATTGTACAGCGTATATGAGGTAAACTGTTTTTTTTTTTTAATTATAAAATAAGTGTTTATACTTAAAATATTGATATGATGAAATATTAAACAGAATAATAATTTTTTTTTTATAATTTCATTTATAATGAAATATTGTACAGAATAAATGTGATGTAATATTTTTCGTTACGTTTTAATTACATACGTAATGTAAAAAAAAATTTAAATAAAAATAATTTTTTGAATAGATTTATTTCTCTGAATAATTGTTATACACATATTTTGTTTAGAAACATAACCATCGTTATAGCCGTAAACGACTCGTTTCTTATTGAATTTAATTTTTATTATTTTGATGCACTCTTTATGATTGTTCACCATTTCAATATCATAAAATAAATTTTAGTAGCTTCAGATTCAGGCATACGATGAAAATTTTAATTAGTATTAATATTATATTGCTATAAAAAGTGAAGTTCTTAACACAATCTTCACTTATAAAACCCTTTCGATGCTGCAGAGAGAACTCGACGATGTTCTTTTTATAATCCTAAAACTGCTATAATATTTTCTAGACTTCATTTTAACGTATTTCAGTAATCATTTTTTTTTTAAAAAGTTTTAAAGAATTCCGAAATTTTAGTAATCTAAGCAATGCTTTCACGTTGTTCTGTAATGCCGTTGTTCGCGATGTTTTTAATTCTCATCTCCGTCGCCCATATGGAATATTATTTGTAAATTGCTAATATTTTCATGTAAATCTTATGAACAATTTTAGAAGTGTAAGTTTTCCATCGTTGATGTAACTAGACTAGAGATAATAAGGGGAGATTGCCGACGCTTATGGACGAGACTGCAGTAAAAAGTTTCCACTGAAAACGAGGTATCTCTGGTGACCAAAGCGAGGTACTGTCCGTTTCGTGCGATATTCCAGATATTATTTTCTGAGTTCGTGCGATGGTGCGATCGGGGGGGGGGGTGGCCACTGTCTTCGGCGCATGCGGGGGAAAGCTTGGTGACACAATAGGCTGGCAGCGGGGTGCAATAAAAGGTGAGCAGCTTATACTGGCAGCGACCAAAAAGAAATTTTATTGCCACACACCACACACACATACACACACAGCAGCAGCTAGCAAGCAACTCAATGTTTTGAAACCTGCGGCAACTTTAAAGAAAACTGGCTATTTCGTAAAAGTGTATTTATTTTAGTCCAACAAATATTCATTTAAATTCTATTTATTTGAAACAAAAGCATACATATTTAAAACTAACGAATATTTTGTAATTTTGAAAGAATTGTCTGTTTGAAATAAACAGTTAGGTTTATTTGAAGAGCAAAAAATATTTGTTTTGTTACAAATACTTTTAAATGATTAGAATTTCTAATACGCCATACTTGCCTTACTTTATACTTTGTATAAAGTAAATATAAAGTATGTTTTAGTTGTGTAAGTAATTTATAAAATTAAGATTTTTAGTGCTGAAGAGTACACCAACCACGGTTTAAGTTTAGCAATTGCTTGGTTTCGCTCGAAATAGTAAAGTAACAGATTTATTAGCCAGTTAAAAAATCTCTATTTATTAGGATTAAGTCCTAATAATAACGCTAATTAACATTCTGATCGGGATGTCTAAAGTTTGAACGGCAAATTGTGTGAAAAATTGTTGAAAATTCACTACCATTGCGTTTCGTTCCGTACAATACAAATATATTACATATAATACATATAATACAATAAAACTGACGGGAAAGTATGTAAATATAGTTAGTATTTATTTCAATAGAATATATAGTGTACGTTTACATCGTTGAATATTACCAAAATGACAGCCTAATAAGTTAAGATATTAAGTTGAATTTTATTTAATTTAAATAAACATTTCAGTATTTGAAATGTATAAATTACTTATTTTGAACAAATGGTTAATTAATGGTACACGAATAAACCATTTATTTAAATGTATAAAATTTTTTTTCAGTATAGACTTATTTCTATGACATATTTTGTTACTTGTACATGCTTATTATAACTAATAAATATAAGAAAATGCTCAGAGAAACAAAATATATGTACGATTTAAAACAATTAACTTAACATTGAGACAATATTCATGGCCACTGTAAGCAATTGATCTATGCTTATGAATTCAATAGATCTCGAAAAAACTACTAATTACTGACTGTAAACTTTTCCAAAAATTATTTGATTACTTTTTATATTTTTGGAGTATCATATCAGAATCCTATATAATCATATTTACCACATAACTACCTTGTATGGAGATGACAGAGAAAGAGGAAACGAGAGAGAGAGAGAGAGAGAGAGAGAGAGAGAGAGAGAGAGAGAGGGGATGGGAGAAGAGAAAAATCCAAGGGGATTAACATGGATTACTCGATGTTGGTGGGTGTTGCCATACCATATACCTGCATGTACCCGCGAGCTTCCTCTATACTGTTTCGTCTCTTTCTCTCACCTGCTCTCACTGTTTATTACCTGTCCAACTGCACGCATGTTGTACGAGGCCTAGCAGGCAGTCTACCGATATACATGCAACTAGCTATGATGCCATCATTTTGTTTTTCTTTTGGTTAAATTTGCAATAAAAAATATCCTATCATCTAATCCTGACTGTATAGAATACGTATGCAAAATTTGAAGGCCATCGATCTATTTGGAGTAGTTTTGGAGCCTTTAAGTTACTGGCAATGGTCATCATGATTATCAATGTTAAGTTAATCTTATCAAAACGATTTTATTTTAATATAAATATTTTTGTTAAATAGAGAAACATTACATATGAAATATAATACATGAACTATTTTAAGTTAGAAGTAAAAAGACAAAATAAAGTTATGCATTCAAAATACATATATATAGTTATTGCAATTAGACTATCTAGACCATAAAATATACATTTTTTTAGTTCTAAATATTTAAAAAGTAGAAGGTATTTAATTATGAACTTCAGACAAAGAACGCGTTCGATTAATTTTGTTTCTGCAAACGTGCACATTAGTGAAGTGTAGGATTTTTTAGGACATTCTTAAACATAATGGTATTAATAACTGATGCAAATATCTTATTTATTTTTATAATTTTCAATTAATAAATAAATTGATCAATTATATTACATTTAGTTTCTCTGGAGATTTTCTTTAATTTCCATCTTTATACATGTAAATATAAATTTGTTTAATTATGCAAAAGGTTTATTCATATACCATTAGTAAATCATTTATTTAAAATAAGTAATTTATATATTGAAGATATTGAAATGTTTAAATGCAGTAAAAATTTTTTTGATGTATGAAAACTAAACATTTATTTTAAGAAATTCGATTCTTCGTTTGAAAAATATTTATTTGTTTTAAAGGAATATTTTTTAAACATAATTTTTTTAAATTTTGTATAATTTAAACAAAATATAAAATAGAAATGTAGTATCTTAACTTATTAGACAGTCATTTTCGTAATCTTCAACTATGTAAACGTATACTACATATTATATTGCAATAAAGAATAAATATATTTCCATATTTTTCTTATGTATTATACTATATCATATCATATCATATCATATCATATCATATTATATTATATTATATACATACATACACACATACATACATACATACATACATACATACATACATATATATGTATATATATATATATATATATATATATATATATATATATATATATATATATTAAAACTTCTAACAGTATAATAGATTTTGATGGTTTCATGATTAATTTTTTACAATTTTTTTTAATAGTTCATGTTTACTGTAAGATCGCTGCGATATAAATGTCGCGTTGATGTCTTGATAATGCAGCCTTGCTCTAAGACTGGTGCCATCATGCGGAAATCTAAATGCGTGCTCGCAGCAAGCTTGCTACGATAAAAATTGCTATGTGAGTACCATAACAGCGATCGTGGATAAACTTCCGAAAAACGACCATAACGGATTTGTCGATTTTTTTTGATTGCTGATTAAAATTATAGTAGTGGCATTTGATCGAAATTTAATTTTCATGTCAAAAATTATAAATACACAATCTTTCGAACATATCTAAGGAAATAGTAAAATTTACAAACAAAAAAGTAAAAAAATACGTTGTATATCTGATTCAAAAACAAATTTTTTTATTCTATTGAATTCGTCTTACGTAACAGTATTTCTCGAGAAAAATGTAACTTGCCCAACGATTCGAGCTCGCTACGGCTCCTCATCAGGGACCGTAGAACAACAAATTTGGACAACATAAAACGTTGGGCAAGTCTTCAATTAGGTAAGGGTGTTGGGGACAGTCAGACTGCACTTTACTAACAAAGAATTTTTTCAGCTAATATTTTATTTTCCGATTAGTCTACGGGGGTGAATGTAAACAAGGACAGTCTGTCTGTCATTATAATTTTAATTTAATTTTTAATTTTTATTTTTAATTTTTATTTTATTTTTATTTATTTTTATTTTATATTTATTTATTTTTATTTTATTTTTATTTATTTTTATTTTATTTTTATTTATTTTTATTTTATTCTTATTTATTTTTATTTTTATTTTTATTTATTTTTATTTTTATTTTATTTTTATTTATTTTTATTTTGATTTATTTTATTTTTAGATTGAATTGATTGGACTGTAAGACCAATAAAACAATATTTATTAATTTATTTTAATTGATGATAGTACTTATTTGAAAATTGGTAATCCACATATCATTAAGCTGCATAATAATTTGAAAGAATTATTAAATAATTAGAAAAGAAATGAGTATATAAATGATACTACATATAAATATTTAAAATGTGAAAATGGTTCTGTAGCAAAATGTTATGGGCTTTCCAAGATTCATAAATGAAAACGTACATTTAGAATAATAATATCTTCTCTAAATTTCCCAATTCACAATATTGACAGAATTTTATCTGATATATTGGTTAAGATAGTTGGAAAAACTAATTAAAGATAGTTGGTGTTTTTACAATGAAATGAAAGATATTATTATTCCAAAAAACTACAACATGATTTCATTGGATGTGGTATCTTTATTTACAAATGTACCTTCAGAATTGTTGAATGATATTAAAAATGGTATGAAATTAATTTACATACAAAATTAACAATAAATGAATTTATTAAAGCAATTAATTTAGTTTTTAATAACACAATTTTTTCGGTTGATAATAAATTTTATGAACAAAAATACGGATGTGCAATGGGGTCACCTTTGTCACCGGTTGTAGCCAATTTAGTTATGGAAAAATTAGAAAGTATTGCTTTATCAAAATTAGTTTTTGAACTAATGATATTTAAGAGATATGTTGACGATATCTTTACAATTGTTCCAGAAGTTTTTGTGGATGAAATTGTGGATGTTTTTAAACCTACACATGATAGAATTAAATTTACAAGGGAGATTGAAGTCAACAATCAGTTGAGTTTTCTGGACATTAATGTCATTAGATGTTGTAATAATAAAATGAAGCATAATTGGTAAAAAAAAAACTACTTGGTCAGGTAGATTTTTAGATTTTAATTCACATGACCAATTTAGAAACAAAATTAAAGCACTGAAAGGTGTCATTGACAGAGCAATAAATAATTTACAGATTTACAGATAGTAAGAAAAACTTTCATTAATAATGGAGATCCAATTGAATTTATTAATAAATTAATTGCTGGGAGTTTGCCTCGAGAGGCTGCAACTAGAAAATATAGGTGGTGACAGGAAAGGAATGGGAGAAAAGGAGCATCGATTTTTTCAACAGCGAGAAAGTTTATCATGGTACGCGGTAATTGATCCGCCATTTCGTATATTTAAAACTGCTTATATAGCATTGGAGTGAGAGAGGAAAGACATACAAAGAGAGAGAAAGAGAGAGAGACAGAAATATGAAAAAAAATTTTTTTTGCACTTTCTATCCATTATTGCCCTGGGGTGTGTATAAAAACTATATGGAGCAAAATCGATGTTTGTTTTCTTAGGCAGAGCTGTAAGTAGATATAATTCTATGTCCGGGGAGCCCGAACGCGAGCGCATGCTGCGCATGTTTTATTATTGTTGGATGGACAGCCTCTGCGTTTATCATCAAAATCGGACGCGACGAAGGACCGAACGTACGCCTCTCCACCATGATCATGAAGAAATATATAAATGATACTATATATATATATTTAAAATGTGAAAATGGTACTGTAGCAAAATGTTATGGGCTTGCCAAGATTCATAAAGAAAATCTGACATTTAGAATAATAATATCTTCTTTAAATTTCCCAACTTATAATATTGCTAGATTTTTATCTAATATATTGGTTAAGATAGTTGGAAAAACTAGTTCTTATATTAAGGATAGTTGGTGTTTTTACAATGAAATGAAAGATATTGTTATTCCGAAAAACTACAAGATGATTTCATTGGATGTAGTGTCTTTGTTTACAAATGTACCTTTAGAATTGTTAAATGATATTATACAGGAAAAGTGGCATGAAATTAATTTACATACAAAATTAACAATGAATGAATTTATTAAAGCAATTAATTTAGTTTTTTATAACACAATTTTTTCGGTTGATAATAAATTTTATGAACAAAGATACGGATGTCCAATGGGGTCAGCTTTGTCACCGATTATAGCTAATTTAGTTATGGAAAAATTAGAAAGTATAGCCTTGTCAAAATTGCTTTTTTGAACCAATGATATTTAAGAGATATGTTGATGATATCTTTACAATTGTTCCAGAAGTTTTTGTGGATGAAATGGTGGATGTTTTTAATTCTGTACATGACAGAACGTTTCGAGCTCGCTACGGATCCTCATCAGGGACCGTAGAACATCAAATTTGGACAACATGAAACGTTGGACAAGTCTTCAATTAGGTAAGGGTGTTGGGGACAGTCAGACTGTACTTTACTAACAAAGAATTTTTTCAGCTAATATTTTATTTTCAGATTAGTCTACGGGGGTGAATGTAAACAAGGACAGTCTGACTGTCATTATCATTTTAATTTAATTTTTAATTTAATTTTTATTTTTAATTTTTATTTTTTATTTTTATTATTTTTTATTTTTATTTCTTATTTTTATTTTTTATTATTATTTTTATTTTTATTTTTTATTATTATTTTTATTTTTTATTTTTATTTTATTTTTATTTTTATTTTATTTTATTTTTGGTTGAAATTGATTGGACTGTAAGACCAATAAAAATATTTATTAATTTGTATATGGGCAGTCGACAGAAGTACAATTCAATAGTGCCATTATAACAAAAGAATATTATACTTCCCCATTGAACAATACATTGATAGGTCTTTTCAAAAAATTACTTAACTGATACAAATGCATAGAATTTACAGGATCATAATACGAAAAGTTTTTGTTGCACAATTTTAATTTTTTTGACTGCAGATACTAAAATTTTTCTCGATTTACTTTCAAGATTTCTTAATTTTCATTAAATCATCCTGAAAAAGGATGGTATAAAACATCAGTATTTTATGTAATAATATTAGAATTTCATAGAAATATCTTACTCATATTCGAATTAGAAGTATTATATTTTATTAGCATTTTATATTTAAATTAAAAATATCTATCTGTATTTAATTATTGTTTTTATTATTTCAAAAAGTGACAAGAAATACAAACATATATATTTAGTTGTTATTAAAAAAATATATAATATTTGGTCCGTTATATATTGCTTATTTTATTTATTTACTGTCAACATAAAATATTCATCTACTAAATGGTAAATTAATTTAAATTATTTTTTTAATACCTAAAATAACTAAAATAAAAAAATAACTAAAATAAATGCACATATTCATGCGCTTGATTCTGTATATATATACTTACGTATATATGAAATTAAGCGCACGAATTTCTGCATTTATTTTAGTTTTGTTTCGAAGTATCCCGTCCCGAATATTGCTAGAAATCGTCTCTCCTTCAGTTCCGAATGTTTCCTACTCCTCTCCGCTTTATGACACTGCAGCTTCAGCTGCAACACTAGCTACTACATTACTCTTGCCCTCCCCCTTCTCCCTCTTGCACCAGCCTGAACAGTGAATGCTCATTGCTGCCCGTACTACCTGCACGCGTATATATTTTGCTATTCGGACCTTGTCCTGCAGTATCCTACGCTTACCGATCCTAAACGGACCTTGTTCGCGGTTCTGCCGCAGCAAGCCACAGCGCAATTTTTAGAACTTTTCGTTTACATGGGCTCTAGCAATCTCTAGCAATCTCTGGTAGTTGCATGGAGAGAGAGGGGAAAGTTAAATCTTAACCCCCCATTCTTGCTTTTTTTCTTCCCCTATTCGCTTCGACTTTTGCTTTTTCTTTCTTTTTTTGATGCACGCAAAACTATTGAGAGCTTTTCAAGAAAGCGACGTCTATTACCGGCCATATGTGAACTACCATTTCTGGCTAATTTTTTGTAATCTTTTCCCATGTAAAGCGAGCGGTGTTTCCAATCCTTCTATCTACATTCCATGGTGTGGAGGATAGAAATAAGGAGTGAACATAATGGAGTAGCTTATGAAAGATGCGAGAGAATTAGAATTAGAATTTCATTTATTAAAGCCTACGGACTCGTGGTCCTTCATAGGCCAAGAGAGAGAGAGAGAGAGAGAGAGAGAGAGAGAGAGAGAGAGAGAGAGAGAGAAAGAGTTAGGTCCGAGATTTGATTTGATTCTCTCGCACAATTACTATCATTGGATGAAAGATGGTGCACGGATTAATTCCAGCAATCAAAGTAATTGTACGAGAAAGACAAAAAAGGACTCCTCTCTCTCAGCGTTTCCTTAGTGTTTTATGATGGCCGGTAACCTCCATGTATATATGCTTTGAGGAACAAATAGAATAAACTAATTATTCTAAGAAGAATAAGCAGTTCTTGGTTCAGATGACAAAAACATTGCCAACGAATTTAGACGGTAATATAAATGTAAAGCCCATAGACATACGGGTAACTATCTATTGGGGAACATTGATAATTAATAATGTTCCCCAACATCCAGGAGGCCCTAGTACAGCTCCCCCAATTTCCCGACCACAATCGCCGCATATGAAATTTATATTCAGAATGCGCAATTCTAGAAATCGTAGATTCTATAAAATAGATGATTTATTGCAGTTAATTCAATTTTTTTTACATTTAATTATTTCTCATGACGCTTCCTCATTCCGAATTTGATATTGAAATTTATTAAAAGATAATTGAATTAATGAACTTCAATTTTTTTTATGAATTTTTTTTTCGTAAATTTAAAAATTATTTAACAACCATTAAAATACAGTTAGTTGATTGAGACTAATTGAAGTTTATTAATTTAAGTATAATTTAATCATTTTTAATATAAAATTTTAGATTAAGATGTGTCATGGGATTAATTAAATTTTCAGTAAATTTATATTAACCTTCGTGACTTCGAAGTACTTGTGACAGTCACAAGTAAGTGTTCTTCATTCTTAAAAACAGTTATAGCTTATGATAGTAATAAAATGAGATTTCAGGATTATATTCATTTATGTCTAATTTAAATAAAGGAAACTATTGAAATCTATATATGCATAATTACGTATATGTAAATATACATCAGTATGAATTATTATTATTGAATAATTATTACTTATTATTATTGAATAAAAAAGTTGCTTAATAAAAGTGTACTCACTTATATATTAATTATACTCACTTATTTATAATGTGGAAATATAGTACTATGAACATATAATTTAAAAGTTATTTTGATATGTATTTGTGGGCCCGTCTTTGATAAGTTTATGGTCATTTAAATGGTTAAAACATATTGAGGGATAGTATCTTTTAAAGTACACTACGCAAACAGACTATCATTCCCAGATCATATAATTAATTAGAATTAATTAATTGTTAGTTGAATATTTACGAATGTTTCTGAAAAGATATTGAACATTTTAAAATATTTTTATCAACGGAAATGATTTATTATATCAAAGAAACTTAAATCTACTACAACACCATCAATATGGATTTCGAATCAATAAATAGTAGATAAATAGCGCAGAATTCAGTAACATAAAATTATTAGAATTACCTGACGGTCCATGATAATAGTATAACACCAATACCTTTACAATTTCTACCTGTCAATGCATAATTGCTTGTATATATTTAACTTTTATCACTAAATCCAGTGAACTTGTGAAACAAAGAAGATAACTTCAGTAATCTTTGTTGCTATAAAGATTTTTAAATATGCGTACATTTTTAGCATCTCATAAGATTTTGTTATTCGTGATTTGATGGAAAGTACAATTTATTGAAACAGAAAACTGTTTTTAAAGTGATTTCCAAATGATTTCAAATAATTTTTTTTATAAATTATTTCGATTATTGCATGTCATTTAAACTGTTTTTAAACGATTTTCAAATGACTCGTTTAAGAGTGTCCGACGATTCCACAGAGTGAACAGGACCCCTGTGTAATTTAATATGGGTAGCTATTTTGGGGAAAAAATGAAATAATTTAATATCTACAATTCCCTTGTTTAATAAAAAAACTTTGTAAAGACGGGTCCGCAAGTACATATCAAAATAATTGTTAAATTATATTTTCATAGTACTGTATCCCTACGTTATAAATAAGTGAGTGCTTAGGCATACTTTTAATAAGCAACTTTTTTATTGAATAATAATAAATAATAATTTCGAAACCTACTCGATATGATTCTTATATAAACTATTAAAAAAAGTACATTAAATTTAATGTAAATGTAAACGAAGCTACTTTAATAAACGTAAAAGAATTGAGAATCATTAAAACCTGGAAATTCATGTATTTTATATTAACTTTAATGTAAACTGTACTGGAAAAGTTTTCATGCACATGTGCATAAATTTTCAGTTTTCAATGAATCTAGATTGCTTTTCATATCTGAAAGTAGTTTGCTTTACCCGTACATTAAATTTAATGTAAGTAATGAAAATTAATGCACTTTTAATTTCACCAAAAATTTTAATTATAAAACTCACTAAAATACGAGGTGTGTTCAAAGAATCTGACTTTTTGGTTTTCTGACAAAATATTTATTTATTGACCAATACTTATGTTGTCCCCTTCAAAATAACCCCCCTGAGACATAATACACTTGTGTCAAATCAGTTAATTTAATAGGTCTTTACAGTTTTGGCAAAAGAAACAAATCACTCGATGCCAAATCTGGTGAATATGGAGGCTGAGTCATGACCGTGGTGTTGATTTTGACCAAAAAATCTCTCACAAGCAACGATGAATAAGCAGGTGCATTATCGTAATTCAAAAGCCACGAATTGTTTGTCCAAAGTTCCGAACGTTTTTTGCGTATCGCCTCTCGCAGAGGGCGCAAAACTGCACGGTATTACTCCTTATTGACCGTTTTCGAACGAAATTCGCTGACACACGTCTTATGCTCAAAACATCCGAAAAAATAACATAGAATAAGCTAACCGACATGCCAACATCTTTAGCAACTTCTTTGATAGTGATTTGACGATTTTTAATACAATATATTTCATTGATTTTTATGTGCTAGGACATCCAGGGCGAGGTTCGTCTTCGACATCCTCTCGGACTTTTTAGAACAGCTTCTACCACTTACACACATTCTTTTTACTCAAAGTAGACTCATCGTATGCAGCTGTCAACATTTTAAGAAATTTAAAACACTGAATTCCATATTTGACAAAAAATTTAATGCAAACTCTTTGCTTTATTTTTTTAGTAAAAGAAAATTGCAGAGTACACGAAACATTTATAAGTTTGTGTACCTGTTACAAACAAAAAAAAAATGCTATAGAGCTAAAGCTGTGTATATATGGTTGATACATTTGTACCGACACAAAAAAAATCGATAATCGAATGAACGTAGCTCTCAATATTAGCAAAGTCAGTAGAATTTTTGAACGCACTTTGTCTTCCGCTGTTATTTTAAATTTTCGTCTATTTCTAACACTATATATAGTATTGTAATTCGAGAAATGCCTTACAAAGTAAGAGATTTTATGTGAAGGAATGTCTCTTTTAAAATGTACACAAGCGACAACAATGGAAAGAGCCGTGAATTGGAAACTCGTTTTCCCGCGTGTCACGAGACACGCCATCTGGGACGGCTTGGGCCGTTGTCGGTGAAACGGAGGAAATATGAGTGTGGAGCTCGTTCTTTTGCGAAGCAATCATCGACAGCAACGGACGTGACATAAACAACCCCGCGCACTGGAACTACAGAGAGCCACGGACACCAAGAGGAGAGCCGTCAATCGGTACAATAATAAAGGCCAATCCGAAAACCAAATGGAGCAAGTTTCTGCTAAAATAATAGTAACGGGTGATCGCGAAAGTCGATATGCCCCGTCAAAAAGGTTCAGGAGTACCTGGAGACATCCAGAAGTGAGGGAGACGATAAGCAGAAGATCTTTCTCTTTTTAGTTTGATTACGAGCGATAATTGTGCCAATGCGTTCCTGAGAGGCCAGGAGCGCAATAATTTAGTTAAGGAACGAAGCTCGGATGAATAAATTATCTCGATTTTCTTTGTGGAAACCACACAGCTGGCGTCCACAATTGTACTTGAATTTTTATGTTTAGTTAATAAACTATCGCACGTGTTATTTAGCTCTAAACTAAAATATTGATATCGTTCCTTCTCCTTTCTTTTTCCGTTTTAGGTAATACGAAAGTTCAAGAGAAGGTAAGGCGTTATTATATATATATGCGGACTTGTATTCTTTTCATTTTGGGGTGCATGTAGCTGTACCTGTACCTTTTAAAGAAGTGTTGTGTATCTATGTGTGTGTTAACGAGGATGTGAGTGCATGCGAGTCCATGTGGTTATGTGTATATGATTGGGTATTGACCTGTGGGGATGGTAATATTCGTTTACTTTAAGTTTTGGTATAGGAAATCTTTTGGTTATTCGTATTTGATTCTTGGTTTATATTAGTCAGGTGCCTCGGTTCTTGATTAATTTGTATTTAGATTTTTTTAGTTGGAAGTAAAAATTACGCATGAAGTTTTTAATATGATTAATGATTCTCTCCATATCTAGTTCGGTGTGGATTCTCGTGATTCTGGCAAACTAGTTTTTGATTAGCTCAAGGAGCTCGTTTAGTTTTCTCACGATGTTGATGTTTTGCATGGAGGAAGTGTAGAGTACTGTGTCAACTGCATAGATGCTTATGTTTACTGCGTGTGAGAGGGGTATATCATTTATATAGAGATTGAAGATCGTTGATTCGAAAAGGATCAACTTTGGATACTCCAGCTGTATCGATCTTTTAGTTGATTTAGTGTCGTTTTTTTCCTTGAAGGAAGGGTTGGTGAAGTATAACTTCAGTATGTGTTTCTGCCATGTCGGTATTTTCAAGTTAACGAGTTTCCCGAGCAAGTCGTTTATCCAGACGCTTTGGAAGGCTTTGCCAATGTATAGGAGGGCAGCTCCGTTATTTTGTTTTCAATTGTTTTTTGGGTTATTCTTAATATTGGGTGTTGGGTTGAGTACCCGTGGCGATCACTGAATTGTTCGGGGCGATTGAGTTTATTTGTTAAGATGTGTGTATTGAGGTATTGTAGTAGCATGGATTAAAGTCTTGATCATGATCTTTTCGTGATTTCTGGAACACTAGAATGGAAAACTTTTCAATCTTATCGGGAAGTATAATAGCTTAAAGCTTGTGTTAAAAATGTCTGTCAGAGTGGTGATTATTTCATGAGGGAGTTTCTTTAGTATAAAGTTTGATATTTGATCCGGTCCTGGTGCTTTGTCTTTAGATTTTCAATGTATTGATGGATGCTGTACATCATTTACTATAGTATCGGTTTTGTGGCTAAAGTTTGGACAGCTTGGGTGTTGGTGGTAGGAGAATGTGTTTTTAAAGTTTTCGATTAGTTGGTTTGCTTTTTCAAATGATGAAAAATATACTATTTGATCGTTTTCATTTTCTAATGGTGGGACTGTTGTATGTTTTTCGGATAGTGTTTTCGACATGCACCATATTGAGTTGTCTTTAATGCTTACTTTTAAGACCGCCTCATACTATTGGTTACATCTGAGGGCAGGGATAGTTCGTGAGATTTCTTTTTGAATTTTATTTATTAGATTGCATGTAATGGGATTTGGTTTTTTAAAATGATTGGATTTTAGTTTGTTGCGCTTTTTTATTAGTTTGAGGATTTCGGATGGAAGTGGGGGGTCTCTCTGTCGAGAATAGAGTTGAGATTTGGATAGTGTTCATGACGAGTTAGAAGAGGTTAGTTTATTAATGTTGTTGTCGATTTCGTCAGGAGTGACTAGATTAATTGAATTTGGTTTATTTAAAGTTAAATATTCGTTGAATAGAGTCCAGTTCATTTGAGCGTAGTTAAATTTTGTAGATTAGTTCTAGGATTATTATTATAGGGTAGCCATCGGAGTCTGATTCGTGTGAAGCAATAATGTGAGAGTTACAGTGAAAGTTTTTAGTTATGACAAAGCCAAGCGGATCCGGTTTTTTGGATTGATTATTAAGGCAGTAGACTTAATGTGTGAAGGAGAGGGGTGTTATCATGTTTAGATTATGCTTTTGTGTATAGTCATGAATAAATATTGTTCCATAATCAGTTTTATTAAATTGAACGGAGAGTGAGTTATACGCGGAGTTTACAACGATTTCGGTGTTTTGTATTTTCATTTTGAGAGCTATGATTTCCATAGTGTTAGTATGGATTGTGAAATGTAGGTGGCTTATGTAGTTTTAATGAGAATAGCTGCTCTACGTTTGCTGTTATGACTGTCATTACAAATAGTGTCGAAGTTTTCGCGTATTTTGAATTTATCCATTGTTTTTGAGAGTGTTTCTGTAAGTAAGCAAATATCGATGTCATACTGGTAGAGGAAGTCCTCAAACTCGTGTTTACGTTTTAGGCAGCCGAATGTAGTTCGGGTACAAATTTGTAATTTTTTAGGCCAATTGGCTATTTCTGAAGGCTATGTTTAAGAATTTATTTATTTGTGTCGTTATTGCATGTATTAATTGAGGTCGAGTCATGGTGTCTGAGAAGATATTGGCTTCATTTAAGAATCCTAAAATATTTTCGAATAATTCAGGATTGTTCTGCTTTTGTTTATGCATTCGTGTGTGAGGTGATTATTGGCGAATCTTAAACAGCGGAAGTACGGGGGTGGATTGAGAAGTGTCCGGCCTCACCAAGAGATGGCGCCACTAGGCCTACCTTGAGGCGGCGTTCTATAGTACCACCCTTAGATAGCTTGTAACTATATTTCATTCCGATCGCCATGTTAGTTTAGGTTTGAGAGCACGTTGAACAAGACGCCTCTGTGTTTTTCGTAAAAATGAAAAAGCTGGAAAATCGTGCTGTCAGCAAATACTTTTATTTGAAGGGTTTAACGCCGAAGGAAATTGGAAATTAAAGAAGAGATGAACTCAACACTGTGGACATCCTCCCCATCATATTAAACCGTTACATAGTGGGTTTCCGAATTTAAAAAGGGTCGTGTGAACACCTCTGATTAGCCTCGCTGAGGACGCCTCATGGAGGTCACAACTCCAGATATAATCGAAAATATCCATCAAATAGTGCTGAAAGACCGCAGATTAAAAGTACCTGAGATAGCTGAGACCTGTAAGATGTCGTATAAACGTGTACAAAGTATTTTGCACCAACATTTGTATATGGAAAAGCTCTGTGTAAGATGGGTGCCGCGTTTGCTAACAGTCAACTAAAAATTGATTCGAAAGAACATTTCTACCGCCAATTTGGCGTTGTATAAGCGTAATCCAAGCGAATTTTTGCGTCGATTCGTAACCGTTGACGAAATTTGGCTCGACCACTACACTCCTGAAACCAGACAACAGTCTAAACAGAGGATTGGACCAGGGGAACTAACTCAGAAGAAAGCAAAAACAATTTTTTCGGCGAACAAGGTTATGGCTACTGTTTTTTGGGATGCAAGAGGTATTATATACATTGATATATAAAACTATCACTGTTCAATACTACGCAGACTTTTTGCAACATTTGAGCCATGAAGTAAAAATTAAACTACCTCATCTGGCGAAGAAAAAAATCTTGTTTCATCACGATAACGCACCAGCGCACAGGTCAATCGTTGCGATGGCTATAATCAACGATCTGAAGTTTGAATTGATACCGCACTCTCCCTATTCTCCAGTCCTAGCCCCGAGTGACTATTGTATGTTTCCTAACGTCAAAAAATGGCTTGGCGGTAAGAGATTTGCGGACAATGAAGAAGTAATCGAACCTGTAAATGGGTATTTTGAGGAGCTTGATGAATCAGTTTATAGAGATGGCATTACTAGACTAGAACACCGCTATGAGAAATGTAGCAGCCTTGGAGGAGATTATGTTGAGAAATAAAAAAAATTCTTCAAAACGTTGTTTTTCTTGGTCAGGCCAGAAACTTATCAATCCACCCTCGTATATGCAGCAGTAGATAGCTCGGTGATTAAAGCCTTTGTACTCATAGTGGAATGGGTACTCGTGGTGTAATATAATCTTCGATGGTAATTTTGATGTATTATAGGTTTTTAGGTCGTGGATATTCTTTGAATAGGTAGTGTTTTTTAATGTTATTAAGAAGGTCGATATTGCTGGGCCCGAAGGGTTACAGATTTTCTCAGCTGGACTACATTTAAAGCTTCAAAGTTTCGTTCCATCAGAACAAGTTTAATTTCATCAGGTTGATGCTGGAGGACAGGTGTCTAATGATGTGCACAAATCCAATTTGTTTATTTCAAGTCAGTTTTGAAGGGAACTGTAATCATCAAGTGTTGCGATGTTAACTGACATTTGTTGTGTGCGAGGTTTGTTAATATTGACAGGCGAGAATTTGTAAGATTTTTTAATGACGGAGTCTAATTCGCAAAAATTTTTGGTTATTAAAACTACGTTAAAAGGAGGAATTTTTGATTTTTTATTCGCAAGTTGTTTGTTTGTGGGTTTGGCTTCGTTAGTATAGGAGTTTGTACCCATTATTTGTTTTTAGTGATTTGAAAGTGTCATTGTCTTTGAAGATAATTTCTCTTTTCTTGGAGTTTCTTAGGTTTAATGAAGTCGTCTTTTCCGGCATTCTGGTCATCTGTGTGGTGGGAACTAGTGATGGTAACTTATTAGTCATTAGCTCTTGGTCATTCGGAGGATGAGTATTCATCTACACTAGAACTATTAGAGCCGGAGTAAGTGGCTCTATTTCCATATTATTGTTGGTGCAAGGGTTGCTCATTTTGTTTGTTCTTTGCTTCCTTTTTTCGATGAAGCTTATTACTCTACTTTGTAAAGGGTAAAGAAAACTAGAGGTCTCTCTTTTGAACCATGCGCTGTATAGCTCGTCTGATAAATCCGTGCAGTATGAAGCTCGACTTCCAATCGTATGGAGGGGAGGATAGAGTGAAGGAGTGGAAACTTCGTTAAAATCGTGTCAAATTCCAGGCATGACTTCGGGACAGAATTGGCCGCAAGGCGACGACACCCTGTCAGCTTGCTCGTTCAAATGCATGTATTTGAAGAAACGAGAGTGGCAGTATATAGTGAGCGAGGAGAGACGAGGAAGTTAAATCTCTGCTCCCTTACTTTTGCTTCTTGTCTTCTCCTTACTCGCTTTGGTTTTTGCTTTCTCTCTCTATTGCACGCAGAACCATCGAGGGATTTCCAAGACAGCGACGTCTACTGGAGAAATCCGAACTACCATCTCCGTCAATTTTTGATAAGATTTTCCCATGTAAAGTGAGCGAAGTTTCCATTCCTTCTCTCTACCCTCCATACTCTCTACCCTTCATAAACTATACTTGTTCACTTTTGTGTGAACAGAGATCAGTAATTTATTAAATGACCTGAAGGCAAAATAACGCATGCAAGAGCAAAAGAATCTACAGGTAAATAAGAGGGACGAATGAATACGAGAAATTGAAAGAATAATATATGTGTATGTATGGTGTATATGAATATATATTATAGCGACGTATACCGGACAAATCTGAACTACTATTCCGGCTAATTTTTGATAAGCTTTTCCCATGTAAAGCGAGCGGAGTTTTCACTCTTTCTCTTTACCATCCATACCTAATCGAATCAATCTGATCCAATCATTACAATGTAAGAGTAATGAGTTTTAACGGCCTTATATACTAACCGATGTGATTATTAGCCTTTTATGAAACTGTGCGAAAATCACGTAGCCTCTATCGATCAAGGAGAAGTATTAATAGTTTTATATTTTTCAAATGGCACTAATTTCCTTTCATTTTCTGGTATTTTAAAGAGAGAGAAATAAATAAATTACAAGGTAACCTCTATGTCTCAGATAGATATTCCATTTCAGTCACATTATATATATTTGACACTTTATTACAAACAACAACTAGTTTTTAAGATTCATTGAAATTAATAATAATTACTTTTTAATAGATAAAATAGATGAATATATACACATATATATAAGTACGTATATAATTAGCTTTTTAAGGCCTATCTCTTTTATCCATTAAAAAGTCATTTTTATTAATTTAAATGAATCTTATAAGCTTATTGTATGTAATAAAGTATAATATATAATATAATAAAATATAATATTACATAATAATAAAAAACAGATTCACTTTAAATTTGATTTTATTTAAAACTGTAATAAATATACAATTATAAATTACAACAAAAACATGAAATAATAAATTACAACAATAGATAGTATTTTCTTAATCAAATAAAACACT
Source organism: Sycobia sp. Sy_11 (assembly GCA_018907035.1). Taxonomy (NCBI): domain Eukaryota; kingdom Metazoa; phylum Arthropoda; class Insecta; order Hymenoptera; family Epichrysomallidae; genus Sycobia; species Sycobia sp. Sy_11. The sequence goes on along the minus strand of JACCIC010000181.1, from coordinate 877,530 downwards.
TGATCAAATAAAATAGTGAATATGTTTAATAATGGATCTAAAATAAATTGATCTGAAAAATCGGATTTTTTTTCGCAAAATTGAATATTGCCGTATCGTACAGTTTGTGGCGTCGCTTAGATTCTGAAATTCTCTTAGACCGTTAGATTAACTTTAAATATAATCCTAAAAATAACTTAAATTTTAAAAATAATAAAATACATATTTTTAATTGAACATTATTAAAACTAAAAATTGTACTTATGTCGTCCGTTCTGAATTAAATTAATAAATATTTTTATCAGTCTTACAGTCTTTATAATATAATATATTAACTAAAACAATGACAGTCAGACTCTCCTTATTTATAGTCACTCCCGAAGAATTTGAAATAGAACTTATTACTACAATAAATTATATTAAAAATTAAAAAGTAAAAATAAAATTATTAATAAAATAAAAATAAAATAATAAAGAAAATCAAAATAATAAAAACCATATTTTTATGTTAGTAATGGTCAACTTGACTGTCTTAAATTTAATTTGGACAACTTCACCCCCTTAAATTTAGATTCACCTTTAGGGTCCAACGTTTCGAACCGCTACGGTTCATCCTCAGGAACTAAAATAGTTTCTGAGGATGAACCGTAGTGATTTTTTATTTTAGTTAATATATTATGTTATAATTACTGTAAGACCAATAAAAACATTTATTAATTGAAAATTATTAAGAAATTTTTTTTACCCTTGATTTATAGTTCAGTAACATGTTTATATTATACAGACTTGTTATTCCTGGAATTATCCAAATTGTAATTGAAAGATATTTAGATGATCATCATATTCTAGTACCGTGGTTACGATACTTTAAATCAAAATATAAAAATTTCTCAATAATACTTATTATTATATTATTATTATATTAAATAATTTTCTGAATTATTTTAGCATTATACAGGTAAATATATATTTATATGCTAATATTTACATAACATTAGATTTTCCCTAGTATATAGAATATAAAATTATCATCAGGATTATTTAAACAAAATAAATATGTATCTATTATTTAATAACATATTTTCCAAAGTATATACATTTCACTATATAATAAAGAATTAAATATTTATTTGTATAAAAAATTGAAATCGTTTTGAAACACTTTTTTTAGTTTTGTTTTTTGCTTAATATGATTTGATTTATTAAATATAAAAATACTAAAAATCATTTAAACTATAATATTTATTTCACCACCAAGCGAGTCTCATTTCTAATATCATAAATCAAATAAATGGCTTTTTATCAATGCATACCTTTATATTTCTGGATTTAGTCAATTTATAACACATGAGAAAACAAAATGACTTTCAGTTGTAATATATTTATTCAGTGGAACTGGAACTCATATTTCGAATATTAACATATAATTTTTTTTTGTAAATTTTTTTCTATTTCTAGATGTAAATATTTACCATATTCTTTATTTACTATTATATTTCACCAAATAGATAGAAATTTCATTATCATTATTATAGAAATATTTTGTTCTAAAAAAACTAAAACTTTTTTTAGAATATTTTATCTTTTCTAGAATTAAATATTTGTTTGTTATATTATTTATTTACAAATGGATACTGACAAACCTTTTCATCTCTAAATGAATTCGTTATCGATCAAAATCATGGCAAGATGTCAGCCAAATAAACTACATTTGTGAGAAGCGTTGCTTCTATTCTTCAATATAAGGAAAAATGCAACTGATGCCTATGAACTTGCCGCGACAGGTTCAAATGGTACAAAAGTAGTGATTTTGAAGTTGAAGACAAGGATTGCTGCGGAAAGCTCGAAAGTTTTAAAGCCGAGGAATTAGAGGTATTGCTGAGTGATGACCCTTGTCCCATTTAAGAAAAACTTGTATCATTAGGCGCCATGCAAGCTGATTCCCTGCGATCGAAAGTATTGGGATTAATTCAAAAGGATGGAAATTGATACCGTACGAATTCAAGCCGAGACATCGAACGGTGATTATGCAAGTCCGAAATATTGCTGCAGCGGTATAAAAATAAATCATCATTTTTGCATCGTATTGTCACTCGCTCATAACGCCCAGCCACATGTTACGGCTTCGGTGAAAAACTATTTGGAGTATAGTGGGCCAGAAAAATAGAAATCTAGGAAAACGTTATAGCTTTACCTTAATGGACGATAGTAGTTAATGGCCGAGATTTTGAATAAAGGGCATGTAAACGTTTTCATAATAAAAGCTCACATTTTGGAAAAACGCATGAAAACTTACTTGTACACCTAATATATTGTATTAATTAATAAGTATGAAATTGATAGACAATGAATATAATTGTTCAACAGATCTGAAACGCGTATTTAACAAATATTAACATAAATATCTTTTACAAATATTAAGGATATACTTGGTGAAATTTAGTATTAAATAAAGAGATATTTTAGTTTTTTGCAGAAGTAAATTATTCTATTATATTTATTAAATTTTACTTTTTCACAAGTTTAGGTTAATTTTAACCCATTAACGTCCAAAACAGAGAAATCGTAACTCTGTTTTCAACCGTAAATCTATCACATATTCCACGGATATATTGAAAGCAAACATACTTTTTCTTAAGTATTTTTTTCTCTATTTTCTATTTCTGGTGTCAGAACTGCGAAATTTTCACTGAAAAATTCAATATGGCGACGTTTACAAAAAATGCAAAACTTCGATACTTTTTTTTTAAATCCAAATTCTTGTTGTGTTAACGTTAAGGACGGAACTTTATTTTTCAACTGTGAATGCATAAATGAGTTATACTTGAAATTCAGTTTGGTCCCGAATCCAGAAATTTAATATGGCGGCTAGAAAATGGCGCCTGAAGCGCAAAATTTTGCCCAAAGATTCACGAATTTTGTTCTCGAATATAAGGCATTCGACGAAAAAATCAATAAGATAATAAGTGCTTAGAATCAATCAAAGAATATGTCTAAATTTTTTCACTGAGTTTTGAGCAACTTTTTTATTTTTGCCAATTGGCAATTTATGACAAATTGGAAAAATTAATTGAATCGTCTCTTCTTGGTCAATTTTAAGCACTTTTTATTCTCTAACTTTTTCTTATATAACGCTTTGTTTTTGTATAAACAATCAAAAACCTTAAAAAATTTGAGTTATTCAATTTTTGGAATTGTTTCATAAACTATATTGAATTCTCAATCGGAAAAGTCTGAATTTAATTACTATATTCAATTTGCAGAATTTTGCCAAAAGCTTTTAATGTTTTTATCTGAATTTCAAAATAGTGAATCATCATTGAATGTTCATATATCGATTTTGAAGAATCTTTAGTTTTTTCACTCTTTGTTTACTATACTGTTACTGTTCTGAATATTAGCGTTAATATTTTACATGTGCATTTAGCTTTTCAAGTTTTAAAATTGTAATGGCTCCACAACGCCGTAGAAATGCAAAATCTCAATCAAAGTCTGAAGAAGATTTTGCTGATGATAACGATGATCATAATATTTTGGTACCTAATCCAGATGATTCGGGTAGTTCTGGTCAGAGTGACGAAGATTCTGGTTCTGAATCTATCGATAACTTATTACTGACTACATTTGAATACATTTATAAATGGATCAACGGAGAAAATAGTTATTCCTGCAAACTTGAAAATGAAATATTGTTATCTGATAGTCATAAGAAAGACATTAAAAATATGAGTTCAGTTGACCTATCTGAGACCTTTTTTTGCAAAGAAATTAAATATTATACTATAGAATCAACTAAGATGAATAATTACAGTCTAACAATGTCAGATTTGAATGTATTTATAGGAATAATACTTTTCTCATCATTCAATAGAAGGAAAAGTCAAAGAGATTATCGGTCTAATGATCCCTTTTTATCTAGTGATATAGTGAAATCGGCTATGGGACGCAGTGCATTTGAAAATCTAAGTTGAAATTATCAAAACCAGGGGATGAAGATTGCAATGATAAAGCTTGGCGAGTTCGTCAAGTCATGAATCAGTTTTGTAGAAATATAAAATTGTTCGGATACTTTCAAACCGCGATATCTATAGATGAAATGATGGCAACATGCTACGCTAGAACTAGTATCAAACAGTTCATTTGCGGCAAATCAATTAGATTCGGTCTGAAATTTTGGGGTCTATGTATAGTAGATGAGTTATATTAGATTTTGATCTATACTGTGGGAAGAATTCAACTATTGGGGATAAATTAGCCGAATGTGCTTTAGGAAATCGGGTAGTAATGAACTTACTTGACAATTTTTTTTCAACGCTAACTTTTCGTAATGTAGGCCTTTACCATCTATACATGGACAATTACTTCACAAGCTTAGACCTTTTTGTACATTTAAGAAAAATGGGTTTACGTTCCACTGGCACTATTAGAGAAAATAGGATAAAAGAAAAAAATTATATTGATAAAAAATCAACAAGAGGCACATATGCCTCAAAGCACGATCAGAAGAGCGGAATGAATTTAATTACTATTATTGATTCTAAACCGATTTCAATAATTTCTACAGCATCTGAAGTAACACCACTGTTACTCTAGAAAAGATATTCCAAAGAAGTAAAATCAAAAATAGATATAACTTTTCCTAATGCATTTCATCTTTATAATAGGTTTATGGGAGGGGTTGATGTTCATGATGGCCATTGCAATAATGTTACGTCATGCATCCGATCAAAAAAGTGAACGTGGGTGGTTTTTATTAGATTACTTCAGGCCGCTGTCACCAATACAGTAATACTTTATAATTGTGATAATCCAAGTCACAAAAAAGTTCAAAAGAATTTCTGATGGATATTGTGAAACACTATCTGATTAAACCTAAAGTTGATGACATTGTTCATGAAACAGTATCCCTCAAACAACAGAGGCTTTGTTGTTGCAAGCCATGTGTCATTAGGACAAACAAATTTTGTAAAAAATGCAATAATTTTTATTGTAAAACGTGTTTTATAAAAAATCATAACAGTTCCTAAAAAAATAAAATAAAAATTATAAAGCTATAAAAAATCAGAAACATAAATAAAACTCAACAAGAAATTGGATTAAACAAAAAAAGTATCGAAATTTTGCATTTTTTTTGTAAACGTCGCCATATTGGATTTTTGAGTGAAAACTTCGCAATTCTGATACCAGAAATGGAAAGTAGAGAAAAAAATACTTAAGAAAAAGTATGTTTGTTTTGAATATATCCGGGGAATATATGATAGATTTACGGTTGAAAACAGAGTTACGATTTCTCTGTTTGGACTTAATGGGTTAATATAATAAAAAAAGAAATTCGCTTGTACAAATTATTAAAATTACTTTCAAAATTTTTTATATACCCGACATAGACAGAAATTAGTGTAAAATTTCTTGAAATTTTTTTTAGCTTTGTTGCAAGTAAATATTTATCATATTATTTATTCAGGAAACTTTTGATGTCAACCATTAAATATAAAAATATAATAAATAATCAAATTAAAGAAATAAAAATCCTAAAAATTAAAGAAAATAAAATTCATATATTTCACCAAGTGCACGAAGTTCTAATATTCGTAAGATTTGTAATTTGTAATTTGTAATTTCGATTCGTCGGACACCAAAGGTGAATCTAAATTTAATATATATTTATTATATTTTATTTTGCTAATATATTTTATTATAAAGACTAAGATCGATAAAAATATTTATTAATTTAAGATTTGTAGATTAATAAAGTAATTTATTTAATAGCTTGTTATTAAGTATGTTACACACCTTTAATAAATCAACGGCTGAATCATTGAACCTGAATGATACTAACAACCTCTAAATAATAAAAAAAAATTTCCTTTGACGTGTCCAGTTTATATATAATTAGATATACGAGATCAGTCACATAAACAGGACGTAGAACCGTGTAGACTTCACGAGAAACAAATTTTTCTCGACCTGCTAAAAAGTACAAACAAAAAAGCTATGATATGTGGTAGACGTATCATATATATTAGGTTGTTAAATATCTCCCTTCCGCTGTTTTGCTCTTCATTCAATGCTTTGTAAGAATTGTTACAGTGCTCGAATTTACTTCAAATATGCGCCGTTTTGTTCGATAATGTGTTTCTATTTGACGGAAACTTCAGGATACCCCTCTCGTAGAAACTCCTGTCCTTATTTACGAAGAACTCGGACAGCTATTTTTCACAAGCCTCTTTTGAGTCGCACTTTACACCACCCAGGGCGTTCGACATAGACAGGAACAGGTGGTAATCACTTGACGCTATGTCCAGGCTGTAATGGTGGATGTGATAAAACCTCCCATATGAACTCCCGTAGGTTTTGACGAGTCATCAACGAAGTGTGTGGTCTGGCGTTGCCCTGGTGGAACACTACATCCTTCCTGTTGGCCAATTGTGGACGCTTGTGGTCAATAGCCTGCTTCAAGCGGTCTAGTTGTTCACAGTAGATGATAGAATTAAGCATCTGGCCCTATGGGAACAGCTCATAGTGTATAATTCCCTTCCAATCCCACCAAACACAGAGCAAAACCTTCCTGGCCATCAATCCCGGCTTGGCCACTGTTTGGACCACGACCGTTTTCGCCTAATATTGTCGTATGTGATCCATTTTTCAATTTTGATTCGGTCCAGAAGGTTTTTTTGCGTCAAATCATTCGGTACCCAAACATCAAGCTGTTTTTGTATGCAGCCTTCTGCAGATGGTTTAAAATGGTTTGGTGACTAACTTTGATCTCCTGGGGGATGTCACGAGATGCCACATGCCGGTCTAACTCGATAAATTCCATGATTTCATCGGTATTCGTCGTGACAGGTCGTCCGCCCGCTAGTTTATCCATGGTGTCATTTTCACTGGCTCTGAATCGTCGAAACCATTCCTCTGCGGATCGAAGTGATAGCGTGCCATCCCCCAAAACAACAATAATCTCACGGAACGTTTCTCTAGCGGATTTGCCTTTGACAAAGGAAAACTTTAAAATAGCGTGAATTTCGGCGTTAGTGAACTCCATGTTCACACGTCTATAACTTTTGAACGCAATATCCAAACTAATCATGTATAGCGTCATCTTTATGTCCAGATATTTGACAACCTAATACTATACAACATGCGATGTTTAACTTTTTTAGGTCTCAAGCTTTAACGATATATAAGAATCATTATATCGACTTATTTCGAGAAAAGTAAGCCAAATAGTATCAGAAAATAATATATCTTGTGTTATAAAAATATATATTTTTATATTAAAGTCAGCATTAATTTTGAATTTGTGGATTAAATTTAATATAAATAAACGAATTCAACTAGTGGTTAAAAATTAAATTCAATGTAAAATTTCATAAAAATGTATAAATTGTGCATTAAATTAATGAAATTGCATTGAATTTTTTTTCTAAAAAAATATTGAATTTTGCGGAATGTTTATCAAATTTTATGTACATTGTGGATCAATGAGTTCTGTGCAAAATATTGAATTTATATTGATTATTGAAAATCAAATATGCATTGAATTTAATGACTTTTCAAACAATTATATTTACATATACTTGACTATGTAAACATGGTTTCTGTAGTATAAAACATCTATAGTTTCCTTCAATTAAATGAAGATATAAATAATGAGAAATTTTATCGATTAAATTTAATATAAATAAACGAATTCAACTAGTGGTTAAAAATTAAATTCAATGTAAAATTTCATAAAAATGTATAAATTGTGCATTAAATTAATGAAATTGCATTGAATTTTTTTTCTAAAAAAATATTGAATTTTGCGGAATGTTTATCAAATTTTATGTACATTGTGGATCAATGAGTTCTGTGCAAAATATTGAATTTGTATTGATTATTGAAAATCAAATATGCATTGAATTTAATGACTTTTCTAACAATTATATTTACATATACTTGACTATGTAAAAATGGATTCTGTAGTATAAAGCATCTATACTTTCCTTCAATTAAATGAAGATATAAATAATGAGAAATTTTATCGTACATTTTCGCGACGTGAACTTTTTTGTTTATAATCATTTTTTGTTATTGTCAATTTTCTTTTCCTAGGTTTTCATAATGAGCAAAATTTTCACGCACAGATTTTACATATGGTTTTAATATTTTAAATGTCGAATACATGTGTACTTACATCCGGTTATTTTTGTTATTTCAAGTTAATTTTGAATAATGCACCAAATATTTTTCAAAAAATATATAAACAATTCTTTTAGAGTAGTTGCACCGATTTCTGCAAAATAATTTGATACTTAAGAGTCGTCTGGATATTTTATAGCATCTTTATAGAAAATTCATAAAGACTTATTTCAGGATTTTGATGAAAATTATTTTTTTCGAACTTATTCACAAATCAATTTTGAAAAAATTGGTAGCTGTACTCTAACATTTATATATAATTATGAAAACAACTAATAAACATTAATAAATAAAGTATGTTAATTTAATTACGAAATTTTTACTATACTCTTTTTATTTCATTCTTTTGTCATGTCGTCCTAAAAATAAAATAAATAAATAAATAAATAAATATATATATATATATATATATATATATATATATATATATATATAAAAGAAGAAAGAGAAATATTTTAGTATGTATGTTTCACCAGTTTCTAAAATTTCGGTAACAAGCTCTTATCTCGAGCTATCCGACCGTTGGGCACATGCGGCGCCGAATTAGTTTAGCTCTCCTACACATGTATTATCTAACAGTTGCACGTGTACGCACCTAACTCATCGAAATTTAGCAAGTTCGGTAAGGAAAGTGTACCTGCAACGAATAAATTAAGAAAAATTCCAAGGGCATTCAGCATTACATATATATGTCCATAGTCATATGCATATGTGTATATGTAGGTGCACTTGTATATGTATATATATATATGTGTGTGTGTGTGTGTGTGTGTGTGTGTGCGCGCACATAAAATAGTATATAATACAATAATATATATATATATATATATATATATATATATATATATATTGTGATGACCGTTTTCCCGGTCGTGTATTTTCGCGACTTTGAGAACTACTGCTTGCACGCGATCGAGATTACCACGTTCGCCAACTGCGAGAGTGCGCGGAGTTCGAACGGAAAGCAGAGCAACGAAGAGCATAGAAGCGCTCTTTCTCATTCCTGCGCATTCCGTCACGGAGAGTGTAGTATCGCACATCACCACGTTCTAACCTAGAGCCATAGCCCCGGACACTGAGAGGCCAGCTCGTTCGACTTTTCCAATCCACCACATCTCGGCACCCGACACCGAGTTCAGCCAAGGAGGCTCTTATCACCCACCGTGCAGCTAGAGACGTATCCACGTCTCCCTGGCCGTCGGGGACATCCTCGGCATCGCTGCACTCGAGTCGCAAAGATGTCGAGAGACGCTGCCAACACCGACGCCGTTAGCGAGTGAACGTGCGAAAGAGAGAGAGAGAGAGAGAGAGAGAGCGAACCGCTGTAAATGAAGGACGCCGGCACCGACGAACGAGCGAGAGGGAGAGAGGAAGGGCGAATAAGACATCTGCATCTTCTTCGCGGCAAGTAGTTTTGTCTTATTTATATTGTTATTGCGTGTCACTATTCAGGCTGCCTTCGCCCGCCGTCGCGTGCATTGTTATAAAATATGCGAAGTCCGTGATTCGCGTAAACGACCGATCTCGTCATAAATGTTCCCCCGCGTATCCGTTTCCGTATCGTTCCAGTGTTCCCGTCTAAGTCTGTACCTTTTCGCATTGTATCATAGCTTCCCCACGCGTCGCTGAACCTGCATGGAGTGGGTAGCCCGCAAGCTAGCGTATTATATTGTAACACGTATTAGTATTGTTAATAAAGACTTTGTTAATATTGTTATTCCCCCGAGTTATTCTTTCCGTGTTCCCCCTGTTCTCCGTTTCAGCCGGAGCTAGTGTGTGCGCAATCAAGCACACACACACACACACACACACACACACACACACAGGCAGATACGGCTACGTGAGTAAGCCGCTATACACTGTAAGTGTAATGCCAAAACTGGCGTTATAATATATATATATATATATATATATATATATATATATATATATATAATATATATCGATATATATGCTATCCCATATGAGCAAAATTTATAAAAAAATAAAATAAAGTTTTTGCGTATTTTTATAATCAATAAATGTGCATAGATTATTATTGGCATACTATTAAATAATAATAAAGCATAATATTAACCATGTGACTGTCTATGCACGTGGAAATGCACATGTATATATATTGTCACGGAAGTCACAACGAACGACGGCCTCTGCCCCGGGTACCTCGGAAGAAGGTGTACGAATTAGTCATTAATCGACATCTTTGCTTTTTCGAGGTGCTGTCAAGTGAAGCCGCAGCAAGAAGAGCGAAGCCCGAAAACAAGCCGAACCGATGCGCGCGCACGTGTTGTAACGAGAGCGAGAAGCGTATGCCGCCGCCGCCGCGCGAAAGAGCGAGAGAAAGGAGAGGGTCCGGTGAAGAGAGGGGAAAGGGGAAGACGCGCCGAAGAGAGAGACCGAGTATTGTACGTTCGACCGCCGAGACATACATATAGTTTCCGAGGTTTTCCCCGTGACTTCCCCGTAACACAATAGCGCTAAAGTTTTTGACCTTGACCTTGCCCTTCAAGGTTATTAGAAGGTCAAAGTGATTTTTTCAAATGTATCTATTTTTGATGAAAAAGTTCTATTTTTGATCAGATTCGAAAAGAACGGAAAATTTTATGTTTAAAATCATATTGAGAAAATTTTTTCAAGGTCTTTTCCAGGTCAAATTAGACAGGCTACCGAACCTTAACACTGATGTACCGCATTCCCACATACTCTTACAAAGCTTATACAAATATTGCTTGCTTGGGGATATGTTTATAAGGTTCGTAAGTGTATGTGGGGATGCGGTACATCAGTATTAAGGTTGGTTAGCCTGTCTATAATTAAGGTATCAATGATTTTTAATTCCGAGTTTGACCTTGATTTAAACTAGAAAAAAATTTTCTCAATAGGAATTTAAACGTAAAAGTTCCCATTGATTCCGAATCCGGGGTTAAAAATAGGTGTTTCCATTTCAAAAAATCACTTTGACCTGCAAATAACCGTGAAGGGCAAGTTCAAGGTCAAAAACTTTAGGCCTATTATTTTACCCCCGTGTCTACTACAATTTTTATGAGAACTACTTTGCCCTATCTAGCTTAGGTTGTGAGTAATCCAGGTGCGCCGAATTAAATGGGTCACCTTGTACACACACACACACATACAGGCATAAGAAAAGCGCGCGAAATAATTTATTTTTCGTTTTCATTATATGTTACAGGGGTCTATAAGGAGATCCTTAAATGATACCCGATTTTTCTATAACTATCCACAATGCCTCTCTCTGTTCCTCGTTTTTATGGCTTATTTTATTATTTTATTTATTTTCCTTATTTCTAGCCTTAATATTAATGTAATTTAATAATTTTTATTAGAAACATTTGTTACAATTTTTATGCCAACTATTCATTTTATTTACAATATGGTTTCGTTGTTAAAAGTACTCATTTGACCGCAAATTAAACATTAAAAATTGTACACTAGCGCATCGATAATGTACATCTTGCGCTACCTAAAAGGCCTAAAACATACGCTTCTGACGTATGAATTTGCGCAAGTCAACGCCTTATTTCGGCAGGCATTATGAAATAGGATGATGAAATATTGCATGAGATTTAGTTATTTTAGTTTCGATTTTACTTTATTCTACAAAAACTTAATATATTTTCATTATTGTTCGTACAATTAATACGTACTCTAACTATATATATATATATATATATATATATATATATATATATATATATATATTTACTTTAATGTTTATATCTTGGTTATATACTTTATAATATATTTTTATTTGATTTTTAAAATTAATATTATTTTATTGTAACTATTTAGCTCGATATTACAACACCATATATATATATAAATAGAAATAAATCAAACTATTCATTTTTTAATGTTATTTAACTTCGCTCTATTTATGCTTCCAAATATCGGTGCTAATCAGGGACTTAGGTCTACGATGTGTTTGTACACAAACCACACGTAAATTATTACAGCGGTGCTTGTGTCCATCGGCCAAGATCGGGACTTGAACTCAATTACCAAGTTACTAGTCCTCCGCTGTACAATCGAGCCATCGTATGCTTCCAACTATTCATTGTTTTTGTTATTATTATTTTGAAATTCTTATTTTAATTGTAGAATTTTGATTGTAGAAAGTTAAAAAATTTTTCTAGAAAATTATTAGACGTTAAAAAAATCATTAGACGTGCCTACACGTGGTAAAAAAATCTAACACTTAATAACATTTCTCTAAGTAGGTTAAAAAAAATAAAGAAAATTCGTGCAAATTTGTCTTCTGTTCCATGTAGTGCTAATGCTCTTGAAGAAAACAATTATTCTAAATTTTAGGTATCATTTACGTACATAATTCGAAGGTCGCCACTTGTAGGAGAAAATAAAAATTCAAATAAAATTTGATTCACCATTCCAAGTATTGTATAAACAAAATCTAAGAATTGGATACCAGTGTTGTATGAACAAAATGAGACGACGAAGTAAATTTATAATGCACGAAATTCCCTTAACTGATAATCACGATTTCTGTAAATATAAAAGAGAGAAATTTAGTCTTGGCATATTCGAGAAGATGTCGCAACAAGCAGTAGACAGTACCGTACAGATATTATCAAAATAAAAAGAACCCTGATGCTTATTGTAATATTTCAAATTTATATTTTACTTAAGTAATTATAAAAGAAAATTAAGTAATACAATTAAATATATGTAGATAATATTTTACATTATGCATTTTACTGTAATTTATATATATAAAAGATATTTTATGTTGCAATAGAACATCAAGCGTGTAAGTTCACAATCATGTATATATATATACGCACACAATATACAGCGTTACATGAGTGAGTCGAGCGTCTCTGCGTGCGCCTTCTTAGCTAAGCGTCATCTATTATCTGTAGTACGTCCGAGTAAGATAGACAACGAAGATGTTTATTACAGCTGGTTTTATTGTTTTTACACTCTGCTCCAACAAACTCAGCTTATTATATGTATTATATTTGGGTCGTAAAGGTCCTCGGGTAAAAGTGCTATATATATATATATATATATATATATATATATTGTAACATAGCGCTTTGGTGAGAACTAATTCGTGCTCCGGCTCAACGCGCCTCGGCCCCGATCGCTCAGCACGCTATCGGGTTCTTTTCACCCCACCAAAGGCTATGTTCTATTCGTTTTACTTGCATAAGCGAGTGGCTCCGGCTCAACCCGCCTCGGCCCCTAGTCGCTCAACGCGCCACTAGGTTCACTTGTGCAAGCTAAATTGATTTATTATTAGTTTTAATTATTTACGGTGCGTACTGTACTTTGGCCTACGCTCAACACGCCTAGGCCCTTGGTCGCTCAACACGCCACCAAGTTTGTTCTACTACGCACCGTACCACGAAATCCAATTCTCGCTCTCGCTCAACTCGCCAGAGTTCGAATTGGATTTATTTTATTTATTTTTTTCCCGACTTTGCTGGATGTTTGGATTTAATAAATTTTTATTTATTTGAGAACAACAAGAAAATTGATTAACAAAATATTAAAAAAAAAAAATTAACAAAAAATTACAAATACTAATAAATTTGTTTATTTCGGCACTGCCGAACTAGCCGCTGTTCTCGACTTGCTTAGTCGCGCCATTATCCGGTGAAACAGTAAAAAAAAAAATAAAATATATTTATTTTATGATTTATAAATTTAAAAATTATATTTAACTTAAAATTAGCGCTCCGCGCGAGCGTAATTACAATTTTATTTATTATTCTATTCTACGTGATCGCGTTCCGCCCTGAGTGTGCTGAGACTTGTCGCCGCCCACTATCGAGCCGACGACAGGTCCCCCTCCAATTGCGAGTTTCGAGGCCGCTGGCACACTGAAATTTCGCAGTCAGTGCGGCTCTATTTGAGAATTGGGTGAGAGCGCTCGCTCTCCCCTTACCGCACTGTACCGCGCCTAAGAACTGCGCAGCGCCGTCGCCGCTTGCGAGAATTCGCGAATCAATTCGTGAATTCTCGCTCGCCGCTGCTCTTCGAGCCACCTGCGGCCCGAGAGCACTCGCGACTTCACGGCTTGTATACAATATATATAATATTATTTGCGCAAGACTATTGTCTCGTCGCAATATATATATATAGACACATAAATGTACACTAAGCATATTTGAACGCTTGTTTTGCTGCTACTCAAGCCTTTTTGAAAATAAACATTTGAGTGAGGACTTCGGAAAAGTTCTCACATTCCATTTTACGTAAAATGTATGCACCTATGCTTTTTGGCTGAAATTGAATTTGAATGACGATCAAATCAATACAAAATGTATAAAAATGGTGGTATTCTCGTATAACAAGAATATTTTTAAAACATTTTTTTAAAAGAGATGTCTTTTTCGTTCTGTTCATTTTTTTGGTACAACCGATATTTTCTGAAGAAAAATTTACCAATTTCATCTAGGGTTGCTTCGAAAATCTGCGAATTTTGGCTATACTTCAAAAACCACCCGTATCTGATTTCTCTCAAAACTGGCGTATTATCGTTTTTGGTAAACTGATTATTTCTATCCTTCTGATTTTTATAAATTTTGGATTTTTGTGGCTTTTAATATATAAAAACTACGTAAATGCATAAAAATTATGTTCTATGAAATATTTTTAAAAATTTGACATATTGTTTTTAATTATAGTTCATATTTATTTTAGATGTTTTTGATGTAGATCTTTTATTTTAAAAAAAAATACATACTAAGTCTAAAGCGTTCTTATCGTACAACTTCATTAGCCATAGCACTGTCTATACGTTAGGAATCTATATATATATATATATATGGTTATTATAATACTAATATATAAACGCAAAATTATCTATTTTAATAAGATCTATAACTTTTATTTTGAATATGTTTTTTTATTTTTCACCTTTTTTCTAATAAATTTAAGTAACTTTCATTATCGTGTTTATTTTTTGGAATTTGCGATTTAAATTCCATTTTCATCAAAAGCCACAAGATATTTGAAATATATGTATAAAATTATTAAGCCTATAACATAACTATCCAAGTATATATATATATATGATAACCCCGAAATCGGGTTATACTTACTGTTCACTTGCGCGTGTGTGTGTGGACTCTTCCACGCTGCTGGCCGTGCACTCCGCTGAAAGGGGACGGGGCACGGAGAATGAACCACGCGAGTGATTTTATAAGATTATTACAAAATTACTATTTATTTACACAAACCGACTACTTACAATGATGAAGCTATACATATAGTTAATGCTGAGTGCGGGTTCCGCGACACTACGGCGATTATTCAGTTAATCATGCACTCCTTTAACATCTACGGGGACGGGGGAAACGGAACGGGACGCTCTTGACGAAACACGTGGGAACAACGGTATTACACTACATATTATATGCTAACGGACAATTTGTACTCGAACGCATTTACGGCGATACAATACGATACACGGGATTATAAAACTAATCGCTATGCTACGCGCGATAAATACATATTATACGGCTAAACCGCGAAGCTATGCAGTCGGCAGATCGCGGCGCGCGGGTGCGGCGGCGGGTCAGGACCTAGCTATATGCACACCTGAAGGAAATGACAAAAGCAAAAGCTACTTGCCGCCGACTACGATGATGCTGTCGCTGGCGCTCGCCGGTGCTGTCGCTGACGCCCGCTGATGTCGTCGCTGGCGCTCACTGGCGCGGTCGCTGGCGCTCGCTGGTGCGGTCGCTCGCGCTCGCTGGTGCGATCGCTGTCGCTCGCTGGTGCGGTCGCTGCTGTCCGGGCGACCGGGCGCGCGCTCTCTCTCTCGCTCCTAGCTGCTGGCTCGCGCGGCTGCGCGTGGCTGCGGCTCGTAGCCGCTGATGGCGTCGCTGGTTCACAACGGCACGCGTATGGCAACGCGCACACGCTTCCTCAAAGCTTCCGCTCACAGTCCGGGGCTGATACGAGGACGTCGCCGCGTGTCCTCTCCTCGTCGATGCCGATGCTCTCGCAGGGAGTTTGCGCGAGGGCAAACTTACTACGCGTTCCCGCGAAAGGCGCAAAACTGCAACCTTACTTCACGTTTCACGATACGATCGCGAACGGGCAAAACTACGGTATTCTACCGCGGGACAGAATAAAGGTGCGTCGGGGACGAAAAGGAAAAAGATGTACGACGAAGAACCAACTCGAGAACTCGGATTGACGAAGGTCAAGACAAGAATGCGAAGTTCGTTCCGAACTTCTTACTTCCTACAGCGCTTCCAGCGCCCTCGCGGCTCGCGCGCATCGTTTCGCGGACACGCCCGAACACTCGCGGTTTCGCACGAGCGCTCTCACCTACAGCCGCCGTTCGGGCGGTTACAATATATATATATATATATATATATATATATTGTAACATGTATAAGTTACTTTACCTTATACATGTTAATGACTACAACAAATGAAAAAAGGAGGAAAAAAGAGAGAGAGAAGGAGAATAAATTCTACATTTATTATACCTAATATATAGTTAATATATAGTTGAGACATAATTGACATATATAGTTTTTGAATTGTTTAGAATTTGGTCGTGCTCATTTTAGTAAGAAAAGCAATTAGAGATATTGATAAATGCTTGGTTTTGAGAGATACAAGATTTCTATTGTGCTATTCAGTAGAGGTGGATTTTCGTAGAAGTTCCTACGAAATAATTAAAGAGATCAGTAAACCGGCCGGTGATTTGTACGTCCATTAGTACGGACAGAATCCAGGATTTCAGTGATTGAACATCGTTGGGTTGTGATTTTCCAGCGTCGTTCAATATGGTTGGTAAATTTTTCTTTGGTATTAATATCTTCGGGTTACATTAAATCATAGTTTTTTTTACCGATTTCATTTATTATCGCAATTAGAAAATTAAAGAAATCTCAATTTAGTATTATGTATGTATATTTACTGTGTTATTATGTGTATGTATATTTAGTAAATCTCAATTTACTGTCATTATAATTTTAATTTAATTTTTAATTTAATTTTTATTTTTAATTTTTATTTTATTTTTATTTTATTTTTTTTTTATTTTTTATTTTTATTTTTTATTTTTATTTTTATTTTATTTTTGGATTGAATTGATTGGACTATAAGACCAATAAAAAAATATTTATTAATTTGTATATGGGCAGTCGACAAAAGTACAATTCAATTGTTTTAAATAGATTTTCTTTTTCTTTTTTATTAGTAATAGAACATATAACAATATTTCCCCCCCCCCCTATACCTGATAATTAACCCGTTCTTTCCTGGATTATTAATAATCTGTTAATCTATATACTATTATTTAAATAAATTACAGGATAAAAAGATAAGTCTGAGGAAGAAATACAATTCTGTTAACGGGTACTTCTACCGGGTGTTTCTTAAATAAGTAACCCGTTATAATATATATATATATATATATATATATATATATATATATATATATATTATCTATCTAAATAATAATGAACATATACATATATCTATATACAGGCTATGACGGGAGAGAGAGAGGAAGAGCATCGGGACGTGGGATAGCAAGCGCAAGCGGCGCTTGCGATCCCAGTCACAATATATATATATATATATATATATATATATATATATATACGTACTACTGTATACACATATAAGTAAGACTTTACTTATAACTTTTAAAATCTTTATTTATTCTTCTAAATCTAATTCATCCCACTCAAAATAACCCCCCCCCCCTCAGATACAATGCATCGATGCTAACGCTTTTTCCAATTTTCAAAACATTTTTTATACTCGTATTTCGGAATAGCCATTAGTTCCTTCTTCGATTCGGCTTTTATTTCTTCAATCGAATCAAAACCATGTCCACGAATTGATCTTTCGAGTTTGTTGAGCAGCCAGAAATCACACGGTGCTAAACTAAGCGAATACGACGGTTGCAAAACGATATTGGTTGAATTTTGGCGAAATTTTCACATAAAATGAATGCAGTCTGAGATGGTATGATATTTTGTGATGCAAAATCCAAGAGTTGTCTTTCCATGAATCTGGCTTTCTTAGACGAATAGCTTCATACAAACGACGCATAACATCCAAATAATATGCTTTGTTAACCGTTTGGCCGGTTTGAAGGAATTCATAAGGGACCACACCACGATAACCGAAGAAAACAGTGAGCACAATGCGACCTCCATGCGACGCTGTTCTTCGAAAAAATTGAGTGCTTTTGGCACCAATCAAAATTTCACTCTTTTTAAGCACAAAATGTCATTCAAAATGGTGTTGACTAACTCATTTAAAATTCCAACAATATCAGCAAGCGCTATACGTAGTCAATCGACGATTTTGCAGAACCAGTTTTTTAATTTTGTCGACGTGTAGCCTATCAGTAGATGTTTCTTGGTCATCTTTGATATAGTTTGTCTTCAACGCGTTCTCGACTTTCTTTGAACAATTTGTGCCAATGAAAAACACTTTTTCGTGACATTGATTTCTCAACAAGGGCCATTTGTAATATTCTGAACGTTTTGGCGACCGATATTTCATTTCGCGCATAAAATTTAATGTTACTTCTTAGTCGAATAATTTTAGACATTAAAGAAACCGAAGAGACAGCTTTTCTTTGTTGACAAAATACAAGCGTAATTATATGACAAACGAAGATAATTGCGTGAAATTTGGCACAGATAACTTTGACAATACTACCGACTTAAACATAAAAACATTTGTCCGAATCAATAAACTCGGGAAGTTTTAATTGAAAAGTCTTATTTATATTTGTACACAGTAGTATATATATTATTTCATGATTTCCTGCCCTTGCCATCCCCTGCCGCTCATGACTATCTAGTTCTGACAGTCTACTTTCAAAATATCATATACCAATAACACTTCCCTCATACACCTTTCACAGCTATATATATATATATATATTAAAATAGATGCACAGATTTCGTAAAAATATTTGGAAACTTTAAAATTGACTGAATTTTTCACAGTTTTTTCACACCTATTTCAAGATTTTGCTTGATAATTTTTTTTTTTAAATATAAGATGAACTTTAAGAATTTAATAGATTTATTAAAACTTCTAATATCTTCATATTTCAAATTGATTAACTCAAGCTATATTGATCGCATCTATTTTGAACATGTTGGTAAATAGGCTATATACATACTGGCACACGTTCAATTTGACCCACCTTCACTCCTGAAAATTTTTACAGAACTCCGTGTATCATTATGACGTTGATTTACTTAAGGTTCTTTTTAAATTCAGGAAGGTCTGGAGGATTGGAAAGGGATTCTACTGAAACATGCAGTCATGTAAAATCAATCAATAAAAAAATTGTTTCATAAAGCCAAAAGCAGGTTGACGTTGCTTTTGTATTGAGTAAATGAAGTGTGGGAGCGTCCCTCGTAATCTAGTAATATGTTGTAAAATTTTATGCATATTTACCATGCAAGTTTTCGAAAAAATTTCATTGTCTATTTTCAGTCGGCGAGGTTCATGGGAAAACTTTTGATTTATTTTTTTTTGCTGTTTCGTATTAAAATCCGAGACTACAATTCTAGATAATTCAGTGAGAGGACGTTTCATAGGTATGCGTCAGACAATCACGAGGCTGACTGTCATTATTTTAGTATAATATATTATATTACAAAGACTGTAAGACCGATTAAAATATTTATTAGTTTAAAACAATTGACATAAGTACTAATTTTAACTTTTAGTTTAGGCTTTTTACTATCCACAAATTGTCAGAAAGGTGATCAATATGTGAAGAACATAATGGCCAATACTTTGAATAAAATGTTTTGCGCTTTCCCATTAAAATTAGTGTTTTATTTTCACAAAAAACGCTGACATCGTACCGGTATATCTAGTACGTTGGCCTTTATATGCTAAATATATCAATGATAATATTTTATGATTTTTAATACTTTTATTTAAAAACGCGAGTGGAAGATAAGTATAAACTTCTATTACTAATATCGAAAATTTGATATACGAAGTGGAGGACATTGATACGTATAAAATTATGAAAGAAAATATTCAAATAGCAGTTTACACTTTTATGTATTTCCAGGTACAAAAAAGATCTGATATTATCCTACTTCTTACAAGATACATCATCAAAAATGATAATTGAATTTGGCAATACTTCGTCTGATGGTAGTGCAGATTCATATCAAGTGGAGCGGTAGCGCGACGAAGGCAACTCTGAGAACCGCTGAGCTTTCGCTCTGCTACACTATTTACTTCTATATTTGGATGTCAAAATTTCAAATTACAAAAAAAATATTAAACTTTGTTCTGCCGAGGTTTTTGCAACGTATCAATACTATTTTTGAGGTCAGTAATTATTTTCCACCGAAATATTTAACTGAAAATCTGTATTACATATAAAACCATGTATATTGTATGTAAAATAATCAAAAACAGTTGCTTTCCCATATATGTAGATACATAAAGCATCATAAAAAGCTTCCAGTTCTTAAGACCCTAAAAAATAGCTTAAAGATGGAATGATTTCCGATGATGGAAAGATTAGAACGATTTCCACGGGGAGTCTTGTGTTCACACGGTACAAGCCGATGTCTAGTGGTATAGGGATGGCTTGAACGGAGAGTTTCTAGTTCGAACAGTAGAATATGGTGTTCAGGTGTGTAGGGACGACTTCTACATGCAGATTTGTATTCCAACGGTAGAATACAATGTCCAAGTGCGTAGAGACAACTTCCACGGGGAATTTTTTATTCGCATTGTAGAAACGGATTTCTAGGTGTGTAGGACAACTTCTATGGAGAGTTTCGTGTTTGAACGGTGGAAGCAGATGTCCTCCAAAATAGAATAAAGTATAACCTTTATTATCATAATTAATTCGTATAGTAGTACCACTAGGTACAAACAATTCTTTTAACAAATAATAATGCGATACTAGATTTGCAGTCCGTAAACTATACTTCAATTGTGCTTGTCAACTGTTTTTAGATAAATTAATAAATATTTCTATTGGTATTACAGTCCGATTAAATAAATTAAAATTAATAGATAATAATATATATATATATGTATATCAATATGAATACATATCAGTATAATTAATTGAAAATTATACGACAGCCCGACTGTCCTTGTTTAAAATCACTCCCGTAGACTAATCTCAAATAAAAAATAAAAGCTGAAAAAAATTCTCGATTAATAAAGTGTTTTATTAACCCTTTTATTAAAAACTGTTCTAAAAATGGAAAAAGTTTAATATTTCAATAGTGCCAATTATTAATAATAAACTCAATAATATAATAAAATTAGGAAAAGACAAAACAAAAAAATTGGAAAAAACTGGAGTAGTATATAAAATTAATTGTAAAAATTGTGATACAATATATATAGGTGAAATTAAGCGAAAGTTAAAAGATCGTATTAATGAACATAAAAATATAACAATTCTGACGCTGTTATTAATATATATTGTAAAGATTATTTACACACTTTTAATTGAGATAATGTAAATATATTAGACTAGCATCCCCCGTCTTGGCTTCGCCCGAGATAATAATTTAACCGATTTCAAAAGCAATTCAATAATATCTAAGTAAAAAGTACTCTATATATAAAAATCTATATTACTATAAATAATTGACCGTAATGTACCTATCGTCGCTTCTGTATATACAGTATGTATATACAGAATGTACAACCGTATTTAATACACACATATATGCATATTATATACGGCTTCTATGAGGAAAATTGTACTTTCGAGTTCGAGCGGTAAAAAAAGATGTCCAAGTGTCTCGAGACGACGTTTATGGAGAGTATCATGTTCGGAATATAGAACATGTCTCGGGACGACTGCTATAGAGAGTTTTGTGTCGGGAAGGTAGAATACGACTTCCAGGTATCCCAGGACGAATTTTACTGGGAGTGTGACTCTTGTCACAATTCTGAAGTTAATAGAATGTATAAAAATAAAAATATAATTTGTCGTCACAAACTATATTCAGTATGGTTTGGCATA
Source organism: Sycobia sp. Sy_11 (assembly GCA_018907035.1). Taxonomy (NCBI): domain Eukaryota; kingdom Metazoa; phylum Arthropoda; class Insecta; order Hymenoptera; family Epichrysomallidae; genus Sycobia; species Sycobia sp. Sy_11. The sequence goes on along the minus strand of JACCIC010000181.1, from coordinate 855,362 downwards.
CAGAACCATTTTATAAGAGAAAGAGAAAGGAGGACAGAGAAATATATAGATAGAGAGAGAGAGAGAGAGAGAGAGAGAGAGAGAGAGAGAGAGAGAGAGAGAGAGAGATTTTCCCACGTAAGAGAAAATAAAATTTATAAAAATCAAAAGATATCCATAGGTGTGGGAGTAGTGTCAGATTAACCTGAAGAACAAAAAAGGTTATACCAACTAATGCCACATCTTCTTTAGATAAAAAGGGTAGTATCGACTTACGCCACATCTACTTTAGGATACGAATCCCAAAGTTGGAGATGAACATTTGTCTGAGCTGGTATAAAGACTTTAAGCGGACTACTTTGAGTTGATGTTCGTGATTCAAGACGCCACCTAATAGCCGCTGGTGAAACTGATTGTTCAAACCATTAGCTTAATTTATTGATGAAAGTAAAATCATTTTCAATAAAAAACATAGCCTATGTCCTTCCCAAGATAATATAGAATCTATATGTCAAATTTCAGAACAATCGATTCAGTAGTTTTACTGGTTATCGTGTACAAACAAAAACACGCTTTGTCTTTATAAATTAGTATTAAGTATGATATGATTTACAATAATTAAGAAACTTTGTCGTAGTCTTTGTTATGGCTTTTTATTATTCTGATAATTGATTGAGCAATAATAAAAAACAGGAGCACACAAAAATATAGTAAAATATTATCGTATATTCATATAGTCAAATTGCATAGAAATATTTCAATTTAAATATTAAAATCACTATTCTAATATTTGACTAAATTATTAGTAGATTTTTCATGTTCTATTAAACAACAAAATTAAAAACCAGAACAAAATGAAAGATCACTGAAATAGTCAGATGTCCTGTTTGTGATGAAAGAAAACAAAATAATATACCGGCGTTCTAGAATTATTAGTATTAATTCTGGAAATGTAAATGCAATAAGAAAATTAACTTCAAGTAACGTGTTGTTAGTTTTCGAGTTATTAACCAATGTTCAACAGCCAATCAAGAATGTAGGATTTGGAGTTTGGCTCTAGAGGCTGGAACTAGAAAATGCAGGTGGTGACTTGAAAAAATGGGAGAAAAGGAGCATCGATTTTTTCCACAGCCAGACAGTTTATCATGGTGCGCGGTCATTGCTTTCAGAGTCTGCGAGAGTTACCACCTGCACATTCTAAGTCCAGCCTCTCGGCCGAATAAGCCAGTTCTGCGTTTTTGATTGGCTATTAAACATTGATTCATAACTAGAAAACTAACAACAAGTTACTTAAGGTTAATTTTATTATTGTATTTACATTTCCACAAACTATACAGCCATGGTAATCTGTCTAATTAATTTTAGGCCACCCGTTATATATATATATATATATATATATATATATATATATATGTGGGTCATTTGATAAGTACCTAGCTTACAAATAAAAGCAAAGAACTATGATGGCTCGATTGCTAGAGCGAAGGACTAGTAACTTGTTGACCTGAGTTCAAATCCCGGTCTCGGCCGATTGACATAAGCACCGCTGTAATAATTTACATGTGCTCTGTTTATAAACACATCTCAGACCTCCATTGCTGATTAGCACCAGTATTTGGAAGCATAAATATATCAATTTTAAATAACAAAAAAAAAAAATTAAAATTTTACAAAAAATGAAATATATATATATATATATATATATATATATATATATATAAAATAAATGATACCAATACTAGCCCCCGAAGGAATAAGCATCTATACAGACACTAGGTTACAACGCCTAGAACAAAATATTGATGCATTAATCGGCAACGAGCATGGCCGTTGGGAATTCGGGAACTACTTAGATAACAGAATGGACCAATTGCAAAAGGCTCTGAATAAAGAAGAAGCCGAAAATAAACGATTGAAAGATACCATATTTACAATATATTCCCTACTCGCAGACGAGTAGGATGAATTCTAAATTTCAGAAAGAAGAAAACAAAAATTATAACCTTGCTAAAGAAAAAGCAAAGAGATGAAAGAATCTTACAAACAATTATTGCCACAATTATAAAGGCTACGATAAGCCTACACAAATTACCTAGAAGAGAACACTGAAACTCTAGAAAGTTTAGAAAAGGCGTTTAAACAACTTTCTTTAACAGCATAAACCTCACGACGAATAGTGGAATTAAACAATTGAAAGATTAATAGAAATTTTTACTAAATAACAACAATACAAATCATTTAATGATAAAGAAAAAAAGGGGGGAACGTAATGAATCAAGATATTATAAGTTAAATAAATGAAGTAATGTTAACAAATTAATAAATGAACCTCACCCATCAAAAAATTAAAATAAAACAAAAATAAAAAGTAATACGACCAAGCACCAAAGACTCTGAGCTACAAACGATAGCCATGCGCAACTGCCTCTCGGTCAGAAATTTAATAAAATGAAAATTAATACGACCAAACACCAAAGCCTCTGAGCTACAAACGATAGCCACGCGCAACTATCTCTCGGTCAGAAATTTAATAAAATAAAAATTAAAACGACCAACCACCAAAGCCTCTCAGCTACAAAGGAACTGCCTCTCGGTCAAAAATTATATAAATTCACAGAATCATTACAAAAATTTATCAAACGATATTACTATTCGATATATATATATCTTGTGACGCACAATTTACAAACAAATATATATTAAAATAAAGTTATTAAACAGGTAAAGGTTGAGGAAACAATTAAAATTGATTTAAACAATTCAACGAAACAATTGAAGAAAAAAGAGAGAAAACCTAATTAATTACGTATGAAAATAAAATATCGAAACAAACGGTAGTCACACGCAACTGCCTCACAGCCAATAAAAAAGAGATACATTCATACACATATATATGTATACATTAAAAATCGAATGTATACATGTAGTAAATCTCGATCAAGGAAGAAGTTAGAAACGAATCCGAAAATCGACCAAGAGAGGACGAATTCAGAGCTCCTCCGAAAGACTGAAAAGAGATTAAGTTTACGCAATTTGGTTTATCAACGCCTCGAGACCAATCAAATATCGAACAAGATATAGAAGAAATCGGTCCCGTATACACAGGTTTATCTACCCCTGAAAACGTATCGTTTTCAGGTGACTCTATAGATCTCGCCGAATAAGAGACAGTCAGACCATACCTGTCGTATCTGACAAGTGATTGCTTAATAGCTGAACACCTACCAAGTAATAAAATGGTGAACGATCAAGCCACAACCATATCTTTAAAGGAAACACTAAAATTTGTTCCTGAATTTGACGGGAAAAATATTCCCCTTAGCCAGATCCTAGAATACTGTACGGAAGCTAGGGAACTCATAAGCAACAATCTCGAAGAAAGCTTCACGAAACTACTTAAGAGAAAACTCTTGGGCGAAGCAAGAGAAATAATATCTAGGTACGCATTCGCCATCGTCGAAGAATTTAAAGAACAATTAAAAGATTTTTACGCCCAATCGAAAAACGTGCACCAACTTCTCGGTGAACTGAGTAGTCAATATCAGGGTGAACACGAATCAGTCATAAAGTACGCGAATGGAATGATAGAATCGGTTCTCAAATTTATGAAGTAAATTGGCACATAACCAAAGCACCAAATACAGCCGCCTTCAAGCACAGCATAGAAAAGGCAATAATATAATATTTTCGACTAGGATTAAAGTCCGAAATCGAAACTACATTCAAAGAGAACGAAGCTATCGAGGACTATCAAACTATCCGTATACGATTATACCGTTTTATACAAACCATGAAACCTAAATTCTAACGCAAACGCATTATTACGAAATCCACGTGACATAGTCACAACAAATATCGTGACGAGATCGGGACGAGAACTCAGCAATGCGCCAGGACGCACAGATAAAGTAAATCAAATCCAAAAATAATTACACAGCTAAAGAAAATAAAATGACCTCAAAAGATTACGCAAGGGGATCCGAAAAATCTCCTTTACCAGTAATCGAAAACAAAAGAACAAAGGATATTACGGAAAGGGAAACTAACCAAAAATCTCCGATAAGAAAAAGGCCCACGCGTGACGCGGCACTACAGGTGCTTCGTTATGCCGAAAGCGAGCCACAATCACACGAAGAGTTTGAAGCTGAACCAACAGCCTTACCCAAACTGATGACTGCTAATCAGCCAGAAGAGACGAAATCAATATCCTCCACCGACTCGTCAGTTAGCCCAAATCACGACAAAGAATACGAGGTTGAAAGAGGGAAGGTAATAGAAACTAAAGATTTAATATGCCACCGCAAAGATAACATTGTTTTCTTCGTAACTAGCGACGGAAATCTCTGTGACTACGGTGCTAAAAAACTACTGGAAAACAACGGCATAAGCATTAATCGAATGGATATTGGAGACGTCCAATAATAAAAGGGGCGCACTGCAAAAACCTTTTCGCGTTATGCATACGAGGAGAAATACCCATATCCATGATTATAATAAAAACCAAAATATACAAAACTTTGTCGATCTTAAGGGAAATCTAAATAAAATAGGAGAAAACATTATTAGCATCGCCAAAAGCAAGAACATTGAAAACATAGAATGGCAAGATATTCTTGAAACAATAAAAGCATCATTTACGAATTTCCCGATTAAAATTACCATTTGCACTGACATCCTTAAATTCGTCTCACAGGAAAAGAGGGACGAAATTTTCTACGAGTTACATATATAACAGAATCAAACAGAAGTATTATTGGAATAACTTAAAGGAAGACATTCAAAGAAGAATAGAACAGTGTTTGGATTGTCAACTTAAAAAACTAGTGAGATTAAAGACCAAACAACCAATGGTGATCACCGACACCCCTGATACACCCTTTTATAAAATAGCTTTAGATGTCGTAGGGCCATTAACTCCTACTAAACTTGGAAATGAATACATCTTGACAATGCAAGATCAATTCTCTAAATTCTTCGTAGCAGTACCCTTACCAGATACACTGTCCACTACCATAGCAGATTCTTTTATAAAAAAATTTATTTGCACCTTCGGAACACCCAAAATCATTCTAACAGACCAAGGGAAAAATTTCCTGAGTAGCTTAATGAACCTCATAGCTAAACGGTTTAAAATAAAGAATCTACGGACAACCGCTTTCCACCCGCAATCCAATGGATCGCTAGAACGCTTACATCACGTTTTGGGCGAGTTCTTAAAATAATATACTACCAACGACGAGGAATGGGACAGTTGATTAGACATAGCCATTTTTAATTATAACACTTGTGTCCAAGAAAACACCAAGCATACACCGTATGAATTAATTTTCGGTAGAATCGCCAGGTTGTCTTCTATCGATCCTTTAAGAGAAGGGGACTTATTACCCATGTACAAGGGATATCTAGTCGACTTAGTCACACGGCTGAATGGAATCCACAAATTAGCCTACGACAACCTAGTATCCTCAAAATTTCGTTCGAAGAAATACTACGACAGAAAAATTAATCCACGGAATTTTAAAATAGGGGGTTATGTATTCCAACTGTTTGGTCCGAAACCAAATAAATTTGGAAACCATTATTCTGGACCTCATAAAATATTAGAAGTCTTGAACAAGAATAATATTAGGATTCAAGTAAATAAAAGCACTAAGATCGTTCATGCGAATAGACTTCGCATCTCTTACATAAATAAAGAAAGAACAACTCAAAAGAAAAAAGGTAGAGAGAAGGAACAGGAGAAACCAGATTAATCAGTGTTTGCGTACTATATACACATGCGTATAGTATAATTATACGTATACCGTATTGGGTACATATGTATTCGATAGTCGGGAATTCGTTCCGTTGATGCTGCGAGTGCCGTGCTTGTTTAAAAGAGAAACACATAAGAAACAAAGCGCATACACGCTAATGCGCGGACCCTCTGTAGGTCCGGTGGACAATGACCACGCGACTGCGCGGTAGATCAGATCAGGCTTGACTTCGAACAGTTTCGGTTGATTCGTCACTAGCGAATCTCCGCTTGTCGATCAATTATTGTTTGCCGTCACTTACTCGTTACATTGGCTTTTGTTGTTATAGTGTAATAGTGTGTATATTATATGTGTGCGTGCGAGTGACTCTAAGCTGAGGTTTTCGGATGAGTCCCTTTCTTATCTGTTGATGCTTGCGGAACGAGGCTGCGCCCATATCCACCACGTTGGGTCTCCGTGATATAACAAATTTCGCCATCCGATTACCCGTACCTGGGGATAGCGATATCTCCTGAAAGTTCTCCTGCGCTCACCTGGTGTAGCGAAGCAAGGCAAAGCGATTATTGCCGGGGCTGAACCCCACTTAATATTAGTTACATATTTGGTAAAAGAACTCTCTATTAACATTAAATATATCTACTTAGAAATTAAGTCTAGATTAGTTACATTTTCGATTTATGTATTTTGTAAGTATACTAGATAATTGTTTAATAAAGGTTAAGATTCGTAAGCTCGCTTAGGCTTTTTCCTCAAAACCATGAGGGTTTTTATGCCCAAGCAAGATTTGTTTGATTTCTTATTTTCGCGCAATTGTTGTGTTTTATTAAATTACCTATCATCATTCATTCCCACCAATTCATTTATACGTTTACATAAAAATATATAGAACGATAAAACATTATTTTCAATCAGTGTCACCCTTAGCTAAGAAAATAATTATTTCCATCGCTTCAAACATTTAAAAAATTTTTTTTATATAACAAAATTTATATATATACATAAATAAACTTCGCATTCACCGCTATACTACCTAACGCTTCACATCTTCCATACTAACCCTATAATAAAATAAGCATACGAATATTATTGATAAGTTTATCACTTTAAGAAAGAAATAAAAACAAAACAGACGCAATTAACTTTTTATATATGCAATTTTTCAGTTGTCTACAAAGGTCCAACCGAAGTCACAACTAGTTTTTTTCTTTCTTATGTCAACCATAATAACTATTTTTTCTTGCAGAGTACGCAACTAACCTCTTTATGATTTCAGAAAAGATGATATCCCTATACACGATACTTTTTACATTATTTTTCGTCACCCCGACAAAAACAATGATAGGGTACGATTGTGGATCTAACATCATGAATATAACAACCATGTCGTTCTTAGACGTCGGAGAATGCAATTTTCCTCAACTCCACCCTGTAAGCCAACTTGCATATATACAGTTACTTCAAATTAACGATTTTCAAGAAACCGAAGCATTACAATGTAAAATAGAGGTACGGAGAACCATCTATTACTGCGGGATGCATTTGCATAATTCTGTTGTTAATAATGGCGAAATGGAATATTTATATGACATTAGTAGAGATAGTTGTTTACAATTACATTTAACTGGGATAATCAAATTCGAACAAAATCACGTTATAAACGGGGTTAGAATTAACCAAACAAATATATATTATAACAAATATAATTGTATATCTATATATACAAATATATAGATGAGCTTCGCCAGAAGCATAAGCAATGACGGAACCTGCGAGGGGGCTTTTTATAGCGACTCCTATGGAACTTGGTTTTTGTTGTTGTCCAAGGAAGGCTTAAAATCACCCTATCACAACAATCTGCGCGAGCAAATTTACAAGACGACAAAATTCATCTACAATCGGAAACATCATGTTTACTATCGAGAAAATTCTGTATAGATGCTAAAGATGGATATACTTTCTGGGAGTCGGTCTCTAATAATGATTGCCACTTTAATGAATATGGCGTATTATTCGAAGGCTAAGCGATGAAAATGACTAACCCTCAGGTAGATCAAGAAGTAATCTATTCTTTTAAGTAAACTTTCACTTAGTTTCACTAAGTAAATCGTCCGAAGAAAAGGTATGCGGTTACACGATAGTAAGAACAGAACACCCAAAATTAGTTATCTTTGAAACAAAAGAGGTTATAACTTTTGCCAAAAAGAGTACATTGTCTAGTAGTAATATGGATTTTTTCGCCTATGTAAATGTAAAATTCGTATATCTGGAAAAACATGTAAAAAGACAAATGCTTATCTTATACCGCAACATAGTGACAGAGCGATGCCGAGTAGAACAGATTGCATTAAAAAACGCACTCGCTATCGCTACACAAAATCCCGACCAATTCGCATATAGCATAATGAAAGGTCCGGGCTATATGGCTGTGGTAGTCAGCGAATTGGTTCATCTGGTATAATGCATACCGGTGGATATTAAGATAGAGCACGGAGATAATTGTTACGCTGAGTTGAGAGTTGTGAGACAAAACAGAACCCTTTTTCTCACACCAAAAACACATATTCTGAAAAATCAAGGGACTAGAATTCCCTGTAATTAAGTATTACCATCATACTACCGTATTGATGGCGAATGATATGAAATAGCACCAAATTCGACAGAGACAAACCCACGATCCTGGAACCAATGACTCTGCTGACCTGGAAATATATTAATCCAATCAGCCTACCAAGTCTGGCATCTATTCCAGTAAGAACTTAGAAAAATTAAAGGAACCAATTATGTTTCCAGTAAGAATAGCTGCATTATTGAACAACGCACCGCACAAAATGCATGAATCTGGACTGACGAGTGGCAACACATTTTCGCACTTCATAAACGAAGACACAATGAATAGTTTAGTAAATTCTGCTTAGAAAACATTATCGTATAAATTTATCACCTTCGGATCCGCAAGTGCGAGGATAATAGCAGTCCTGATGATTATACACGTGATAAAAACCTTCATAGGGGTTGCACTCAACGGATACGCCCTTCATCGCGTATACGGTTGGTCCATATACCTACTATCAGCCATTTGGAGCATGGCCGCACACTTCTTCATATCTCTTAAATAACCACTGACGAAACAAAAGGCAAAAAACAGCTACGAAATAATCGCTCAACTGGTGCCAGAGCCGGGACCGAAACCAGAACCAGTAATAACCACTTTTGACGAAACAAAAAAAATACAAACGTTTTTTTCTGCAAAACCATAAAAATTAGTTAATAAATATTTTTTTATTGGTCTTACAGTCCAATCAATTCAATCTAAAAATAAAATAAAAATAAAAATAAAAAATAAAAATAAAAAATAATAAATAAAAAAACAAATAAATAAATAAATAAAAATAATAAATAATAAATAAAAAAAAAATAAATAAATAAAAATAAAATAAAAATTAAAAATAAAAATTAAATTAAAAATTAAATTAAAATTATAATGACAGTCAGACTGTCCTGGTTTACATTCACCCCCGTAGACTAATCTGAAAATAAAATATTACCTGAAAAAATTCTTTGTTAGTAAAGTGCACTCCCCAACACCCTTACCTAATTGAAGATTGGCCAACGTTTCGAGCTCGCTACGGCTCCTCATCAGGGACTAATCTAAACCTTATATTCTAATCTATAGATACCCATCCCCACCACCAAATTTAGTAAATTAAATATAAATTCCCCCTCTATACAAATTGTCCAAAACCAATCAATTTAATAAGGAATGATAAACACTGTCCAATCTACCAGACTCTAACATTAAATTCACATTATTTCGATTCCTGGAAATGTGAATACTTTCAAGACTCTCCCGTTTATACTTATTATTAATACCATGTTCCAAAATATCCACATTCACAAAATCAAAAGAATGTAAAAACTTTAAACAATGCTCTTTTAAACCAGAAGTAATATGTGAGCTACGTAAACTATATTTATGCTCATAAATACTCTTTTTTAAATATCTACCTGTTTGTCCAATATAGTATTTATCACAATCCATGCAATTAATCTTGTAAACAACTCCTGATATTAAGCGTAAATCATCCTTATCTTTGCAATTATTAAACAATCTACTCAAATTATTGCTATTTTTAAAGAAAATTTGAATGTTATATTTCCGAAAATTTCTTTTGATTCTTTCAGACAATCCTCGAACATATGGCAAGACAATAATTTTACCTCCGTGAACATCAATTCCTGCACTATGTCTATTTTCGGTATTATAAATGTCAAACAATCTCTCAGCAATTAATCTATTAATAAATTGAATTGGATAACCATTATTAATGAAAGTCTCTCTTACTATCTGTAAATTATTTTGTCTAAATTCTTTATGTGACAATTTAATTGCTCTGTCAATGACACCTTTTAATGCTCCAATTTTGATTCCGAATTGGTGGTGTGAATTTGATATGTATAGTATATAATCTATTTACTATACACATAGTATTTATTTTATTAGTAAAAACATTGAAATTTTTTTAATGAAGACGCACGAAATTTATTAGATATTAACAAAAGTCCGACCCAATAACACGTGGAAGTAACAGAAAAGTGGATTTATAAAAAAGTTGACCGAACATTTCTTATTCAATGTGCATTAAAGATGAAACGCGGAAATCGGCTATAAAGATAAAGAAAAATATTCAAGAGATATGCAAACGCTGAAAGAAATTTTTAATAGTAAAAGGGATAAAGTATGTTTGGCCAACTTGCCGGAAATAGAAAATCTTATATGGACTCGTTAAAATCGAATTGCACGGCACAGGTTTAACATTATAGTCTGCAAGGAAGTTTCAATTTATTTCGACAGAACAAAGGATCGAAATATTTTATAAAAAACATAATTCGCCAATAGGAGACTATAGAGGTCTTTCGAAAGCGTTTAGCCTCATACGCAAGGAATACTTTTGTAAAAATATTAAGACAGACGTATAGAGACATATACAACAATGTATTAATTGTCAATTAAAAAAATATAGTTCGCGTAAAACCAAGGCAACCGATGGTGATCACTAATACTTTCGGAAACAAATTTTTTCAAAAAATCTCGCTTGATATTCTTAAGACATTGCCAAAAATAGTTGAGGGAAATGAGTATATATTAACTTCCAGACCAAGGAGTCGGTCGAGGCGATAGAATATCTGCTAGAAGCAGATATTACAGAGGAACCTGAGTAGGTTGGTAGGAAACTGGCAACTTGGAATTGACGGTCAATAATATAAAATTATTAATTATTAAATAATTCAGGAGCGCCTGATCTTATTTAAAAATTATTATACGCTTTTATTAATTAATTAGAAATTTGTTACAGTATTAAGTAAATACTTATAATTATACATAATTTTATTAATTTTAATTCCTTATTTCCTTCTCTGATATGTATTATTTTCCTTCGACATGTCTTGCTACAATTTAGATTCAGAGAAACGTCGCGCCTTTTCCTATAACACTTTAATTATACGAATTTCCCTATCTTGACGATTTATCGACACTTTACTATTATTCTGCGTTAGTCTAGATGTATTAATTCTAGAAGCGCCTCGTCATTAACACCTCGTTAATTTTATCTCTGACAAAGGAGCGCATTTTCTGAGAGATAAAATCTGACTTTTAACTTTTTAACTTTTTGACGGATTTTACAGTTTCTCGATTGTCGGTATGTATTAATTCGAGGAGCGCCTCGTCATTAATACACATTTAATTTTATCTCTGACAAGGGAGCGCCTTTTCTCAGAGATAAAATCTGACTTTTAATTTTCTACAGATAAACGGAATGCCCTACGGAGTTTAATATATTATTTCGAGGAGCACCTCGTAAATAATATATTTTCTAATTATATTTCTGACCAAGGAGCGCCTTTACTCAGAAATAGAATTTTGCCTTTTTCATTGGCCTTCTCGAGTGTCGCTCGGTGCACTATTTCTTGTTAGCAAAGGAGCGTCCTTTCCTCGTTGAAGAGTTTACACCGGGAGATGACGCGTCGGTCGGTCGAATTTTGCTGTTTCCCTTTCATGACTTCAGAGTGCCTTCCTCAGCAAGTCCCGAAAACGAACAGGACTTCTATCGAAAAATAATGCACTTTTATACGAACGAAAAGTACGTTATTTCATTTTAAATTATAATTTTGTCGGTTCTTATTGGTCGTTTATTTATTTACTGACCGCTGTTAGTACCTAGCTATATTATTATATAATATATAATAACTAGATTTTATTAAATATTGAACTATGCGCGTTATTTATTCACTATACGATATATATATATATATATATATATATATATATATATATACTATATATCTATAGTATTTATTACTCATCGCTGAGTAACCCACGTTACAAACAATGAAAAGGGAAAAATCTTTGATCTTCAAAGAGCTATAAAATTTGTTTAAACAATTCAAATTCAATAATAATGGCACAAATAGATATCTTTCTATCTACTTATAATGTATTTCAAATTACAAAGTGTAATTTCAATATGGCGACCAATTGCAAAATTATTTATATTGAAAATTAACAATTGCGAAGTTCGTTAACGACCTGGACATTTTTAATGCAGTAAAATGCATTCGTTAGAGAATATTAATAGTAATAAAATCTGAAAAGACCAGATTTTTAAACCAAAAATTTATAGTGAAGTACAATACTGAATAAAGTGAATAAAGTATTGAATAAAGTGAAAAACACCGTTACTAGGGATGATTTAGAAGTTTTTAGCGCTAAAATGTTAAAATAAAATGTATTTTATTAAGTTTAAAAAAAGAAAAATTTGAGCTCTTGCATATTTTTATACGACCAATAGAAGTTGAGAAAATTTTTGTTTAAACTTTTGTTTATTACTGCTAGATAAGAGGAGCGTTAGCGCGACGCATTTTCGGCGAACTTGCGCTCTTCTGTATGTGTACATATTTATGTGAGAGCGCACCGCTCGGCTGATGGTCACCGCCAATGCAATAACAGGCGCTTTAAAAATTAGTCGCGATGCTACGTTTTTTGATGACGATCAAATGAGAATAAACATGAACTCGGAAGTTGAATACACCTTTTCAACAAATCATGCGGACGGAACCATAAAGCAGAACAACGAAAGTGATGATGAATCGTTCTGCTCGAGTGCGGAAGAAAATATTCCAGAAGAAAATAGTTATGTACAAATAGATACAGAAGAAGTTCCCGTAAGAAGATCCTTGAGAGACAACAAAGGGATCCCTTGCCTGATCGTTATATGGAAATTTCAAAGTTTGCAGCAATTTCCAATGATGATCCTAAAAGTATAACGGAAGCGTTATCAAGTCGGGACAAGAATATGTGGCAAAGAGCGATGGATGAAGAGTATAATGCGCTTATAGCAAACAGTACATGGGAAATTGTACCTGAACTGAAAAATATTAATATCGTAACGTGCAAGTGAATATTTAAGACAAAAAGGGATCAAAACGGAAAGGTGCGCAGGTATAAGGCTCGACTTGCTGCGCGTGGGTTCTCCCAAAAATTTGGGGTAGATTACAATGAAGTGTTTCCTCCTGTTGTGAAACAAATGACTTTCAAGCTTTTACTGGTTACTGCAGGTAGTGAGAAATTACTAATCAAGCATCTCGATGCAAAAACAGCATTTTTAAATGGAGATCTTAAAGAGACTATATACATGAGACAGCCCGAAGGTTATGAAATCAAGAGCAAAGAAGGACACATCATGGTTTGTAAGCTATAAAAAGTACTTTATGGATTGAAACAAGCAGCTAATATGTGGAATAAGAAGATCGACTCCATTATTAAGAGCAAGAATTTTTTACAGAGTAATGCGGATCCTTGTTTATATATTAAAAGAGACAAAACTAGCATGATCTACATATAGTGAATGTGGATAATATGTTAATTGCTGCAAAGGAATCCGTGGCAATTGAGAAAACTATATTATTTTTAAAGAAAAATTCAAGTTGATTGATTTAGGGTTTTTGAAAAACTATTTAAGTATAGTAGTCAGAAAAAATAATGAGGGATATTATTGCATAAAGCAAAGCCAATATATTCAAGAAATTTTGAAAAGTTTCGGCTTCGAAGACGCAAAAATTTCAACTGAACCGTTAGATCCTGGCTACATAAAAATTACACACCATCATCCATGAATGGAAAACCCTGAATTATATCAGCAATTGATTGGCGCGTTACTATACTTATCCGTGAATACAAGACCGGATATTAATGTAAGTGTGGCAATTCTCAGTCAATCTAATAAGCAACCGACATCTGTCGATTGGGGCGAAGCTAAAAAAGTAGTTCGCTATCTCAAATACACGAAAAACTATGAACTGATATTAGAAAGCAGTGGTCAGTCGAAATTGATTGGTTATGCAAATGCTGATTGGGCAGAGAATCGGCACAACCGTAGATCAAACAGTAGTTATCTTTTCCAATTTAAGAACGCAACAATTAGTTGGGCATGTCGGAAACAAACATGCGTAGCTCTATCATCAACAAAGGCTGAATATATTTCTATATCTGAAGCTTGTCAAGAGACTATATTTCTTCAACGCTTAATACGTGAGTTTACGCAGAATAAAGAAATCGAAACTACTATTTTCGAAGACAACCAGAGTTACCTTGTAACAATACCTTATATGGAATTAACATACACATATAATTATACAATTATATGTGTGCGAACCTCACATGTTTCAAGAATATAAAGTATTTTTCAGTGCAAACACTCACATGCTAAATTAATATAAATTATTTTTCAAAGCAAAACATTCACATGCGTAATTAATCTAAAGTACTTTTCAAATAATTTTCTAAATTTCAATCGAAATCAAATATAAATTAAGCAAAGTGGACGAAAGATGATAGGTAGTAAGGACAGCAATAGAATGCCTGTATGTGTAAACATGAAAGATTCTGAATTATTAAAGGAATTTCTTATTTAAAAAACGAATTTGTTATGAAAAAATTTTTAACATTTTATTTTTTTAGTAAAATAATAAATAAACAACTAGGTATATACATGGTTTTTTTAAAACATTTTTTTTGAGATTTCTAAGCAGCAAAATTTGCTATCAGATCATTAAATACGATTGTTTTTAGTAACTCACACTCTATACTCATTAAACTTAGGTAGTTTAAGCACGACTGTGTCACTGTATTTCTGTGATCTGATTTAAATTTTAATTTGGAAAATGAACGTTCGCCAGTGCAATTTATAATTATAAGCGTTAAAAATATTCGTAAATTAATTTCAATATTTGGAAACGTGGAAGTCAGAAATTCTTTTTTGATGTATAAGTACAAATCTGAAATAAATAATACGACTTCATCTTTTCGTGTTTCGGAAATATAATGTTTAAAATGTAAGCAATCTGGTGTTAAATCATGGGCACAAATCTCCTTATCATATTTTTCAGCAAGCTTTTCGCAACATTTTTTTGTTTCTTCATGTGATTTTTGACAGTGTCATGAAAAACTTAAAATCATCATTTACTGCTTCGTAGGCAACTTTTCTAGTTCTCAAATTGGAACACAGTGAATTAATAATAGGAAAAAAATTTCTATCTTAATTTTGTTCTCTGCAGTAAATTGTGTGTCGTCACTTCGTCCTTCACATTGAGTAGATTTTACACTTCTTTTTCGAATCCTTGATTCAGATATAGATTCATTTTCACAGATATCAGTAAAACTTTTTGCATTTCATAAAAATACATCAAAATTCTTCCTTATATCCAATAAGTATAATTCTAAAGAATTCAAAAGACTGCACGCAGTGTTCAAATTTATATATTCTTTTTGTAAATTTTTAGATGTATCATTAATACATGTCAAAATTTCGTACCAAACTATAGTCATAAAAATATTTTCAAATTTTGTCATTTTCTTGACAATAGATTCAGTCTCAAGTTTAGTCTGGCTAAACTGAGAATCATTCGTGGCTAAATCATTTAGCTAAAGCTCTAAATTTATTTCTGCATATACTGCGAAAAGAACTGTGATTGCGTCAATCGAGTTGATCATCGAGTAGCGCAGTGATTTGACAACTTTTTATTTCTTTCCATAAGGAACAGTTTCTGCCACCTGTAAGCCGATCCCGAAAAAGATGTATAGAATATTTGTACAAAATAAAAATATACTACAACTGCTGTAACACATTTAGATGCTTCTACGCCAATTAAATTTAGTGAGCGTGTTGCACAGGGAATGTACGCAGCGTACTTCTGAATTTCTTTTATCCTAGCTTGCAGTCCTGAGTATCGCCCAGACATTCGAAACATTATCGAAGATTGACCTCTACAATCATTAATATTGATATCATAATATTTAAAAAATTTAATTACAACATCTATTAAGTATTAAACGCCATGCCTTTTTATGGAAACGAACATTAAAAAGGGTTCAATAGACCCCTCATTTGTAACATAGCCTACGGTAAATGATAACTGATCTATGCGCGTTATGTCTTGTGTAGAATCTACAGAAAAATAATAATATTTGAACTTTTTTAGCTCATTTATAATGCATGCAAGAACTTTTTTCCCCATGATGCTTATGAATTCCTGACAAACATTAGCTGACAAGTATGATTTTACTCCAGTTCCTTTATTTCCATAAGTAGTAATATGCTCTTTAAGAAAAGGGTCATATTCGCTTAATAATTCTAAAATACGTAAGTAATTTCCGTTTTGAATAGATCCAAACCCTTCGCTTTCACCTCTAATAGCGAGATCTCGTAACGTAAGAAATTTTATAATACGCTACATAGTACTTGCATCCAGTAATTGTTCTCATTTTTGGATTGAAAAGCTTAGGCAATTCCAACATTATCCATTTCTATTCTCCGTATAGAGTAAATCGTCAACATTTTTTTATGAACTTTACTTTGCTTATGCTCTGTAATTCGTTCTGGGTGTTTCCAATCATTAAATCCGTACAATTAAAATTTATCTTTTTCAGATAACAAATGCTGACAAACAAAGCAATAAACATGCCCATTAGATGGAGAGTACGATATCCACTGATGTTCTATTATTTCATTATTTGGGAGTTTTAATTAGAATAATGATCTAGTTAAGGTTCTTACTGTTTTTTATTCCCTTCTCCTTTGTAAATTCGTGCAGATTTTGAGTAATCTTTATCCTTAGTACTACAATAGCTTGAATTTTTTGTAGGCAGTATAATCTTAATTTTTCAGTTATTTCACCCCATAACGCAATATTAGTTGAAGAACTTTCGACTTCTTTTGAAATGTTTTGTAATGCTTCCCCTCTATAAGATAAAATAAAACAACGAATTTACAGATTAAAAAGTATTTTCAATTTGAAAAAATATTTTTAATTTTTCAATTATGTAGTTAATAACTACAATATAAAATTATTTGTTTCCCTACGAACCTACGGATCTGTTCTCTATAATACATTCTTTAGCTACCGACAAATCGGAGTTTTGTAAATAATTAAAATGGAATGAATCATATTCTACTCCATTCTTCTGTAAATTCGCGGTAGTATTTGACGCTTCATTATCGTTACATAATACATAAAATAATTTTATTCATTATTCATTTTCCGCTGTTTTCAGTATATAGGATACTTTAATTTTGCTTTTGTTAACTGCTTATACACAAATTAATAAATATTTTCATTGGTCTTACAGTCGAATTAAATAAATCGAAAATAATATGTAATAATATCAATATATATTTATATTAATATTCATAAATCAATATACAAAAAAAAATATATAAAAATTAAAAATTATAAGGACAGTCAGACTGCCCTTGTGTAAAATCACCCCGTAGACTAATCTGAAAAATAAAAATATTGGCTAAAAAAATTTTATTTTAGTAAAGTGCAATCTGACTGTCCGCACCACCCTTACTAATTAAAGACTTGCTGTAGTAGTCCAACGTTTCGAGCTCGCTATGACTCCTCATCTGGGACTAAACTAAACCTTATATTCTAATCTATATATACCCTATCCCCACTACCAAATTTAGTAAATTAAATATAAAATCGCCCTCTACACAAAATTTTCAAAACCAATCAATTTAATAAGGAATGATAAATGTTATCTACGTCTACAAGATTTACTAAACTCTAACATTAAATTCACACTATTTTGTTCATGGAAATGTGAATACTTTCAAGACTCTCCCTTTTATACATATTATTATTAATCCCATGCTCTAACATATCCACATTCTCAAAATCAAAAGAATGTAAAAACTTTAAACAATGCTCACTTAAACCGGAAGTAATATGTGAACTACGTAAACTATATCAATGTTCAGAAATTCTCTTTATGAAATATCTACTTGTTTGTCCAATGTAGTATTTATTACAATCGATACAATTAATTTTCTAAACAACTCCACATGTTAAACATTGATCATCCTTATCTTTGTAATTATTAAACAACTTACTTAAATTATTGCCATTTTTAAAGAAAATTTGAATGTTATTATTAAATATAGTAGGGGGAACATTAAAATAAAGATACACGAAATAATCTTTTAACATGAACTTTATTTCAAACGAGGAAAGGAAAGACGTCTGCTGAAACGAAAGGACGACATAAGACTAACTATAGTATTCGACATTGAAAACTCTGCAAATCTTTGTGAGAAGCTTAAAACCTATAGAAAAATATCAGGCATCTAAACAATAAACTCATAAATTATTTGCCACGCAGGGCAGCAAAGACGCAGATCGTAATAAGACCCAGTGGACTCATATGTTTGCATCCTTTTACGATTCGGTCCAATATTTAGTTTCAAGTATTTTTTGCTTTATAATTTACAGAAGGCTAAAATAATCTAACAGTTATATTTCCGAAAATTTCTTTTAATTCTTCCAGACAATCCTCTAACATATGGCAAGCAATAATTTTGCCTCTGTTAAGATCAACTCGTGGATTATGTCTATTTTCGGTATTATAAATGTCAAACAATCTCTCAGCAATTAATGTATTAGTAAATTCAATTGGATATCCATTATTAATGAAAGTGTCTCTTACTATCTGTAAATTATTTTGTCTAAAATCTTTATCTTACAATTTTATTGCCCTGTCAATAACACCTTTCACTGCTCCAATTTCGTTTCCGAATTGATGGTGTGAATTAAAATCTAAAAACCTACCTGATCAAGTAGGTTGTCTGTACCAATTAAGCTTCATTTTATTATTACTACATCTAATGACATGTCCAGAAAAATCTGGTTGTTGTCTTCAATCTCCCTAGTAAATTTAATTCTGTCATTTACAGAATTAAAAACATTCACCATTTCATCCACAAAAACTTCTGGAACAATTGTAAAGATATCATCAACATATCTTTTAAATATCATTGGTTAAAAAAACTAATTTTGACAAAGCAATACTTTCTAATTTTTCCATAACTAAATTGGCTATAACCGGTGACAATTTAATTCACATCATCAATTCGGAATCAAAATTGGAACATTGAAAGTTGTCAATGACAGAGAAATAAAATTGTCACATAAAGATTTTAGACAAAATAATTTACAGATAGTAAGAGAAACTATATCCAATTGAATTTATTGATAAATTAATTGCTGAGAGATTGTTTGAGATTTATAAAAACCAAAAATAGTACGAGTTGATGTTAACAGATGCAAAATTATTATCTTACTATATGTTAGAGGATTGTTTGAAAGAATTAAAAGAAATTTTCGGAAATATAACATTCAAATTTTCTTTAAAAATAGCAATAATTTAAGTAAGTTGTTTAATAATTGCAAAGATAAGGATGATCTACGAGGGTGGACTGATAAGTTTCCGGCCTGACCAAGAATAAAAACGTTTTTAAGAATTTTTTTTTATTTCTCAACATAATCTCCTCCAGGGCTGATACATTTCTCATATCGGTGTTCTAGTCTAGTAATGCTATCTCTATAGACTGATTCGTCAAGCTCCTCAAAATACCCATTTACAGCTTCGATTACTTCTTCATTGTCCGCAAATCTCTTATCGCCAAGCCATTTTTTGACGTTAGGAAACATACAATAGTCACTCGGGGTAGATCTGGAGAGTAGAGAAGGTCGGCATCAATTCAAACTTCAGATCGTTCATTTTAGCCATCGCAACGATTGACGTATGCGCTGGTGCGTTATCGTGATCAAATAAGATTTTTTTCTTCGCCAGATGAGGTAGTTTAATTTTTACTTCGTGGCGCAAACGTTGCAATAAGTTTGCATAGTATTAACCAGTGATAGTTTTACCCTATTCAAGGTAATCAATGTATATAATACCTCTTGCATCCCAAAAAACAGTAGCCATAACCTTGTTCGCCGAAAAAATTGTTTTTGCCTTCTTCGGAGTTGGTTCCCCTGGTCCAATCCACTGTTTAGACTGTTGTTTGGTTGCAGGAGTGTAATGGTGGACCCAAGTTTCGTCAACGGTTACGAATCGACGCAAAAATGCGCTTGGATTACTCTTATACAACACCAAATTGGCGGTAGATATGTTCTTTCGAATCAATTTTTGGTCGACTGTTAGCAAACGTGGCACCCATCTTGCACAGAGCTTTTCCGTATATAAATGTTGGTACAAAATATTTTGTACACATTCATATGACATCTTACAGGTCTCAGCTATCTCACGCACTTTTAATCTGCGATCTTTCAGCACTATTTGATAGATATTTTCAATCATATCTGGAGTTGTGACCTCCATGGGCTGTCCTGAGCGAGGTTCATCAGAGGTGCTCACACGAACCTTCTTAAACTCGGAAACCCACTGTTTAACGGTTGAATATGATGGGGAAGAGGTCCCCAGTGTTGAGTCCATCTCTTCATTAATTTCCTTCGGTGTTTACCACTTCAAATTAAAGTATTTGATGACAGCACGATTTTCCAGCTATTCCATTTTTACGAAAAACATAAAGGCGTCCTTTTGAGCGCGCTCTCAAACCTAAACTAACAAGGCGTTCGGACTGAAACTATAGCTACAAGCTATCTAAGGATGGTACTATAAAACACCACCTCAAGCTAGGCCTACTAGCGTCATCTCTTGGTCAGGCCGGAAACTTATCAATCCACCCTCGTATGTTTAAAATATGGAGTAGTTTATAAAATTAATTATATGGATTATAATAAATACTACATTGAACAGACAGGTAGATATTTAAAAAAGAGAATTTATGAACATTGATATAGTTTACGTAGTTTACCTATTCCGGTTTAATGGAGAATTGTTTAATGTTTTTACATTAGCTTGATTTTATGAATGTGGATATTTTAGAGGATGGTATTAATAATAAGTATAAAAGGGAGAGCTTTGAAAGTATTCACATTTCCAAGAATCAAAATAATGTGAATTGAATGTTAGAGTCTAGTAAATTAGATAATATTTATCATTCCTTATTAAACTGATTGGTTTTTAACATTTTGTGTAGAAGGAGATTTTATATTTAATTTACTAAATTTGGTAGTGGGGATAGGGTATATATAGATTAGAATATAAGGTCTAGTTTAGTCCCTGATGAGGAGCCGTAGTAAGCTGGAAACGTTGGACTACTACAGCAAGTCTTCAATTAAGTAAGGGTGGGGACAGTCAGATTGCACTTTACTAAAATAAAATTTTTTCTGCTAATATTTTTATTTTTCAGATTAGTCTACGGGGTGATTTTACACAAGGACAGTCTGACTGTCCTTATAATTTTTAATTTTTATTTTTTATTTTTTGTATATTGATGTATTAATATTTATATAAACATATATTGATATGATTATGTATTATTGTCGATTCATTTAATTAGAATATAGGACTAATGAAAATATTTATTCATTTTTCAAGTTCTTATTTTCATCATCATTTAGAAAAATTATACACTTCTTAGGATTAATTTCGTAAAAATGTTACTAAAACAAAATTTGTATTCAAAAATGATATGTGAAAGTGAATAGACCGCCAATTAAGCTAAATGTACCAATAAATGACTATTTAAGGGAGTCGTGGTCATGTTATGCAAGTTTAAAGCAATTAAAAACTCGAAATAACTACTTATATAGATTTATTTTCAAATAATTGATAATTTCAATAAGAAAATTTACTTAAAAAGTTTTTATGTTATTCGAAACATGAATAATCAATAAAAATATCGAGTAGGCTACGTGTACAAGTAGCTGACTATGCTGAAAAAAAATGTATGAATAGTCCAAAATTCGTGTCCCAGTGCATGACTAAGAAACAATATCTAAAAAAGTAAATAGTTTTGCTAAATACAAGACATTATTTATTATTAATTGCATTTGTATAATATCTTAGAACTGGAATTAGTTGTTAAAATAATATGAAATAAAGCAAAATCGAATTATATAAGTCGCTAGTCAGTTATAGGGCGTAAAAGAAATATGCATAAATTAAACATCCCAATAGTTAACTAACCGTTTGTTGACCGTTGAGAATAATAATTAAATTTAACATGAGTTCATTAATTTTTCTTATTCAGAATGAAGGAATACACTTCCTGTATGTTACAAGTATAGACTTAAATCATTTCACTTATGATTTATTCCTTAAAACCTTAGAAAATAAATAAAATTTCATTTATGGTCATCTACTAATAGATAGTTACTCATTGGTACATTTACCTTATTAATTTTCTACAAAATGTCGAAGTTTTGAATCAAAGAATCGAAGTTTTGAAAGTAGAACCAACAAGTGAGATTTTTAAAAAATTTTTCATAAAAAATTATAGTAATTATATAAGTCAGCTATCAATATTTACGAAGGCTTCTGATATTAAAAATAGTGCCTATGACAAAAAAGACCGTAAAGATTTGTACTGTGATTAAGGATTTAGCTATATTTACTAGTGTTATCTGCAATTATTATCATCTTTAAGACTTTGACTTTGACCATGCAAAACCGTCTAACAATAAGTGAAATACTATATGTACAGTTTAATTTATATTTTTTTTTTTACTTGCAGTATCAGTTGACTTTAAAAACGCTTCGGTAACTTTCTATTTTCTTTCATTCTTCCTTTACTTTCCTTGTCTTTGCTGCACCGCTTTCGTAAACACAATTCATAACTTCAATATAGTTCCAAATTTTATGCAAATTATAAAACAATTAAAACTAAAATTATTATCCGTTACCCTGTATGAATATCTGTTCATGAACTCTGAACCAGATTTAACCTGACTAGAGTTCAAGGACTTACTGCGCTGCTTGCTGCTAGTACGCCTC
Source organism: Sycobia sp. Sy_11 (assembly GCA_018907035.1). Taxonomy (NCBI): domain Eukaryota; kingdom Metazoa; phylum Arthropoda; class Insecta; order Hymenoptera; family Epichrysomallidae; genus Sycobia; species Sycobia sp. Sy_11. The sequence goes on along the minus strand of JACCIC010000181.1, from coordinate 832,385 downwards.
GCAAAACGCACATTAACAAGAAAAATAAGCTTTGCTTAAGCATAGACCGCGCGCTTATACGGACGCACACGTCTTATGTTTTTCTACAAATAATAATACAAGGAAGAAATCGCCTGGAGGTCTCTTCGCCTTTCCGCGAATTAAAAACTTTTTGTTTACTGCCATCGCTATGCAATAAGCACATTGTAAAGATATTACATATTAGCCTGCCAACTTCTGTACGAATTTTTAAAATATTAAAATAAGGTCAACTTAAGATTCGTAAGTTCTTAAGGCATGCAACGCACTTTTTATTTTTTTTCGTAGCGGATAATTTTTCGAGGGGTTTAACTCAATTTTGAATGAGAAATAACATAGGACAAGTAGCCCCTGGTGTTTATACGTTTTGTTAAATTAATTCACTATTAGTACTTATTATTACTATAATATTCTTCGACTTCTTTCAATAATTACTTTTTATCATTACTGCAATATATCAATCGATATCAATCGATCAATCAATCAATCAATCAATCGATATCAATCAATCGATGTCATTCGATTAGTTAAAAAGTATGGCGAAAAAAGTTTTTCATTGGAAAAGTAAACGGGTGCATTTTTCCTCAAAAATACTAACTGTCAGAGGCTAATAAGGTTTTTTTCAACTGCTGATACAACTCATCATTTTAATATAATAATTTTTATCTCCCATACAAAGAAACTTGTAGACAATTGATTACTGATGAAAAATACATGTCTTAGTTATAGGACTGAGCGTATTAAATTTTTTGCGGGTAGAAGTATAAGGCGAAAGAAACAAGTCTTTATTCGTGGTGACATGATTTTGCTCGATACCTAAGAAGAATAATGGCATTTTTTGAACAGTGACCATACATTAACTTTTTAAAAGGTCGTGAAAATGTCATTCTAATAAATATCGAAGAAAACACGATGTTCCCAAATAAATGTCTTATATGATACATATACGTGCTTCTATAAACGTGATATATAAACGCTTCTATTACTCAAAATTATATTTACAATTATTAAAAAAAAACTTACAAAAAACTCACACTCAAAGAGCACAAAGTTGTATTGATTGCATTTGCATTAAAATCATAATTGATTTCGATCAATTCATCTGATTTTTTTCGTCATTATTGTAAGTGAAAATTTTGAAAATTGTGGGGGCCCCTTCCACCCTCGGAGAACTGGGCTTGTGCCCCGTAAGCCCTGCAGTAAAAACGGCACTGGCAATTATGATTGCATGTTCTTCACCCACACACTAATATATATGTGTGCCGATGTGCGCACATGTAAATATATATATATATATATATATATATATATATATCTATATATATATATATATATATACTTCACTGAAAATGCGTCCAGTAAGTGCATGCAAATCTTGAAATGAAAGAAAGAGAGAGAGTGAAAAAACCGCGGAACGTTAAGTGTACATGTACGCGTGTATGTACGTGTGCGCAGGTTTATGTGTTTATGTATGTGCGTGTACGTGTTTGTGCACGTGCGTGTGTATGAGTGCATATGTATGCGTACAAATACATACAGATGTAAAGATGGTGTGTGTATGTGTGTGTGCACGCGCGTGTGTGTGTGTGTTCGAATATATATATGCACGTAGACACAATTGAATGAGCGCATACGAAGTATATAAGTATAGCGTAGCAGTAGAACTCGGACCTATGCATGCAGCTAGGCATGAAATGTATGTGTGTATGTGTGCGAGACAAAGCATCAATACACTCGGTGCACATATATATGTGTGCTGCGTGGATTGTCGCGCGGAGAAAATAAGTATACAGCACGACAGAGAGAGAGAGAGAGAGAGAGAGAGAGGTCTGAGAGTGTGCGAGATAGTTTGTACCATATGCACTTTGGTAGGCACTGTACTCTGCCCTAAGCTCAACCCGCCTAGGCCCTTGGCCACTCAACCCGCCACCAATCTTTTGACACCGCTGCGCCAGCCGCTGTTTCGGCTTCTTTGTCTTTATGCCGTGCGCCGTTGTCCGCTGAAACAGTAAATCATAAAACCTTTCTTTTATGATTTAATGAAAGAAAGAAAATATTTACATTTATGGTTTTACATAAATTTAACGCTCCGCGTGAGCGTATTACAAATTCTAATAATATTTCAATTTATTTCTTTACTACGCAATCGCGTCCCGCGCTCTGAGTGTGCTGAGACTCGTCGCCCGCTATCCCCCTCGATTAGCCAGTCTCGAGGCCGCTGGCACACTGAAATCTTGCAGTCACTACAGCTCTATTTGATATTTGAGAGAGAGCGCTCGCTTTCCCCTTACCAATTCGCGAATTCTCGCTCGCCGCTGTTCTTCGAGCCTTCGTCTTCGCGGTACTGTTGATGCTTTCCTCCGCGCTGCGCCGCGCCACGAAGCCGTCGGCGCTTCCCCTTCGCTGCGCCGCGCCGCTCGCGACTTCGTGAGTTCAGCGGTTGGCGAGTTAAATATAATATAATAATTTGCGCGAGTCTAGATGCTCGTCGCATCTCCCCCTTTCTCCGTGGAAAGCGTGCGTGTTGACCCTATTTCCCGACTCGACCATACGTTCGAGTTCAACGTCGAGGTAGGGAATGTGTGCAAAGCGTTCATAGTATATACACTAAATTGTTTGTACACTTAAACAATTTGTGTATCGGTGTATTTTTGTATTAAATTCTGGCGCTTTAGGTCCTTAAGACTATGTTCTTGCGTGCGTCGAATATGAATTCTCCATCGTGAGTCGCCTTTATTTATTATTAAATTTCTTCTTCTTTTTTTTAAACAATCCCTTTTCTCTCGATTCATTTCCGAGCCGATTTGCCAATTTTTTTTCGTATTGGTTTTTAACCAATTCACATGATAAATACTATTTCAAGTATCTTATTTTTAATTTATAGCCTTTATTAACAATCGCTATATACAAAGTTATTTACACTTGTATCAATTAACTTAATATTACCTAACTATCCTATTTTCTTACTATTATTGCCGGCAATCTACAATATTTTACATATATACAAAATTAATAGCTATCTATATACAACATTCATATAACTTGACCGGTGTACGGTTTGATGTCTTTGACATGAATTTTCTCGATTAGTTTTCTATCTGCTCCTTGCAGATTAAATATGACTGGGGAAACTTTCTTTATGATTTCAAATGGCCCGCTATATTTCTCGCAAAGTTTTGCATTTATTTGATTGGCCTTATTTGAAAGTATATATTGGCGCTTTAGTACTAAGTCGCCAATATTCGGTCGCCAGTTTCTTCTACGTAAATCGTAATATTTTCTCTGTCGCGAGAAAGATTGTGCTCTCGCAATTTTTGCTAATTGTATAGCTTCTTGTACATGTTTTATTTTGTCTAGCATTCTGGTCTGCGATGGAGGTCCTGCTTTCTGCTGTAGACTTCCTGGCACTTGAAGCTCTCATTCGTAATTTACGTATGCTGGAGTATAACTTGTGCTATCATGCATAGCCGTATTATAAGCGAAAGCAATTTCGCTCAAATAATTATCCCACGTCCATTGGGATTTTTCTATATATTATTTAATCGTAGTTTTTATTATTCTATTTGCCCTTTCAACGGAGTTACATTGTGGTGAATACGGTGGCGTACTTCTATGTTCGACTTTCGCGCTTTTCAGCACTTGGTGAAATTCTTTCGAAATAAACTGCCGTCCGTTATCGCTTATGATTACGTGCGAGCATCCAAAACATAAGATTATCTGTTCTCGGACAGCCTGTCCGATGGCGGCACCCGTTGCTTTTTTTAATGCTCTTAGCTCGGTCCATTTTGTAAGGCGATCTTGCATTACTAAAAGCATCGTATTTAAATTATTTGATCGTGGCAGTGGCCCTACTAAGTCAATAGAGACCATCTCCCACGGCTGATCGACGTTCGTCGCGTGCATCGTGCCGGCTGGCGCTGCTTGCTGCGGTTTATGTTTCTGGCAGTTGATGCAGGCGCGTACGTATCGGGTAGCTTCACGGAACATACCGGACCAGTAGTAACATTTAGCTAGTTTAGCTAATGTTTTTGCTACACCTAGATGACCCGCGACGGGATCATCATGATTCTCTTGTAATATGCGAATTTTTTCATCCTCGGCTACGCATATTTTCCATTCACTTCCTTCATCAGTCTCGTTAAAGTCAAATGACTGCAACCGTGACGGTATAATCTATCGTTTTCTACACGATAGTCTGGAAAACTTGTGGGTTCTCTTGGTACAGATTTGCACATTTTGGCGTACCATTTCTCGTTTGTGTTTTTAATTACATTTATTTCTACCGGATTTCGAGATAACATATCGGCTACTTTATTTGCCGCGCCTTTCCTATATCGTATGTTAAAATCCCACTGTGCTAATTCCAGTGCCCATCGTGCCATTCGTCCAGATGGGTTATCTAGTTTTTCTAACCACTTTAAGGGTTGATGGTCGGTGACTACCGTAAATGGATACCCTTCGAGATATTGGCGCATTTTCCATAAGGCCCATTGCACTGCTAAACATTCTAACTCTGTTACGGAATAATTTTTTTCTGCTGCGTTTAGCGTGCGGCTCGCTTACGCAACTACGCGTACTCTCTGTTTCCGGCTATCTGCGTAAGTACGGCACCCAGATCGAATAAACTCGCATCCGTCTGAAACACAAATGGCAAATTCCAATTCGGGCATGCTAATACAGGAGCTTCCGTTAGATTTTTCTTCAGATCTTCGAATGCAGTTTGTTGTTCCGTTGTCCATTTCCATTCTGTTTTCTTCTTTAATAATATACTTAACGGCGCTGCAGTTTTCGATAGATCTTTAATAAATCTCCTGTACCATGAAAGCATGCCAAAAAATCTTTTCAGCTCCTTCTGATTTTTTGGTGGGGGAATTATATATTTTGCAAAACAGTGCGCATTGTAATATAATAAACATTAGATCTGGTGATATGGTGGTGGGGGGGGGCAAGATGCGTAAGAGCGGGAAAGAGAAGCTGCGTTAAATATTTCTTTAGCGTGGTAATTCCGAGCGAACAATAAATCTTTAGTAGAATGAGCCCCCAGTCAACATCAGCCATCAATGCGGAGAATCGTATCACTATATAACTAATAGTTTCTGTTATGATTATCACAGGTGGAGTAGAGGAAAAGAGCACTATTGCTGAAGCGCTTGTCCATATTTGGACATAGAAGCAGCTGTCTCTGGGCACCAATGGCAGGAAGGTGTATGTCTCATTAGCTGCGGAGGGTGCCTCGAGCGAATACATATATTTTTCAGATGAAAAGATTATTCAAATTGGACACCTTCTGACTGCCAGTGAGAGAGAGGTGTTCGTTCGCGAGTAACCTCGAGGCGTTAAGACGCTAAAGCTCGAAGTACCTGAGAGTACAAAACTAGCTCCAGTAATCATAGAAGAACTCTGGATGATATTAATAAAAGAAATGAAGTTCGCGTAACTAAGGTCAAATTAGAAACCGCACGCGAGCGATCTGAATTTTTCAAATTACAGAAAGAAGATAATAGAGGGCTGGTGCAAAACATGGCATTTCAACTGGCAGAAACTATGCGCCTTCATGTGGTAAACTTGGCTACTATTAAGGAACAAGAGGCAAGAGAAATGCCTAGAGATATAAGCGTAGAGAAGGTAAAGAATACTGCGCAAGAGAGAGAATGCAATGAAGTACGTCTCAATATCGCGCAAGCGATCAAAGGCTCTCAAGCGCTTGAAAATGATACGATTAAGCGCGAGGTATGAGCCAGTAGAAAGCCGTTCTCACTGGGGGCTAATCGCATCGTTTGATTGATTTCTCAGTGTAGAGATATACAACGAATCAGTGAAACAGAAGAAAGTTGGGACGAGGTAAGTAACAACAATAAAAATGTATTAAATCTATTTAATAATTTAAATTTAATAAATGTAAATATAAAAGATCGTAATAACTAAGACGCGACAATACAAAGAGATGTGATGATTATAAAATTGAGCAGTGATGCGCTTCATGAAAAAATAAAAGATAAAGAATCAATGAGATCAGAAAACAGCATTGATAAAATTTTGAATAATGAGATAATTGAAAAAGACTCTAATCAGCGAAATGCGATAGATCTGAAAAAGAAATGTCAGATAGCTACAGGAAGAGAATAGAACAATCTAGCATTCCTTTTAGTAACACTGTACTTGATGAAAATCAAATCGCGGATTATATTAAACGAACCGTGAATAAATTAGTAGAATCTAAACTGGACGGTAAATTAAAGGAAGATAAGATCGACCTATTAGCTGAAAGATTAGAAAGCATAGTGAGCAAAGAAAACGGTCATATTAGAAAATACAAATTAACAGTTGAAACGCGATTTGAAATTATTGATGATTATTTCAAAACCGAATTAAAAACTAAAAGATTAGATTACGTTTTAGATTCAGAAGCGTGCGGAATTATCTAAGTTTTCAGAAAAGAGAATTGATGATGTTAAGCACAAGGTAAGCGAAATAATTATCAATCATATCGATGTTACTTATTACCGACGGGTTGTTGAAATTAATTCACCGCGCAAAATTTTAGAAAAATTAAAAGACTACAAACGTTTACAATGTAGAATCACGCGCGTCGCGGCAAGAAAAGAATTATATAGATACAAATACGTACCAGGAAAAGAAAAAGGCTGCAGAATTTTGGAATCGTTTCGAGGACAAAATAAGAGACTTCGAAAACGCGCCTAGATCAAAGAAATTATTTAGTGACGAGAAACGATATATTTTATAATGCAGTAGCAGGGTCTCTTCCCGAAATGAGTCCAGCCGACTGCCTTCATGAAGGCCCAGTCGGAGTTGTGATGGAATTGGAAAAGCTTAAACAACTTATATTTCAAGTTGAAGCCGTGAAACCTTTGAGATAGGTTCCTGTGAGCTCTCTGTTTGTCGGTGCTAGATGTTAGTCTCCGCACTTTACGCGGAGACGATCGAAGCATAAAAGAGAATTGTTTGTAAGACGCGAAGCGCCCAGAGGGCCGAGACGTGGATTATTCAATAATCAAAAACCAATTGATAATGATAAGAGGAGATGTTTCTTCTGTGGACAGAACGAGCACATTAGTGCTGTATGTCTAATTCCGGAAAAAACATTTTGCTATAAATGCCAAACAGCAGGTACACAGCTTGCCAGAGATTGTAATGGCAAGAGGTAATTTGATGATAAACGGACATAGGGGCAATTTCAACCCATTTAAAAAATCTAATTTTACTCCAAAGCAGGAAAGGCAGAGACAAAAGGTGAAAAACCCACACGGCCTCACTACTATTCCAGAGGTAGACACACCTAAAGGTATGAACTCAAATTATCACTTATATAATACATTTGCGATGAGCACATAGACTCGTGCAAATTATTATATTATATTGAACTCGTGAACCGCTGAACTCACGATGTCGCGAGCGGCACAGCGCGGCACGGGGAAAGCGCCAGCAGCACCGCGAAGATGCGCGAGCGCTTTCGGGCCTCAGGCGGCTCGAACAGCAGCCGCGAGCGAGAATTCGCGAATTCTGGCAAGCAGCGACGGTGCTGCGCGATGACTAGACGCGGTACAGTGCGGTAAGGGGAGAGCGAGCGCTCTCTCTCTCTCAAATATCAAATAGAGCCACAGTGACTGCAGGATTTCAGTGTGCCAGGGGCCTCGAGACGTGCTAATCGAGGGGGACCTGTCGTCGGCGCGATAGCGAGCGAAAAGTCTCAGCACACTCAGAGCGCGGGACGGAATTGTGTAACATAGAAATAGGTAGAAATCTTATTTAGGATTTGTAATACACTCACGCGGACTGTTAAATTTGCGTAAAATCATGAATGTAAATATTTTTCTTGCTTTTATTAAATCATAAAAGAAATGTTTAATGATTTACTGTTTCAGCGGACAACGGCGCACAGCATAAAGACAAAGAAGCCGAAACAGCGGCTGGCGCAACGGCGCCAAAAGATTATAAACTTTGTTAAACTTTAGTATTTTTTAGTAATAAAGATTTTTTATAGTTTTGTAAGCCATTTAGATTTATTTGCCGTCTAAATCCCAGCAACGTCTTTTAAAGAAAAAAAATAGAACTACGGGAAAAAATCCAATTCAAACTCTGGCGAGTTGAGCGAGAGTGATTTCTCTTCACAGTGCGCAGTAGAACAAACTTGGTGGCGGGTTGAGCGACCAAGGGCCTAGGCGGGTTGAGCGTAGGTCAAAGTACAGTGTGCACTGTGATTAATTAAAATAAGAATTAATAAGATATGAGCTTGCACGAGCGAACCTAGTGGTGCATTGAGCGATTAGGGGCCAAGGCGGGTTGAGCCGGAGCCACCCGCTTATGCAAGTAACAATAGAACATAGCGTTTGGTGGAGTGAAAAGAACTCGATGGCGGGCTGAGCGATCGGGGCCGAGGCGGATTGATCCGAAGCACGAACTAGCTCCCACCAAAGCGCCTATATTACACATTTAATAAGTATGATATTAGGAAAATTAAGCAGAATAATGTACTCAAATTTTTAATAGATTCGGGAGCAACCGAACATATATGTAACAGCAAAATACTATTTAATAATTTAGATTTAATATATAAAAATAAAATTAAATGTGCGAATAGAAAATCCGATCTAATAGTACAAGGATTAGGAAACAGAAACATCTACAGAATCATGCGAAACAATTAAGCTAGACAACGTGTTATATTCAAGCAAGATGACAAAGAATTTATTTTCGTTAAGAAAGATAGTTGAGCAAGGATTAGAGGTTTATATGAATAATAAGAGAATAGACATTTTAGATCCTAGCACGAAGAAATCAAGCTTATCCGGGCGTTATGAATCTCCCTTCTGGACATACGCGCTTGAGAAGAAAGAAACTGAAACTGAAGTTCATAAGCAGAAGCAAGCATAGGTAGAAAATATATGATTAAAAGCAGAAGTTACGCAGTAAAAGCGACAGAAAATCATCAGCAGGATAGATGACAGGTCCCACAGCAGCCAAAAGTGATTCGGATCTATTGACAACTGTAAGAAATAAAAACTTATAATAGGTCAGAACAGATAGTAACACACTAAGTCAAGCGGTGCTATGGCATCTGCCATTAGGAGATATTTTAGGGAAACACTTACTTGAATTCTTTAAATGCAATCCAGACATCTCATGCAAACCTGAATGATATCAGATTCCGAAACGTGCTTAGTAAGTAAAAGCACTAGATTGCCATTCAACAGCAAAAGACAGCGTGCAACGAGACCATTACAAATTGTACACGCGGATACAATGGGGCCAATTACATATATATACACCACGTATATACAGAATCAAGAGCAGGAATATCTGCATTTATTTTAGTTTTGATTCCAAGCATCCCGTTCCGAATATTGACAGATATCCTATCGTCTCTCCTTTACTTTTTAATGTTTCGCACTCCTCTCCCCTTTGCAACTACACTATTCTTGCCTACCCCCTTCCTTCTCTTGCACCAGCTGAACACTCATCGCTGCCTGTACTTCTCGCACACGTATATATTTTTCTATTCGGACCTTATCCTGCAGTATTCTACCTTTACCGAACCTAAACGAACCTTGTTCGCGGTTCTGTCGCCGAAAAAACATTTTCTAGTGGCGTTGCGACGGAACCAGATTCGCCTATGTCCCTGTCAGACTCTATTTATCTCTGGTTATACTGAATCTCTGGAAATTTTCTTCTATTTGTTTGCTCTAATAAGCATCTAAATTAGCAAAATATTTCACAGGAACAATGGCTATATGAAATATTTCTCAACCTTCCTATTAGTCGCTATATCAATAAGTCAGGTACAACTGAGATGAGATATGATGTGCTCATGTATGAAGTTATAAAAAATTATAAACACAATTTTTTTAAAATCATTATTACCATAATGGAAATAACGGATGGTATTGTGAAAAACGAGCGCATCTGATTTACCGATTCTAATCTGTTTTAGAGTGCTAATTACAAATATGGTAGTGGTTTTTGGCAGAAATTAAAATTTCATGGCAAAAGCTATAAAAATATTGTTTTTGAGTGTATCTCAGAAAACAGTAAAATTTACAAAAAATATTTCAAACAAAAGTTGTAATTCTCATTTAAATAAATATTTTTTATTCTATCCATTTATTCAGAGACAGAATTATTGGATTTTTTTCAAATTCATTTTTTGTAATGGAAAACTAATTAAAACAAAAAATATACATTTTCTTGAGCTCTTTAACTTTCGTTTAAATTTGTTTGGGAATTTTTCTGATTTTCTGAGAAAAATTATAATTTTAATGGACTAAAGTATAAATATTCAAGTTCCTTCTAAAACCATTACAATATTTGTAATCAGCACCCCTAAAAACATAAGTATACATACTTGCAAAAAATAGGACAAGGCGAGTAACTGGATACAGCCATTTGTTACGTGCTACTAATAAAGAAATATATATCTTCCATAAATCAAAATTTAATAATAAATATTTTTATTTATACCTCCATAATTTGTGACTCTATGCTTTTGGTAGTATTCACTTATTTTGTCAGCATGCAATCGTTTTTTATCGGACCATGTTGCAAACCTTAAAAATATATTCCTAGAATCTATGTAATTATTTCCTTTTCTCCATATGCCAGGTGGAATAGGACATCTAATATCTTTTATATGAATAATATTTTCATCTTTATGACAGTTACCATTTACAGTTATTGTATCATCTAATTCATCTCCTGATTCATCTGAATATATTCTTTTATTTGATTCTATTTTTAAACCAACAATTTTGTTTGATAACCCTATTAATGCTCTAGCTGCTGATTCTTTATCCAACCAAACAACATTGCCTAAATAAATATTAGGATTTTAAATTAACTGTATATATTTAATACTTTTTAAAGAATACATTGTAGAAATAAGATACATACACGACATATCATTTATCCACTCAAGTGAAGCTGGTGTATAATCTTCAAAATATTTAAAAACATCTTTTGTACTCATATTTTCAGTTCCTGTCATATGAAGTACATTTAACCTATAGTTCTTTTCGTCATTACTATTATTGGCGATCCCAAAGCTATAAAAATTTATAGTTAATAGGACTACATATACTAATATATGCTACCTTACTAAATTTTTATTTATATCAATCTAAATTAAAAGACAAAAATAGAATACCTTTGATATAAATTATTTATGTCTATTAAATTATCTTTTCCTTGGTCTTTTGTTACACCAAATCGTTTAGCTCGTTCATGCAGTTTTCCTTTTACTTCTTTACTAAAAATATCTATACAAGTTATAAAAGCTTCATTCTTATTTTCACTTAAATTTTCAGATATCTAGCATGAAATAAAAATATAAATTTTGCAAGAACTAAAAAATTATTTAAAAAGATTTATAAAACTGAATTAAAAATATTTTACCATAAGCGTAGGAAGAGCTGTCCTTGTGATGTGATTATTAGTTTCTATGTATTCTCCTTCTTCTAGTAACTCATCAAATTTATCTAAATCAGCAGATGTATCTACATCCATGGGTTCTTCAGACTCCATTTTTTTTTTAAAACTTAAAAAGAAATCTTAATAGAAAAACAAAGCTTAATGATTATTTGTATTATTTAAACAAATCAGAAGAAACCGTGTAAAATGAATGTATACTAATAACTTGTTCAAACAGATAGAGACGTTAGTAAATAAATTATTGATTAATATAAACATATTGTTTAATTTAAGAAAAACAGCTTACCTTAAAAAATATATTAGTTATTATTTAAACAGAAATGGCGAATGCTTAATGAGCTTGTATTACTAAAATATTATAAGTTTTAGTCGCACTTGTAACTTCTACTTTTGGTGAAGATTCCCGTCACCCTTGCGTGAACTCTGAGTTCTATACATGAGTTCATATAAAACTAATATAAATACAACTTGGTACTTTAGAGTAGGGAGAGTAGAAAGAAGGACTGGTGACTTCGCTCACTTTATATGGGAAAAGCTTATCAAAAATTAGCCGGAGATAATAGTTCACCTCTGTCCGGCAAACGTCGCTGTCTGTCCAAATCCTTCGATGGTTCTGTGTGCAACAGAGAGAGAGAGAGAGAGAGAGAGAGAGAGAGAGAGAGAGAGAGAGAGAGAGTGAGAGAGAGCGAGAGAAAGAAAAATCAAAGTGAGTAAGGAGAAGAAAAGAAGCAGAAGTAGGAGAACAGAGCTTTAGCTTTTCTATCTCTTCATGCTCATTGCATACCCCACTCTTTTTTCTTCATAAACATGCATTTGAACGAGCAACCTGGCATCTTGGCGCCGCCTTGCGGCCAATTCTGTCTTAAGTCCTGCCGTGTAATTTGACACGATTTTAGCAAAGTTACCACACCTTCTCTCTACTCTCCCAACTTTAGAGCATCTATACAGGATGTATGGAGGGTAGAGAGAAGGAGTGGAAACTCCGCTCGCTTTTTACATGGGAAAAGCTTATCGAAAATTAGCCTGAGATGATAGTTCAGATTTGTCCGATGGACGTCGCCTTCTTGGAAATCTTTCCATGGTTCTGCGTACAACAGCGAGAGAAAGCAAAAGCCAAAGCGATTAAGGGGAAGAGAAAAGCTAAAGTAGGAGATACGAGATTTAACTTTTTCCTCTCTCCACGTTCACTGCATACCGCCACTTTTCTGCCTTCAAATTCATGTTATTGAATGAACAACTCATAGATATAAATCTTAGACCGCGAGTTTAAACAAACATTTTGAAGTTTATATTGAAGGACAGAAATAGGCCTAGAGTCGTTCTTTTTCTCTTGCTCCAGAAAAAGATACTGAGGTAATTCAATAATAACAATGATATAGACTATAGTAGAAACGTATATTTCTGCTGCGTAGATATCTACTGCTACTGCCCCTCTATTTTCCTTTTGGCCCTGCTTCCCCGCTTGTAAGAGAGAGATAACACGACTTTTAACTTGCATAAAAGGCGCCATTCCGAGCTCAAAAAGCCAAAGTGCAGATACTTAATATCAGATTATTCTGACATGAATGAGCACCATTAAAGCTGCATTAAAAAAATATATTGATTGCTTGCTGCTTACAGCGAAAGGCAGAGAAGAAGGCCAGCGAAGGAGAAAGTTGTTCACGGCCATACTCTGCTTATAGAACTTTATAGAACTATATTAAATAGAGTCATTTATTACTGCGGATTTGCACTCGCCTGCGCTCTCTCGCTCTCCCTCTCTCTCTCTCTCTCTCTCTCTCTCTCTCTCTCTCTCTCTGTTTCTGCCTTTTTCTCTGTCAGTGTATTTGATTTTTTGCTTTCTTTTGTATATCGCATTTTGTACAAAGCATTAGAAAAATGAAAAATACAGTTTTTTGAAAGGTGTGCGACGAGAAATAAATTATACCCGCAACTTGCTAGTCATTGAAAGCTTCTGAAGAAACTTCTGATCAATTCATTCACCCTGTTTTACTAAATATAAACCCCATACAAATAAAGATTATTAAAATACGTTTCATAAAATATTATATTAATTAAAATTTAAAACATATTCTAAACAATACTGGTCAAAATAAATATTTTTCAGGTTCACCTACAAGAATGAATATATTTAAAAAGTTATGCTTTTTTAAAGTTCAAATTTATTAAAAACCTTTTTGGTTGAAATAATTTAAAATCGCTTATTAAGTAGAATTTTAAATTTTGTAAAAAAATCAATTAATTACGAATTTATAAGTAGTCAAAGCTATTAAAAAATTCAAACTTTTTTATATTCATTTTTTGAGAAAGATAGATTGTTAAACAAAAAACCTTCTAAGACTTTTTCATGTGAAATACATATTTATGGAGCTCAATTTTTGCATGGGAATTATAGTAATATTTCAGATACAAGTCCGTAATATGTCATAGGAAATATTTCTGTTAAATTACTACAGAAATTATAATATTTTAAACATAATATTTTAGACATATTACTACAATATATCTTGGGAGCTGGCATAATCTAAAAATAACCATTGTAAAGAAAAATAATAGATGTTATATATGTAAAAATTGTATTTATCCATCAAAAAAATGGCAACATTCATTACATGATTTATAATGTACAACATAAATATTTTATTCTATCAATTAACAAATAGAAATAATTTATGTAATTTATATGTTAGAATTATGCTATAATTGTTAAAATTATTTTAATCAATGAACAATAACAATAATAAATTCAACCCATAAAAAATTAAATAAAACAATTATTTATTTCCTCTCATTAATATTTTAAATACTTAATAATTCAATTTTTATGAATGATTATGCAACGTGATTTTTATTCAAAATTATAGATAAATTATTAAAAGAAATTGTAATTGTTTTAATTAAGAAAACATTTCGTTTTATCATTTTCCCAAAGGCAATTTTATAATAGATTATCCAGTGTTATTTAAAAACTTTTGTTTTATATAATGACACAGCTAAATAGATCAAATCAAAATTAAAAAAAATATTAAAAATTTGGAAAGTATAACGACATTAATAAAATAGCTGGGCAAGTGTATTACAAGACATACAGAACTTTTCGAAAACATTTACTGATGAGTGATGGTATACTTTTGCAGTTTTAGAAAAGCAGGATTTTCAATTTTCTTGTCTTAGAAAAATAAAACGAAGGTGAAAAACTGAGCGAAGCATGAAAAAAAGAACAAAAAAAGTATGGCAGAAAAAACTTCTATACTGCACACGATTAAGGGTAATAAAACCATAAAAGTTGCAGTTATACGCGCAAGCTCAACTGCATCGGTTTGAAACGCGGGCGTACGCTGCACGATGCGTGGCTAGTTATTTTTCGGCTACAAAGGTTCTCAACTGTATTGACAAATTTTTCTTAAGAAGCCAGCATCTAGAATTTGACTTTTTGAGATTTCAGAGGCAAGCCATCGCTTCAAGGGAGTGCACACGCAGTACACGGGGGTTTGGAGGACTCATGCAAGATATCATAAAAATACTAGGAGGACTCATGTCTCCTCTTATCTCTGGTTTAGGCTTCAACACTGTTCCCAGAGTGCGTGCTCTGATCAGAGATAATAAGGAGATATTGCCGATGCCATATACGAAAGGCACAACAATTTTCGAACGCTCTAAACGTGCGCCCTCCGTAAAATCAACTGCCACACTAACGCGCCAACGCGACGTTACAGCTACGTCAGCATAAATCAGTCACATCATGAGCTGTGAGGTAGGTAATAAATATATATAGATATAGTTGTACGATCTATAGATATAGTTGTCCAATTCCAGCTTCATAATGCAAACGAATTTTTCATTCTGCAAAAAATCAAGGCTTTCCTTTCTACTATTGTAAAAATTTTAAATTGAGACTTATGATTTGGTACTCAAATTGATATTCCACATTAAGTTTAAAAAATTTATTTTTAATATTTAATGCTTATATAATATTTTAGTAAATAACGCGTAGGAATAAAAAGAGAAAATCCATTAACTGTCTCAAATAATAAAAATATAAATAATAATATAAATAAAACATAGAAAATGAAATTCAATGCTAAAATAAAATGAAAGAAAAGTTGAAGTACTAAATGCTTAGCAAAAATTTAAATGAAAAATTAGAAATAATGTACTATTGATTTGCATATATATTAAAAACATTGTTAAATGAGTGATAATAATTTATTCTTTGGTGATGTGAAATTCTTTTTATATTTAATATACATCAAAAATACTAAAATTAATAAAAGTTTATGATCTGTTTATTAAAGTGTAACGTTTTTGCACTATATATATGTATATGTACACACTTACTGGGGGGGAAGTGTGGTGGACGAACGTAGTCTGCTGGTCTATAGCGAGTTATCTGATCATTGCTCTGTGCTTGCTACTTCGTGGTTCCGGCTCAACACGCCTCGGCCCCTGGTCGCTCAGCACGCCACTAGGTTCTTTTCACAAGAACTAAAACACGACAAAGCTCGTGCACCCAGGATCACGAATTTGTTCGGGGCTAGGAGTGAGACCGCCAGGCTTTAACGGAACGCTGCGCACCCAACATCACATCTCTTGAGTGATAGTAAAGCCGCTGGTCTTTAATAGAGCGCCACGAACCAGGACCAAACCTTACTAAGGTGCAGGAGGGATTTGGTGAGGCCGCTGGTCTTTAACGGAGCGCCGCGTAACCAGGGTCAAGACTCCCTAGGATTCGAACGGAATAGTAGAGCCTGCTGGTCTTTAACAGAGCGCCGCGCAACCAGGATCGCGAATATACTAATCAAGATTTTCGGACGGGCAGGATTACTAGAGCTCTGGATTCAGGATATTTATAGGGAGCTTCTTTCAGCCGTATCGCCTAGAGAACTGATTTTGGGGCGGAAAACTCGCCCTTTTATATACGAAAAATTAGTCTATCGGGTGTTTACATCACCATTCGACTGATTTCGTATCGAGCCACCGAAAAATAATAATAATAATTTACAATATTGAAATAATAATAATCGCATTAAATTATATTAATTATAAGGCTAATTTGCGAATTTGCCCTTGAGGGTGCTCGTATTCTTATAATCATTTCGGCGTAATTTAGTTCTCTCGGGTATTTATTTATTACAATAATAATAATAATTATTATTATTAAATCAAATAATAATAATAATACTAATTGTTATAATAATGATTAAGTTGACATTTGCGTCCGTGGCGACACTCGTGTTCTATAATATAAATTATATATTATACTAATTCTGGCGCTATTTTTTCTTAATTTATTTCTTTCGTATTTAAATGATGTGACAGCCGTGATAGTCGCACGCGATTATCACTTAATTCAGTTAAAGCTGAATCAGGTTATGAGACGCGTGAACGAATGGATGATAGATCACGGACTGCAGCTCGCGCTGCAAAAGACCGAGTTGTTGCTGCTGACTCGCAAACGTATACAGACGGTGGTTCCGATGAAGTTAGGGACGGAAAGACTGGAAACCAGAAGCGAAGTCAAGTACCTTGGCGTTACCTTGGATACGAAGCTGAGCTTCTGGCCCCACCTACGAAACGCGGCGACAAAGGTAGCAGAAAAGATCAAGGTAGACTCTAAGTAGACTAATGGCCAATACGAACGGACCGAAACAGAACGTTCGCAGACTGCTGATGAGCGTTACCCACTCGATTTTGCTTTACGGGGCGGAGGTTTGGGCCGACGCGATGAATATCAGGAAACGCGTGAACGCCATGAAAAGCTTACAAAGGGTGGGCGCGTTAAGAATCGCGTGCGCCTATCGTACCGTGTCTGAGAGCGCCGTTTTCGTGATTGCTGGGGTGATTTCCATCGATCTGCTCGCGGCCGAATGGAAGCGAATTTACCAGCGGAGCTCGAACGTTGGAAGAGAAGAGGCTGTGACTGAAGAACGGACGAAGACCATCGAGACATGGCAGAGACGGTGGACGACGGACGAAAAGACTAATACCCGAAATCGGCCCGTATACAGAGAGGAAATACGGAGAGGTGGACTTCTATCTTACCCAATTTCTGTCCGGACAGGGATACTTCCGTAAGTACCTCTGCAAGATGAAGAGGGTCGCCTCTTCAGAATGCAAGTACTGCGGATGGGCTTGGGACGATGCGGAGCACACATTTTTTGTGTGCGAACATTGGACTGAGCCACGACTAGAGCTACAGACGAGGACAGGAGCGATCACGCTAGAAAACGTGACGAAAATTATGATGACGGACGCGGACAGCTGGCGGTTGATCGCAAAATACGTTATGAATGTGCTTCAGAGCAAAAGAGCAGATGGATGTCTGGACGATTGAAAGTCTGTGAAGAGTGAATGTAATATTGAGTATGCATGAGAATCTGGAATGAAAGATACGAACGTGAAATAACCACGCAAAGACTGACGCCCAGGCTGAAGTAATGTGTATAACAGTTCCGGGCTGGTGTCGGTGCAACACGGAGATATGTGTTTAGTGCGTAGTGACATGGGTTTTCTGTCGAGTCGCACATACTCCGGTGGCCGTTAAATTTAAATGATATTTAAATGATATTTAAATATATCCGTGGTATTTAAATGATATTTAGTTATTATAATACCTTTAATGATAATTATTACTATAACAAATTAATTTAATTAATACAAATTAACAATAATAATTATTATTATTAGAAAACAATAATAATTACAATAATAATAATCATAATAATTAACAATAACAGTTATTACAACAAGTTATAATCAGAATAAAAAAAGAATTAATTTAGTATTTGATTCTTTCCGACTCTGAATATTTAATTATAATAATAATTATTATTATTATATTTGCGCACAGCAATTACGATTATATTAACCATAAATAATCATATCTTTTTATCCTTTAATTATATATATATTTATATATAATATATATATATATATATATATATATATATATATACATATATATATATAGTGAGAGAGAGATTATAGAACTCTAATAATGCTATTTACATCCAAAAATCCTGAATAGTAGACTCGCGATTCTGATTGCGGCATTACGTTAAATACCAGCGACCTTACTTCTAGCCTCGAACGAAATCATGATTTTGAGTTTACGGGCTCTCACGTGTTTTGGTGCTTGTTAAAAGAACCTGACGGCGAGTTGAGCAACCTGGGGCCGAGGCGGGTTGATCCGGAGCCACGAAGTAACAAGCATAGGAAAGATCAGATATCTCGTTATAGACAAGCAGGCTGCGTTTTCTAAAAATCTCTCCATTCCAGTAAATAGATAGATAGTGCGCTAGAATATTATGACCAGTACGTGGATTAAAATAAATAGTTCTTAATAAGTAAAGGCGTGTGTTCTAGTGTATATATATATATATATATATATATATATATATATAATCTGTCTTACTTGAAGAATATAGTTCATTCTATTTTATAACAAAAACTGAGTTTCGGTTATGTTCCCGATTTCGCCGAAAAAAACTGACTTTCCTTTCAAACTGATCCAGCGTTACTGCCTAAGCTACCCAGAGCGGAAAAGGGAAATCTTACATATTAACAGCATTGTTGCAAATGTGATACTATTTCATTTTTTAGTGAAATGAACTTCTTGTTGTATAATTTAATTCAACTATATAGAAATCGATTTCTTGGACATCAATGTCATTATATGTAATAATAATAAAGTGAAGCTTAATTGGTATAAAAAACCTATATAAGTAAGTAAGTAAGTTCTGTAATAATTGCCAGGATAAGGATGATTTATATTTAAAATCTGGAGTTGTTTACAAAATTAATTGTATGGATTGTAATGAATGCTATATTGGACAAACAAGTAGATATTTACAGTCACATATTACTTCTGATTTAAAAGAACAGTGTGTGAAGTTTTTATATTCTTTTGATTTTGTGAATGTAGGTATTTTGGAACATGGTATTAATAATAAGTATAATAGGGAGTCTTGAAAGTATTAACATTTCAAGGAATCGAAATAATATGAATTTAATGTTGGAGTCAAGTAAATTAGATAACATTTACCACTTTTATGAAAATGGCTGGTTTTGAACATTTTGTGTGAAGGGGGATTGTATATTCAAATTACTAAATTTTTAGTGTAAAAGGGATAAGGGTAGATACAAATTAAAATATTAATATAAGGTTTAGTTTAGCCTCTGATGAGGAGCCGAAAAATTGAACAACCTCAGCCGATTTTCAAAATTTTCAAAATTTTTATTTGGGTAAAGGTGGTGGGGACAGTCAGATTGCACTTTACTAATAAAGAATTTTTTTCAGTTAATATATTTTTATTTTATATTAGTTTAGAGGGTGATTTTAAACAAGGACAGTCTGACTGTCATAATAATTTACAATTAATTATATATTGATATGTATTAATATTGATATAAATATATATTATTATGTATTAATTTTAATTTATTTCATTGGACTGTAAGCCCAATAGAAATATTTCTTAATTGAATACAGAAACTAATATTAAAGTATTTTCAAGAGAAATTTATAATTAAAATCTTAAAATTAAATGTTAAAATCAAATCAAATAAAATAAAAGTTGAAGTATTAAATATTTGGAAAAATTTATATGCCTAATAAGAAACAATATAGTATTCATTTGCTTATATATTATGAATACATTTACACAAGTGATACTATTTTAGTATTTAGTGATATCAATCTCTTCTTGTATAATTTGATTCAAAAATACAGAAACAAACATAAACTTACGATGTAGTTGCAAAAAAATTTAAACTCACATGCCATTAAAATATTACTATACGATAAACAAGGTTGTTAATGTACGTATGAAAAATTGAACACTGTACCTTCCTTCTATGCAAAACAAAACTTGCACTTTTTTGCAAGTAAATTGAATATTTTATATTAATTATTTGTAAAATAAGAAAAAATATAGTATTAATTTTCTTATATATTAAGAACATTAGTCAAGGCATAAAAAATCCAAATATACCATATATTATATAAAAATCTGTAAGAAAATTAAACATATATACAAAATAATATATATATATATATATATATATATATATATATATATATATATATTGTAAGGGCGTTTTCACGCCGCGCAACTTACCTCGAGGCGGTGCTGCGTACACCCGCAGATACTCCGGATCACCCTAGAACGGGATAGGGGAAATCGGCAGGGACAAGAAGTCAATCAACGCGGAGTTCAATATTAATGGCGAGCTTCACGTTCTTATTTATTTACACACACTCACACACTCTCACTCTGACATTTCACACACACACACACACACACACACACACACACACACACACACACACACACACCAGTGTGGAGTTTTGTTGCTTTCTCCCATCGGACGCCTCCCCAAGTTGCGGATAGGGGATGGCTCGCTACAATTTGTAGAGGGCACTGAGGAAATAAAATACTCAGGGCGGACAGAAAAAGCTAATAGGGAGGGTCTCCCGAACTTAAGGCCAATTATGACTAATCTTTGGTATAAACAAGGATATACCCCAGGGAGTAACTCCGGCAAGACCGGTCAATCTCCTCACCGATTCCGATAGAGTGCAAGCCTCTATGGTCGGTGGTAGCCCCTCGGATTCTGGGGAGGGCAAATCAAACATAATCATAGATAGTACACTGGGTACTAAAGGAGATGTCATGATGGATCAAGAAACGACGGATCGAGAAATCTCCATCACGCGCAGAAACAATCACCTGGAGCGACTTGGTGAGAAGATCAGCCAATTGTTGGACTTTGTTAAAGATAGGCATAACGTGCACAAGACCATTAAGGATCTTGCTCGTTCTATTAATGCCTCATATAAATGCATCAGTATGGCAGAGGATGATCTATTACAGTATCAACGTCCTGGTACACATAAAGTGGTGACTCAGACTACGCCGAGTCTACACTCTGACACCAAACGAAGCGCAGCAGAAGCGATGGTTTCCACTCCTAAAACCATAGGTGGCAAAAGGACGGAAGAACCATCATTGGGCTTAAGGAGACCACTAGAGTCGGTTGGAGTACCTACAGCCAAGTCTGAAGTCAAAGTGATGACTTGATGCAGCGGATCCTTCATTGGAGAGTAAGCGACCTTTACACCCACAGTGATCACAGGGCGATCTTGTATGAGATTGCAGAGAAGAAAGTAAAGAACAAGTGCAATGAGTGGATGCCCACACGGAAATGAAACATCAGATCGCTAGACTGTGAAGTGTTCGCCACTATAATATCAGAAGAGCGTTTAGAATACGGTGCACCAGGCCATCTGGCAAATGCACTCATGAAGCATATCTCTGAAGCATGTGATGCATCGATGACTAGGACTGAGAGTGGATTTAAACATCGTCAATCTGTCTACTGGTGGACAAATGAAATTGCAGAATTGCGCAAACAATGTCATCGCGCACGTAGACTTGCCCAAAGAGCCCGCACCCATCGTGATACGTTTAATAATTTATTTAAAGAAGCACAAAGAGCGCTTGTCAAGGCCATTAAGGCAAGCAAGCATCAATGCTGGCTTAAACTGTGTGCAGAGGCCAACAATGACTTATGGGGACGACCATACAAAACAGTCATGGCACGATTGAGTAGGGCACCAACACAACCCACTAGCACGGTATTGATTGATAAGATTGTTTCCGCTCTCTTTCCCAATGACACCCATGGGACTGTACTGCGCACGCAACACTCGGACGATATACCTCCTATAACAGAAATGGAGCTACATAATGCTTACGCTAAGTCTAGAGACAACGCTGCCCCTAGCCCTGATGGTATCCCTAATGCGGCAGTTAAGTTGGCGATACAGAAGAATCCAGCTATATTTCTAAAAGTATATAATGCTTGTCTTCTTGAGGGTATTTTTCCTGATTGCTGGAAAACTCAAATGTTAGTCCTGTTACCTATATAATAATAAACAATAAGCCACTTGATGATCCTTCATCATACAGGCCATTGTGTATGCTCGACACGGTAGGTAAAATATTTGAAAAAATAATATGTAGCCGACTGGAAGCATTCACTGAAGGATTGCACGGCTTATCCTCACGCCAATTTGTATTTCGGAAATCAAAAGGAACAGTCGATGCCATTAAACTGGTAGTGTGTACCGCAAGAAATGCAATCAGTGGTAACAGATGGAAAGGTGTCACTAAACAGTATTGTGCCATTGTCGCTCTAGATGTCAAGAATGCCTTTAATTCAGCGCGCTGGTCTTCTATTATGAGTTCTCTTAAAGAGTTCGGAGTACCTGGTTATTTACAGAATGTCGTGGCCAGCTACTTTGAGAATAGGATAATATTATACCGAACGGATGAGGGCATTGTATCGCGTAAGGTTACTGCGGGTGTCCCCCAGGGCTCAGTTATGGGACCTATATTGTGGAATATTATGTATGATGGCGTGTTGAGGATTCCACAACCGCCTGGTTCAATAACAGTAGGGTACGCCGACGAAAGCGCTCTAGTAGTGACGGCTAAGACCCTTGATGAACTTACTGAAAATACCAATGAGGCAATCAGCAACATCAGTAGATGGATTAAGACGGCTGGTCTACAATTAGCGGAGCACAAGACAGAAGTAGTTCTTGTCAGCAGTCGTAAGAAGGTAGATAGTATTACTCTTAAAGTTGGTAGCTGCCGCATTAGTTCTGCGCCATCTTTACGATACTTGGGCGTCCAGCTTGATGCCAGGTTAAACTTCAAAGAACATCTAAAGATATCTGGCGAAAAAGCGCAACGAGTTTCAGCTGCCTTCTGTCGGCTCATGCCTAACATTGGTGGCCCACGTCCACCCAAGAGGAAACTATTAGCTTATGTTGTTAATTCTGTCAGCATGTATGCAGCACCAATCTGGCATCATGCATGCGGAATTAAATCGTATTGTGAGTTGGCCATTGCGACCCGTCGTCGCTTCTGTATACGTATTACTAGTGGTTACAGGACGGTATCCGCCGACGCTGCTGAGATACTTGCCGGAATTCTTCCTTTCGATTTAGCTGCAGATGAACTGGTTAGGCTGCACAACATATGTAAGGCCGCAGTGGATTCTCTACAAGGTGCTAAAAACGTGGAACGTCAACGTTCTATAGAAATATGGCAAAAACGATGGACCGATTCTAGCAAAGGCCGATGGACTTATCGTATCCTTCCAGACATACACAGATGGATCAACAGGAAACACGGGGAATTAGATTTTCACCTAATTCAGTTGCTGACTGGACATGGTTGTCTTAGGTCCTATTTCCACCGCTTTCACCTGGATAATAATGATCTCTGCCCCATCTGTCCGACTTAGGTCGAGGATACCGAGCATATATTAGTGAGCTGCCCTCGTTTTAGAACACAACGTGAGCACTTGATGAACATCATCAATAAGACAATAAGACCAGAGAGCATCCTATCAATAATGATGGAATCTTCTGAACGCTGGAAGGCAGTAGCCAGTTTCGCAAAAGAGGTGATGACCAAACTTAGATATGCCGATAGAACTAGGCGAATGGCCCAGGATGAACCAGGCTAAGTGATCCTATTTTAAGATACAGAGGACGAACACCGAACCCCTGATCACCTGTGTGGATGGGGGACGTAGGATAGTGTCATTAGAAGAGTAGTCGTATAGACTAACTAACAGCCCCGCCGAAGTAATATTCCCGGATAGTTCCGGCGGGATGCTGGTTTCGAGAGGCCACTAGTGCAGAGCTTGCTCTGCCTACGCCTAATAAAAAAAAAAAAAAAAAACACACACACACAAATCGAATCAGACAGCATACTCTTGCACTCACTTCAACTCGCGGATTCCGCGGCACTTCTATTTACATTATTTTCGACATTGCGATCTACAATCGGACTAAACACGGGGAACGGGGACACGCGATAGAGACGCAGACGAACAAACACATTTGAGCGTTAACCTGAACACGGCGCGGGTGCGGCAGCGGCGGACGCGGCAAACCTACTTAATAGCACACTAGGCGGTCATGTACTTGCCTTTGCCGGGAACCGCGGCGGCGGTGTTGCTGGTGTAATGGCTGTCGGGGAGCTGATTGCTCTCCCGATGCGAACACTAGCTGCGACGAGAACCGTCGGGGCTTGGAACAGAGTGTTCGCGAAGTCTTTTCTGCCTTTGGAACCGTCTGCTGGTTAATGCGTTACAGCGCACGAGCCACACACAATGCGGGGCTGGCAATACTCGCAGGTTAAGACGTCGCTGAGACGAAGTACGTACGTAGTGACAAATGCGTTAGTCTGGCACCGTGTCTTGACAGAGAAGAAGGACTTCGCTTCTCTCCAGTTCCAGCTTCGCATTGCGCGGCGCTTCTCGCGCGCCCTTTTGGCAGTACGCCTGTACTATTTGCGCTTACGCGCGCACGCGGTTTTAAAACTCAGAAACCGCCGACCGAGACGGTGACAAATTGCTCCTCCCAAAACCGACGTGGGCGCGTTGGGGTATGTACAAACTAAGTCTGATAGCGTTACGGGGAAACGGACAATGACACGGTAGGGGAACAAAAGGAAGTGATACGTGTTTACGCAATACTAGATAGGGATGAATACTCGGCCGCTCATTGAAGTGTGGCGTTTTCGATACTATAACATTAGTGGACAAAATGACATTTTTTTCTTAACCTAATCGAGACAACCGCTGGTGCTCACAGGAGTCGTAGCTGTTTGCAGTGACTTGAAATTATACTAAGATATAAGAATAATAAGATAATATAATATCATAGGATATAATATATGATTAATGCTAGATATAATATAAGATAAGAAGTACAAAAATAGGAAAGGAATATGGTTGATGGGTTACGATTTTTATTTTTTTTGGTGTCGATAATTGGTCTTTCGTCATGATGAGCCGTGGCTTCTTGGTTCTTTCGTAGTGGTCTTCAGTAGGTGTTGCTGAAACAGTGGGATCTCTGATAGGTCGGTGTTTCTTTTAGCGTGGGCGCAGCGTTGGTGGAGTGGGCAAGTAGTTGACCTTTTACAAGAGCCATAGCATGTTCACTTCAATCGGAACTTTGCCGTTAATTTCCACGCCCGCCGACGCTGTGCCCTTTTTGTTTCGTTACGTTAATTATTGTCACGACATAGTCGTCGAATGATTGGGTGAAGTGATGAAGAAAGAAAAGTTACTCGCGTGTTTTAAGCATCGTTTGCTTTTCTTTTCCATGAATCCTGTAGTTTGCTTCTATGTACATCGCGGTTACAACGTTCCCGTTGAGTGGTATTGTTCGTTACTCTATCTGTTTCCCATGGAGATGGTCGGGACATGTTTTTGTTTTCGCGGAAGGGGTAGATCAAGGGGATTTCGGTAGGGGGAAAGTTTTTCGGCTCGTCGCCTCTTCTGGGTCATTTGTGATGATTCACTAACATCATCCTACTTCTTCATGTAGAATGGCAGTACTATCATTATTGGCTGCGAGCCATTACCAAAGGCGGCAGCGACCTGCTGCATAACTTGTGCCATCATATTTGGGTCGGCAGGCTGCTCGCTTCTCTGCTGCGCCGTACCTCCCATATCTGTCGTTTCGGATGCCTGTCGTGTAGTCTTCAGTGTCCGCAGGAACTTCCCCCTCCGAAGTCGATACGTCAGGTATACAACGTCTTGGGCAATATGCGTACGACAGCACGTCGTGTGCATTTCTGCCGCACCGGTAGCAGAAGCGTCTGCTGCGCGGTTGCGGGCAGTCTGAGTAACGGTGACCCTGTTCGCCGCAGTTCCAGCATGATGGTGCTGGGGTCACCTCCCTCTTACCCTGGGCAGCGCCATTTCCGTTCATCGGCAGACGCACGGAATCCTTTTGGCCATTTGTGGGCTGAGTAGCTGGTATGCACTTCTTGCTGCCCAATCCTGGTAGTGGCGTTGTTGGTACTGAGGGGTGGGGTTTTGCGGGAGGGGTGAAGTTCGGAGGTTGTGCTACTGCTATGTCCATCAGTGCCGGAATGGGTTTTGCTGCAATTGGCTTGCTGAATTGCTCATGTAGGCTTGCTCTTGGCGCAGTCTTCGTGTCTAATTTGAACGGATTGTATTTAAGGCGGTATTCTGTTGACTTACAGGTGGGGGTGTTGATTGGGCGCGAGAGGGGCTGGGCAGGTTCATTGTTGACGCAGGTCCCGTCGTCACCGTAGGCCTTGTACTTGGATGGTACAATGATTCTTTCCTTGGTCCTTACGTCGTGAGCGCCTGGGGTTTCTGGGCGAGCTTCTTTCCGGCTTGATTTTGTATTGCGATCGAGCGCATAAACGCGCAGCGGTCGCCTCTGTACAATCTGACCTCGCCATCCTCTGGCGTGCTCATGTAGACAATCTTTTGAGCCGGCCTCTGGGCGGGCTGTTTTGCTGGGACTGACCTTCGGTGGAATCTGGGCCCTGGTCGAAAAGGTGGCGGGCTGATTGAGCGTATCTGCTCATAATTGCATTTTAGCGCGTTTCTTTGTATACGCACTTTGCGTTTAGACGCCTCGAGCGGTCCCGTCTTGTGGGACGCCGCTCCATCGGAGACGTACCCGTCCTTACCCTCGAATTGCTCATATCTTTGCGCGAAAGGGTTGTATATTAGCAGTTCAACTTCGTGTCTCGGCTCTTCAGTTGTCTCTTCCGTGCTCTTCTTGGATGTCGTGTTTTTTGCCATTTCTTTGGTTGTTGCTATCGATGACATTGCGGTAGTTTTACGTCGTTCCGGACGGTCGCGTGATAAGGCGCTATGTATTGGTGGGTGATGCCCAATTCGCTCAACTTGTTTTTAAGCAGCTTATTGGCGAATTCAGTGCCGTTGTCTGTAATAAGATATTTTGGGCACCCCCCACTTGAAGACAATGAGCTCTTCGAGCGCTTTGGCGATGGTAGCGCCGGTGGCTTTTCGTAGGGGTCGTATTTCTATATATTTAGTAAATAACTCCTCGAATATTAAAAGGTACTTATGCTGGCCTTTGCTATCGGGGAAGGGCCCCATTATGTCAGCTGCCACGCTGGCCCATGGGCCTTCTAAGTTTCGCTGGGCCATCAAGCCTGCCGGTGCTCTCTGGGACACCTTATGTATTTGGCATTCGAGGCAGTGCTTGACATAAGCGTGGATGTCTCTACGCATCCCCGGCCAGTAGTAGTGTTGGTTGATTTTGTGCGCGGTCTTCTCGACACCGAAATGTCCGGATGTTGGAGTGTTTTGATACTCATATAAGACTCGCTCTCTATCTTTATACGGTATCGTTAGTTTCCAGTCATCGGGGCTTTCATCTATGACGTTGGTGAGCTCATTCGGGCGGTGCTTGTATAATTAGTCTCCTCTGACTGTCCAGTCCGAGTATTTCTCTGGATCTCATTGTATGCTTCTATTTTTCTCGTTATACCATTTGTCTCTCGCGATGGTGGTTATCGGGGCGGTAGGGGACTGGGATTGTTGTGGGGGGGGGGGTCTAGAGAGAGCATCTGGTACATGATGTAAGGCACTTTTTCTATATATGATCTCCATATTGTACGCATGAAGTGCTGTTGCCCATCTTGCTAGAGGGCCCTTTGGGTTCTTGAGGGTGTGTAGCCATTTGAGACTATTATGGTCTGTTATGACCGTGAACCTTTCGCCTAGCAAGTATCCTCTAAATTTTTCCACAGCCCACAAGACAGCTCAGCAATCGTTTTCCGTCACTGTATACTTCAACTCTGCCTGATTTAGAGTTCGACTCGCATATGCTAAGAGGTACTCTTCGCCGCTGCTCTCTTGGCTGAGCACGGCCCCCAGTGCGTAGCTGCTTGCGTCTATTTGAAGTGTGTACGCTTTGTTTTGCGTAGGGCGAGCAAGCACTGGTGCTTGTGTTAGGAGTATTTTAAGTTTGTCAAACGCCTCTTGTTTTGCCGGACCCCAATGCCATTTGACGTTTTTCTTCAATAATTTGGTGAGTAGCCGTTTTATTTCAGTTAACGCTTTGATAAAACGGGCATACCACCCAACCGTTCCTAGAAAGGCTCGCAGCTGTTTTAAATTGGTAGGTCTTGGATATTCGCTGACCGGGCGAACTTTATTCGGATCGGTGCGTGGGCCGTTTTCGTCTACTATATAGCCGAGATACTTAATCTCCGGAACGCAGAACTCGGATTTGTCCTTATTCATTTGTAATCCGATCTCGTTGTGGCGGGTGAGCACCGCAGTTAGTTTCCGAGTGTGCTGCTCGAACGTCTTAGTGGCGACTATTATGTCATCCATGTCGACGAAAACGGTCAGCTGCCATTCCGGCCCAAAAATAAGGTCCATACCTCTTTTAAAACTGGCTGGAGCGTTAGTCAGCCCGTATGATAATCGAGTATACTGGAACAAACCCTTTTATCGGACCGCAAAGACGGTGATTTCCTTGCTGCCTGGATCTAAGGGGATCTGATGGTATGCTTGGCTCAGATCTATCTTGGATAGATACCGAACATCCCTTAGGTTGTCTAATAAGACATCCATGTGAGGCAGCGGATACGCGTCTTTCCGTGTTACATGATTCACCGCCCTGTAGTCGATACAGAAGCGAATCTTCCCGTCTTTCTTGGGAACAATCACGGGGCAACTACTCCATGCGCTCGTGGATGATTCGATAATGCCATCTGCCAGCAGCCGATCTATTTCGTTGTGCGCCTGTTTGAGTAACCTGTCTGGAATTCCACGTACCCGTTGTTTGATGGGACGGTGCCCTTGTATGTCGACGTGATGCGGCTGCATTCGCGCTAGATGCAAAGTTTTGCTCGTTACGGGTATTAGATCGTACAACACCCGATCGAGCTCCTGTCTTTCTGCCGCATTCAGGCGAGCTACACCATTCACGGCTGCTATGGCGGTGATGGTTTCCAGAGGCACATTACACGGCGTCACGAAGTGTCACGTTAATTTTCGGTGTATGTACCATGTGGCGTTTGCGAAATTTATTGTGACCTTCATTAGGGTGAGGATGTCCATCCTTATTATGAGGTCGTATTTCAGTTCTTTTGATACTTTAAATCGGGCCTTGAAGTGTTGGCCATCGATTTGAAGTATCAAGTCGAGTTCTCCGTTGTTTGGGCAGAGTTTTCCGTCAGGCATCTGCATGTATGATGTTATCGGTAGGATAGGACTTCCGAGGGCCTGGATCTATCAGTGCCCGAAAAATCTTTCCCATTATTTCGATACTCAGGAAGAATCTATTTTCCTCTTCGTGAATTTGTGCCATAGGGTACGTGTTTGTTACGTCCCTTGCTTTCGGGCATTGCGTTCTGGGGTTATTCTCCCTTATGCGTGGAGCCGTGTCACGGGGGTGTCAAGGCTGGCTCCGGATACTTGCTCCCCTATGCATTTCCCGACCTGTTGTTTGGGCCACATCGCGTGCACTTGAGCGCTGTGACGTTTCTCTCTCCGCAATTATAGCAATATAATTGCCGCCTGTCTGGGCACCTATCTGCCCAGTGTCCTGTTTTCTTACATGTCCGGCATCATCTATCGTCTTCACTTGTACTCGATGTGCTATTGCTTCTATCTCTATTATGTGGCGAGCACGAGTCACCGTCAGGGGATCGCCTCTCCTTCGAATATGATGTGCACTCATTCCTGTATCTTTGTCGGTTCGATGATCGTTGGTATTCTGGTGCTCGTGACAGATCTCTTTGGTTTCTGTCGTAACTATGTTGATCTGGGCGATGATTACATGGGGGGCTTCGGTATGGTCGGTTGGGAGTGCAGCTAGTTCTGTATGGTTTTGGGGATCTGTACCTGTGGAATGATGGGGGTGTTCAGTTACGGTAGGATGGTGATCGTGGTCTTGTCGGTGAAGTCCGTTGCTGACTCGCGTTTCGTTCTCATAGTTCCGGTGATGGCGTGCGTGCGCTTCGAGCTGATGGGCTATGGCTCCGTGGTTTTTGTGCATAGCGTGGGTCTTTCTCGTCTGGCTTTGTTAGTATGGATGCTGACGGTTCGACCAACGTCACGTGTTTTTGCGCCTCTGGTGTTCTTTCGCTGGCTAGTCGGATAACCTCGAGCGTCTGCTGTTTCTCTCTATTGGCGCGCATGCTGCCGTGCTTACCATACAGTCTTCTGCTAGGGTGGTTCTTTATACCGTCGGGTTAGTTCCTTTTTATTTCGAGGCGCTGTCCTAACAGCTTCAGGTCGTCGATCGATTTAAAATCCTCTCGGTCGAGTTTGTTCAAGTAGTCGAGATTTAAATTTCGATATATTCTGTTTAATTGAGACTCGAGGGCGAGCGCCTGTCATATTTTGTCTCGCATTCCTTGCAAATATGAGCTGATTAGTTCTTTCGAACCTTGCGTTCTGTCTCTCAGCTCCTCTTCTAGTCGTAAGGTGTAGTCTATCGGTCTGAATTGGCAACGTAATGCCAACTTGAAGTCGTTGAGCGATCTCCAGTCTTGTTATGGGTCGAGCTCGTATGCGCGCAGTACCGCTCAGAATGTCCGGAAATAATTTTAGGATTTCTGACGCCGGGATATCAAGACTATCCATTGTCTCTTCCAAACGGTCTATGAACTCTTCGACGTCTTCTTTCGGTCCTCCCGAGAACTGTACACGCCATTGGCGAAGTAGCTGGCCTGTCCGGGTTTCCTTGAGATATGTATTTTCGAAAGGCCGACCGGTAGTATTTTGTAGGCTGCAGGTGACTGGCATAGCCGTGCCTGGCGGTTGCATGGCGGGATGTTGCCAGCTGAATGTTGGTGCTGGTATCTGTGTCCGCGGTCCATACAATGGTTCGGGACACTGTGGGCTCGTTGAGGCAGTTTGGCGTTGTTCGGGCGTCTCTGTTCTCGGCTGCATAGCCGCGGGTGGTGTTTTCCTTTTATTGTTTTCCAGCGCCGTTGAGCTAAGTATTTCTGATATCTCGCTCAGCTCCGACTGGCCTTCCGATGGTTGCAGTTCATCTGCGTCCGCCTGCAATGGTGTTGCCTTGGGGCCGAACAGTCGCCGCAGCTCGAAACGGATTAACCGGTTTCTCAGCGTTAGCGGGTGACCATCGATGCGTATGTGGTTTTTCTCGGCTTCCCGAGTTAGCCGTCCGTGTGACATTTCTTCGAAGAGGCTGGTAAGTCTCTCCGTCTCTTCGGTTATTCTTGAGTTGGAGGACTTCACCTCTGTAGTCGGTTTGTGATCCATGTTTTTAATTAGATGTAATTAATCAGAAAAATTAGTTATTAAATGTTGTTGTTGCCACTATCGGTGTAGTTTGGAACAGTAATAAACGTATATTCAGTATATATAATAACGTTCAGTATTTTTTTTTTCAAATCTATCTTCCATCATTTACTTTGTCTCTCTCGGAATTGTTATTTTACTGCTTATTTATTGACTGTGGAAATAATATTTATTTATTATTGTGTGACTGGACAGATATGATTATTACTATGTTTGCTAGTTAAGTATTAATTTTAATTGTTAATTTATTTTAATTGATTGTATTATGTAGAATCCTTATTTCGATTATTAAAAGTAATTACGGTGATTAGATATTAGCAGTATGAGGTTTGGTAAAATACAAGAGAAAAAAATACTGTCATCTGAAGTAAGTTTTGTTTGTTTAAGGGGGCATCTCTAGTCTAAATCGATGAATAAATCAATATTCCAAAAATACCGGTTTTGCATTTAGTATACTAATAGTAACATCATACAATAGTTTATTTTAACTTGCGTGCTCTAAAAATGTTTCTATAGCATGTATTCTTGGTGCGCGCGCAAGTGTGATTTTGGAGCAATTCAGACATCTGGCGATCGGAGAGGTACATACTTGGTCCCGCTTCTTTCTGTATTTATATATCTCACGAGTATTTTCAACGATATTTTGAAGCACTGAAAGTATTGCTTTCTTTTAATTTCATTGTAAAAACAGTTATTCATTTATATTAGTTGGAAAAAAAGTTCATAAAATGGATAAAAAAAGTACAAAATTCGGCAATTCGAGGGCTGATAGACAAAAAAAAGAAATTTTCGTGGCAATCGATTTACGAGTGAGTGATGAAAGTGTGGTTAGTGCATCTGCTAAAAAAATTAAGAAAAATAATCCTGCATTCTAAGTGAATGTTGATCCATTGTTGCATTACGTCATAGTGTATTTCTTACTCTTTCTAAGACTACAAGACATTTTAATTTGTAAAACTTGTAAAGGTGATATAACATTTTCTAAACGTAACAAAAGAGGATTAGGTTTTCAATTAGTAGTTTCGTGTAAATGTGAAACAGAAACTCATATTCCAAGCAGTCCAACAATTCATACTTCCTAAGAAATAAATCGCCGCTTTGTATTTGCGATGCGTTTACTGTATGAGGTGGTTATTATTCTTTATGATCGTTCAGCTGTGAGGAATAAATTTATGTGTCGAGGCCTGAATTCTTAGTAAGTAAATATTGACTAAGAGTTCAGTTAGTCAATATTATTATTTTTGTTATTTTAAATTTAATTTTAATTTCAATTTTAACTTTAGTATCTTTTTTTAACAAAAATCTTGATTTGCTTCTATTACTAGAATTTGCTTTTGTTTTTCTTTTTTACATATATATTAAAATATGGACTGGTTTAGGTACAACAAAATTTTAAGTTATATCCAGCACTATATTTATATACACTCTTACTGGGGCTGGGAAAGTTTGGGGAAAGAACGTAGCCTGCTGGTCTATTACACCCAGGATCAGCGCTTTGTTCGTGTATAGGAGTGAGACCGATGAGCTTTAACGGAGCGCCGCGCGCCCAGGATCAAGTCCTTTGAAGGATAGTAAGGCCGCTAGTCTTTAATGGAGCGCCACGCAACTAGGATCAAGCCTTACTAAGGTGCAGGAGGGATTTTTGGTAAGGCCGCTGTTCTTTAACGGAGCACCGCGCAACTAGGATCAAGTCTCACCGGGAAAAAGAGAGGAGTTTTTAGTGAAGCCGCTGGTCTTTAATGGAGCGCTACGCAACCAGGATCAAGCTTCACTAGGATTCGGACGGGATAGTAGATCCTGCTGGTCTTTCACGGAGCGCCGCGCAACCAGGATCGCGAATCTACTATTCAGGATTTTCGGACAGGCAGGATTTACTAGAGCTCTGGAGACAGGATAGCTCTAGGGAGCTTCTTTCGGCCGTATCGCCGAGAGAACTACTTTTGGGGCGGAAAACTTACCCTTTTATACACGAAAAATTAGTCGATCGAGTGTTTACGCCACCGTTCGACTAATTTCGTACCGAGCCGCCGAATAATAATAATAATAATTTTACAATATAATAACAATAAATAATTAAAATTATATTATTTATACAGATAATTTGCTAATTTGCTCTTGAGAGAGCTTGTACTGTTATATTCTTCTCAGCGTAGTTTAGTTCTCTCGAGTTATTGTTTAATCTAACATTAATAATAATAATTATTATTATAACAAATTATAATAATAATAATAATTGTTAAAAGAATAATTAAATTGACATTTGCGTCCTGAGCAACGCTCGTATTGAATATAAATTATATTATATTAGTTCTGGCTATGTTTTCCTTAATTTAATTATCTCGTGTTATAATAAAATCTAGGTATAATAATACCTTTGGTGATGATATTATTACAATAAATTAATCCAATAATATTAATTAACGACAATAATTATTATTGCTTAACAATAATAATAATAATTATACTAATAATCATCCTAGTAATAAACAATAATAATTCTTTTAATACTAGGCAATAATTAATTTATTATTCGTCTATTATGAACATTCAAATATAAAGCTTAAAATAATTAAATTTAATAATTACGCATTATAATTATTTTACAAAAAATATAATTATATTTTTTGTCCTTTAGGACGTTCGTACATATTCGATCATTTGCGTATTCTAATAATAGATTTCAAAATAAAGTATTTTTAAATGCGGCGACGAATGCATTTACTGTCTCCCGAGTTCGTAGGCGCGGGACATCTTTTTGACGCTGTCTGCCGCACGGCTGTGGCTCTCTCTCGCGACGCGCGTGAGCCCCCCTCTGCTCTCTCCTGTCCTACGCTCGCGAGACACCCATGTTCGATACGCGCAACAGTCTTGTTTTGATTATTGCGCGTTTGACCGCTAATCGAGAGCATTGCCCGATTATATTAATTTCGGAAACTTTATTAAATTCGAAATTAAAATTTTACGCGTTTTAGTCTGTACGGAAAATACAGCCGCAAAATTATTATTTAAAAAATTATTAAATTTATTTTCTCTTTTAAAATTACTAATGACATTAACTAAAGATGCCCTACATTCCTTTTTCACTTCATCATTTAAACCAAAAAGATTACTTTCAACCTCCGCGATGATTTCTTTGATCGGGAGATTATTTTTACAATATAATATTCCATGTTTGGGACCTTTAGACATGATGTTTATTACTTCATTTCGTATCTCCTTGTAAGCTAGATTCCTAAACGAATTGTTATTGTTTGCATTGTTAATCTGATAGCTTTGAAATTCTTTTTTATTTCTTAAACATTCAAATTTCCTTTTTAATGTTTGTCTATTAATATATTTTGTCTTAATAAAATGTTTGTTTTGACCAAGAAAAAATTTATGTAATTCATTTCTTTCTATATTTTGATATAAATAATATTCAATGTTTAATAAATATCTATTTAAGGAAAGAATCTGAATATGAAATTTCAAATTTCTAAATTAAGTAATTTATTTTTGAAAAAGAAGATTTTTTAGATCATAACAAACACTATTACTATAAACCTGCAAAAAACATTCGTCATGAAATCTATTATTAATGTGTACCGGAAATATATTTGGTTTCTTGCATCTAATAAGAAATGTAAGTTTTTCTTTAAGAATTACAACTTTTAAATTTATTTTTATCCATTTTGAATAATAATCTTTAATAGTACTACCATTTTTACAATAAATTTCTCTAAAATAAATCATAACATACCCCCTTAATTTAAGTTAAATAGACCTTTTATTTTAAAATAATTTAACTGTACTTATGTCGACTGCCCATATACAAATTAAGAAATATTTTTTTATTGGTCTTATAGTCCAATCAATTCAATCTAAAAATAAAGTAAAAAAATAAAAAATAATAAAAATAAAAATAAATAAAAATAAAATAAAAATTAAAAATAAAAATTGAATGAAAAATTAAATAAAATTATAATGACAGTCAGACTGTCCATGTATACACTCACTCCCGTAGACTAATCTGAAAATAAAATATTAGCTGAAAAAATTCTTTGTTAGTAAAGTGCAGTCTGACTGTCCCCAACATCCTTACCTAATTGAAGATCCAGTCCAACGTTTCGAGCTCGCTACGGCTCCTCATCAGGGACTAAACTAAACCTTATATTCTAATCTATATATACCCATCTCCACCACCAAATTTTGTAAATTAAATAGAAATTCCCTCTCTACACAAATTGTCAAAAACCAGTCAATTTAATAAGGAATGATAAACACTGTCCAATCTACCAGACTCTAACATTAAATTCACATTATTTCGATTGCTGGAAATGTGAATACTTTTAAGACTCTCCCGTTTATACTTATTATTAATACCATGTTCCAAAATCTCCACATTCACAACATCAAAAGAATGTAAAAACTTGAAACAATGCTCTTTTAAACCGGAAGTAATATGTGAGCTACGTAAACTACATTTGAATATATAGAAAGAAATGAATTATATGAATTTTTATTTGAAGATTGGTAATCCACATATCATGAAGCTATAAAATAATTTGAAAGAGTTATTAAATAATTGGAAAAGAAATGAATCTATAAATGATACTACATATAAGTATTTAAAATGTGAAAATGGAACTGTAGTAAAATGTTATGGGCTTCCCAAGATTCATAAAGATAATCTAACATTTAGAATAATAATATCTTCCATAGGTTTCTCAACTTATAATATTGCTAGATTTTTGTTTAATATATTAGTTAAGATAGTTGGAAGAACTAGTTCTTATATTAAGGATCGTTCGTGTTTTTACATTGAAATGAAAGATATTGTTATTCCGAAAAACTACAAGATGGTTTTATTGGATGTATTATCTTTGTTTACAAATGTACTTTTAGAGTTATTAAATGATATTACACAGGCAAAGTGGCATGAATTTAATTTACATACAAAATTAACAATGAATGAATTTATTAAAGCAATTAGTTTGGTTTTTAATAACACAATTTTTTCATTTGATAATAAATTTTATGAACAAAAATACGGATGTCCAATGGGGTCGCCTTTGACACTGGTTATAGCTAATTTAGTTATGGAAAAGTTGGAAAGTATAGATTTGTCAAAATTGCTTTTTGAACCAATGATATTTAAGAGATATGTTGATGATATCTTTACAATTGTTCAAGAAGTTTTTGTGGATGAAATGGTGGATGTTTTCAATTCTGTACATGACAGAATTACATTTACAAGGGAGGTTGAAGTTAATAGTCAGTTAAGTTTTTTGGACATTAATGTCATTAGATGTAGTAATAATAAGGTGAAACTTGATTGGTACAGAAAGCCTACTTGGTCAGGTAGGTTTTTAGATTTTAATTCACACCACCAATTCGGAAACAAAATTGGAGCATTAAAGGGTGTCATTGACAGAGCAATAAAATTTATAATACCGAAAATAGACATAGTGCAGGAGTTGATGTTAACGGAGGCAAAATTATTGTCTTGCCATATGTTAGAGGATTGTCTGAAAGAATTAAAAGAAATTTTTGGAAATATAACATTCAAATTTTCTTTAAAAATAGCAATAATTTGAGTAGATTGTTTAAGAATTGCAAAGATAGGGATGATTTATGCTCAAAATTAGGTGTTATTTACAAGATTAATTGCATGGATTGTGATAAATACTATATTGGACAAACAGGTAGATATTTAAAATAGAGAATTTATGAACATAAATATAGTTTACGTAGCTCACATATTACTTCCGGTTTAAAAGAGCATTGTTTAAAGTTTTTACATTCTCTTGATTTTGTGAATGTGGATATTTTGGAACATGGTATTAATAATAAGTATAAACGGGAGAGTCTTGAAAGGATTCACTAACAAAGAATTTTTTCAGCTAATATTTTATTTTCAGATTAGTCTGCGGGGGTGAATGTAAACAAGGACAGTCTGACTGTCATTATAATTTTAATTTAATTTTTATTTCAATTTTTATTTTGAATTTTTATTTTATTTTTATTTATTTTTATTTTTATTATTTTTTATTCTTTATTTTATTTTTAGATTGAATTGATTGGACTGTAAGACCAATAAAAAAATATTTATTAATTTGTATATGGGCAGTCGACATACGTACAATTAAATTATATCTATTTTATTTATCTTTATATCTTACACGTATATTTATTTTATTTATATTGATGTTTTGTATTTATATCTATGTTACAATTATGTTCTATATTTACATTGATTTTATTTATATTTATATCTTACATTTACATTTATTATAGTTGTTTTTATGTTTTATACTGATATTTATTTTATGTATATTTATATCCAATATTTATGTACTTTGGTTATGTTTATATTTTATAGTTATATTTATATTGTTTATATTTATAATCTATATGTTACTTTATGTTCTTAGTTATGTTTCTTGTGTTGGAGTTATTTATTAGTAAGCGATGATTATCTGTTTTCTTCTAATACAGCATTATCTTCTGCAAATCTTCAGTGATAATACTTGCTTATCAATGCAAATGTCAAGTTACTATGGGTGTTATTGAACTGATTGGTTATTTAAAGAACAACTCTTAGTTACACTTCTACTTTTAATTTTCACTATTGATGTAACAGCTGTTAGTATATGATAGTTGTCATCATCATGTGTTGTTATTATTGTTACTGATATTATATGTCATCAGCAGCTTTTTAATGCTGCCACTTGTTCTCACTTATTGATGCACGTCATTTTTTTTTTTTTTAAAAAGGAAGATTCTATTGTGCTACAGCTGTCAGCTGGCACAGTGCAAAATGAGTAAGTAAAGTGACGAACCATACCACTACAAATATGTATATATAAATAATAGTACAAGGGACCAGGTTGATTTTAGTATTGATATTTAGGGTGATTTTAAGGGACATGAACATTCGGAAGGGGCAACGTTGCACATATATATATATATATATATATATATATATATATATATAATGGATAATATTATAAGAATGTATACTATATATAAGTAAATAAATATATGGTATATGTGAAATTTATATAATCAAATGACGAATAAAGAAAGCAGATATATGCATGTGTAATGAATATATGTCAAATATATATTATATATATATAAATATAAAAGAATACAGAATGCATGTAAAACATATAAATAATAAGATGAAGAAAAAAATGATTAGATACGTATGTATAATGAATATATATTGAATACGTATGTTATATATATGTAAGTAAATATAGAATCTAAGTAAGACATATATGTATTCAGATAGTGAATGAAGAAAATATATATATGCACACGTATGATGAATATGTGTCAAATGCGTATATTATACATATGTAAATGAGTATATAAGCAAGATGTATGTGTATATAATCAGATAAAAAAACATATATGTATAACAGCTGTGTGTTAAATATATATGTTATACATATGTGACTAAATATAAGATATATGTAAAACAATTATAGTCATGTACAAAATAAAAGCAAGCCTATTGTTACGGAACGGCGATATATGATATGTTATACGATAGAGAGTATTACGTTATTAAATAATCGATAAGTAGATATAATATGTGTTAGTAATAATTATAAAATAAAATACTTTGTTTAGATTATTATAAGTATAAAAGAAAAAGGATATCGAATCAGGCGAAGAAAATTCTTAGGATCGTAATATAATCAATATAAACTGATAGCTTGGCTGTAAGCTATAAGAGAGAATATGGTTAACATAAGTTATTAAAATTAGTTTCATTTTTCATTTTGTTTTTATATTATATGATTTTATCTTTTTCAAATTCATCGAATGTACTATGTTATATCGTTTGTTAATATTATCCGATATTTTAGATGTCTACGTTATATATACTTCGTAAGATAAATACACTTAATAAGAATAATTTATATAAAATAAATATATTCAATATTATTTTGTTTTTAGATAGCAACATCATGATTTAAGTAAATTGAACGCGTTATGATTAATAATTACGTTGTTTTAAAAATATGTAAAGAAAAGTCAGTAACATATAGAAATGCAGGTATGAGTTATTTAAATATTTTGCAAGGGCGCGAAGAATAGTGTACATGTAGTAAATGAAAGTTTATAATAATAATCATGTGTTGCTAAATGAATAATAAAGATATAAAAATCTCTCGGGGAATTTCAAGTTATCAGTGCTGTGACTGGAAAATGCCATTTTTTTCCTATTGGCAAGTTGTATATTTAAAATCCATCGGTGCCGTGACCGGAAAACCTTTAGGTTTTCGAAAGCTGTATTTTTTAAATATATAACTTGCTTTAAGGAAAAAGTGGATACTATTTTCGAAAGCTGTAAGTCATACTTCAAAATAAGTATGACGAAATATCATCTTTTGCTTCGTATAAAGTATAAATTCGGATCAATCGGTGCCGTCACCGGACAACCATTTGGTTTTCAAAAGCTGTAGATTTGAAATTTATGCTTTATTTTAGCAAAAGTTGGGAATTTTCAAAAAAGTTTCTATAAAAAGATAGAAACTAATAGCTTTCAAACAAAGCTTTTGTATCCGGGCCAGTAAGGCTGCGAGGCGAAACTTCTCGAGAGATCGACACTCTGCCGTTTGTGGCTTATCGCTAAATTTGAGAAACCTGATAGTTGAGGGAAGGGCGAGCCTATAAAAGGTCGAGCGCATGCGTTTATCATTCATTATGTTACTGGTTCTTCTATGAGGTACGTTTGTAACAGTTTCCAATTTATTAAAAATTATTATAAAATTTATATCTTACCTGGTTATTATTTGTGGCTAAATTTATTAAATTGAATCCCATTTGTCTGTTGATTAAACTTATACACACATGTACACTGGATATACATAACATTAATAGCATGTAACTAATATTAGCATTAATATACCTAAGGTTACGATGATAAACACAGCAGATAAATACTTGTTGTTATTAAGTAAGGTAAGCAAGCATCAGGCCTGCGTACCTTTCTTTGTAAGTAATTACTTACTGCTAATGCTAGAGGTAATTTACCTCTCAGAACAGCTTTTAAAGACTTATTGTAATAATTTACTTCCCCTTTTATAATAAGTCAATGAGTTCCTAGAATTGTTTACTATTTATCCTGCTAACTATTTATAATCCTTATAAAATGTAGATTTGCAATTCTATGACTTTCATATTACACTTTATTATATACTAAATCATACAATAACTTGTAATATTATCACATGCATGTCATTATCATTAAATGACTCCTGCTGCCGCATTTTCCGTACGGGGGTTTGCTTTAACCGGGAGGGAAGGCAAGAAAAAAAGAACATCAGAAAATGTCTGTATAATATGATTTATATTTTGCATTTCAGTGGTGCTGTAGCAGCTGTTTGCTGCAACCAAATATATTATTTTGGTTTTGGTGTTGGCTAAGTTGTTTCACTGTCTAGCACCGTCAACTTTGAGCGTTTGCTGGTGCGTTCGGTTAAAGAGCAAACTGCTGTGTTTAACATACACTGTTTGAGTGGTTTTGGCTCTTTATATCGGTTTATGCTTCAGCTCTCTTTTAAGCTCAATTTGTTGTCCAATGAGCTGTAACTCGTCTATTGTTTTAAATGCATCCCTACCGATTTTATTTATAAAATCGAGATTTAAATTCCTATATATCGTGAGAATATTTCATTTAATAAAACTTTCATTCCTTTGAGGTACGAGCCTATGGTCTCCTTAGAACCTTGCGTCTGGTCCCTAAGTTCTTCTTCTAACCTCAAGAAATAATCAATTGGTCTAAATTGTCGTTTTAACGCGGATTTCAGATCAGTCAGCATTCGCCAACCCTTGTGTAAGGGCCTGATCTATATTTCTTCTTTGCCGCAGAGTATTCCGGGGACGAGTTTTAAAATGTCTGCTTCCGGGATGTTCAGACACTCCATAGTTTTTTCTAATCCACGTCCTCGCAGGATGCTCCAGAAATTTGCACCAGCCATTGGCGTAGGATTTGACCTGCTCGCGCTTTTTTTAGGTAGGTATTATCGAACGTTCTATTGGGGTCTTACCTCGCGTCTAATGTCGTATGTTCTTGTTTCCCTTGTATTGGTGATGTATTAAAAATACGGATTCATGACTTGTATTAAATGACGTATTATTAAACGGCCAATTATTTAATTGCCAACATAGGTTGCAACATCATGGGGTGTGTATATGGCCATGCACCTGGTGGGCATTGGCAGCTGCAAGCCGCTGTTGCTGAATTTTCGTTGCTACCAGCAATATCTGTGCTGTGCGCAGGTGGCGACAGTTAGCTAGGTAGGGATCGTAGTGGCAGTTTTCTACTGCTCTCCTTCGATTCCCTTTGTTTCCGCCGGTGCGGTAATCTGTTCCAGTTGACGTTGTTTTTTGCTGCTCAGGACTTGATTCTCAAACCCTGTAGAGTGTAGTATTTTCGTAATCTCAGTGAGATCCGGCTAGCCGCGTCTAATTGCTTCTTCTCCGTTAACGGCGTTCATTGCCTGAGGAAGCTCCATATTGTTCGTGTAGAATTTGTAAAACATTTCTTTTAATTATTGATTAATTTTATTCTAATCATACTTAAAATCTATTAAAAATTTATAGCATTTATATAACGCTTATTAACTTAAAAATAGGCAGGGAATATTATTCGTCGAAAATGATATATTAAATCTTGTTCTCTTGACTATTTATGTCAAAAATAAAAAAAAAGTTTTCATTATGTTTAATTCTTAATATCTTTCTTTTTAAAAAGAAAAAAAGTTTTCAAAAATTTCCAAAAATTAAAAACAAAAAATACTTTAATTATGCTTTTGTCGACTGCTTATATACAAATTAATAAATATTTTCATTGGTCTTACAGTCCAATTAAATCAATAGAAACTAATACGTAATAAAATCAATATATATTTATATTAATATTAATAAATCAATATACAAAAAAAAATATATAAAAATTAAAAATTATAAGGACAGTCAGACTGCCCTTGTGTAAAATCACCCCGTAGACTAATCTGAAAAATAAAAATATTGGCTGAAAAAATTTTATTTTAGTAAAGTGCAATCCGACTGTCCGCACCACCCTTACTAATTAAAGACTTGCTGTAGTAGTCCAACGTTTCATAAAACGTTGAAATCGGTCGCAGAAATAGGTCATATAAAAAATAATTATAAAATAATTAAATTTTAAAAATATGCAAAGCAAGAAAGTGAAATTATTGACAATTTTGTTCACACAAGTATGCACAGATTAATAAATATTTTTCATTGGTCTTACAGTCCAATTAAATCAATAGAAACTAATACGTAATAATATCAATATATATTTATATTAATATTAATACATCAATATAAAAAAATAAAAATAAAAAATTAAAATTAAAAATTATGACAGACAAACTGTCCCTGATGAGGAGCCGTAGCGAGCTCGAAACGTTAGACTACGTCTTCAATTAGGTAAGGGTGGTGAAAATAAAATAAAAAATTTTATTTATTTATTTCTTGTATGATTCAGTTTATTTTTTTTTCTTATCATGGAATATTGTATTTTAATTATCGAGGAAAAAAAAATTTGTTCAAATTCAATTATTTACAATAGAAGAAATTA
The DNA here is from genome assembly GCA_018907035.1 of Sycobia sp. Sy_11. Classification (NCBI taxonomy): domain Eukaryota; kingdom Metazoa; phylum Arthropoda; class Insecta; order Hymenoptera; family Epichrysomallidae; genus Sycobia; species Sycobia sp. Sy_11. The sequence continues at coordinate 789,151 of JACCIC010000181.1, read as the reverse complement.
TTTTTAAATCTATCTATTTATTTATTTATTTATTTGTTTGTTTATCAATCCCTTTAACAGCCTGTTGATGTGGCGCTCGTTTAAATTGTAAAAAAAGTAGAAAGTGCAAAAAAAGGTTTAAATGTTATTAATTATTAATTAATTTATTTATTTTAGGTTTGTCAATAAATTTTTTAGATTGTTATTGTGTGTTTCTAGTCCTCTGAGATTTTTGGTTATGTTTTCTTCTATATCTCTTCAATTTTTGTTTTTTAATTATTGTTAATATTTATTATTTATAAAAACACAGTAAATTATTATTGATAATATATTTATAAGTACATAATTGATTTGTACTAAATAATTAATTATTCGAGGCCTTTAGATATTAATATTCCTTTATATGATCATCTTCTGTATAGTCCATCTAATTTCTGTGTAATAGTACCTTGATTGGAGAAATTATTATTGTTTGTTTATGTTATTTTCATTAATTATTACTTTAATGGTTCTTCTATTGATCCCTATTAATTTTATTTTCATATATTGTTATTCGAATTATGTTTACAAAAGGAAATTCCAGATTTTGAACAGAAATTTAGATTATTATAAATTATTTTAATTATTTGTTATTACTATTATTATTGAATTGCTTGTTTTAAATTATATTATAATAGTCTTCTTTATTTTCATTGTTATTGTACCTTGATCGTAATCTTCCTTCTCTCTCCATTTTCAAAAAAGCACTTCTATGTACCTGAGTGATGTCTATTGTTATTATTATTAATAATTATTTAAAAATATGTATAATATATAATGTGTTGTGTCCTGTGTTGTTGTTTGTTGCTTATTAATAGTATCAAATGAGCTAGAATTCCCTATAAATGAATAATAAACTAGCTGAGTACGTGGTTTATCGACCAATGGTTTGGTTCACAAATGTTTATTACTAAAAATTGTTAATTTTTAGTAAATCCTGTTGAAATGAATTTCCACCATTGTGGTGGTACTGTGTGACCTGAAGAACTTGCCAGATGTGGAAAATTTCATTTCCTTCCACTGGGTTAATATTATTGTTTTGAAATATTAATGTTGAAGTGGACGCTTCTTTGCAGCAGCTTCTTATACAGAAACGACGATAGGTAAATTACGGTGAATTATTTATAGTAATATAGATTTATATATATAGTGTAATTTTTACTTAGATATTATTGAATTGTTTATGAAATCGATTAAATCATTATCTCGGGCGAAGCCGTGACGGGGAATGCTAGTAATTTAGTATACGCACGCTAATTTCTGCAACCTTGTTAATTCGGCGCTATTTTACGCACGAATTCTGTCTTTTGAGGAGCGCTTCGCAACAGAGATCAAGTTAATAATTCGAGCCACCGTTTTTATAATAATAATGATATTTGATAATAATAATAATAATAATAATTTTTAATAATTATGGTATTCTTATTATAATATAATAGTTAGTATAATATAATAATTATATTATTATTTCAGTATATGTATCTATAATATAATATTTCTTTCGTATTTTATTTATAATAATTTAATAACAAATTAAATTATTTTACTTATAATAGTTCGAATAACAATACACATGTACATACACATACATATCTATACGCATCTAGACGTGTGTGTGCACCAGTGTATGATTACATACATGTACACATAAACATATATATATAAATTTTAGTTAATTAATGTACACTAGTTCCGAGAGATCAGGGGCGTGGGTCGAATCACTGTATATTATATAAGCTGACGGTCTCTTCTACGGAGGATCTCCTACATAAGAGGGGGTATTTGTGACCAAGGGCACAATGACTAATGGCCTCTGCCTCGCGTGCCTTGGAAGCAGGTGTGGTCGTTTGCGATAAATGGCCATTTTCTTTCTTCCGATGTACGTTGAACGCAGCCACAGCACGAAGATCCGAGCGAAATCGAACAGCCCGAACAAATGGGCGCGCACGCACTGTACATAGAGGGAGAGAACCCCGTATGCCGCCGCCGCGTGAAAAAGTGAAATGGGATGAGCAGGACGCGGGGGAGAGGGGGAAGGAAGAAGACGAACGTAGCAGATAACTCACTTCTCGTTGAGTTGTGCGAGAGAATAGATCTGTTTGCCGACGTGAATAATCTGCCAAAAATTGAGAAAAGACGCCATAGTCGTGTACTGAGATGATGGAGAAAGACTGGGTTATAATATCGCCCAAAGATTCGGCGGAAACTTGAGACGCACCGTAACATCGAAGCCAACGGTCGCAGTCCGGCGGCGAGCCCAGCCCGTACGAGAGGAAGAGCGTGAGAGAGACGCCGACGTTTCATTCAAGCCCGATCTGCGCAGAGCCCGCAGGAGAGGAAGGAAGATCATCATCAGGTGCTTCCACCGACAGTACCAGTGACAGCATCGTCCAGGGTGAGTACCGACTGTACATGATAAAGATAGTTATGAGTCCGAGCCACGGCGGCAAACACGCCAGCTAGTTACGTGCGCGCATAGAAAGTACCGTCGAGGACGAAGATGACGGAGCTGCGGGACGAGGTAGCGGGGAGTACGAGTCCGCCTGTGTGTGTGAAATAGAGAGAGAGAGAGAGACACAGCGTATTTAAACATAGTGTTTAGATTCGAGAGATAATCGGTGTGTTACTTCATTGATCTCCTCCCTTGTTCTTTTAGCCTTGCCCTGCTTCTCTCAGCGGACCTCCTCGTAGAGAGTGGACGAGTCATCAACAACCGGAGGAGTCAGCAAGTAGGGGCTGCGAGGAATACAAATAATTTGTATCAGTGACCGGGGCAAAGGCCATAACATCATAATATATATCCGCTACGCTGTTTCGGAGGACCGCGGCCGGTGACGGGATCGGAGAAGAAGATTTCTCTCTCTCGCGTTTCGAAGCCCGAGGAAGCAATAATTCTCTGGTAGTAATGTGCCACATAACCAATAGGAGGGGCCGCTATAAGCCAACGCGGGCAGAGCGGTGAGGGTGACCTTAATTCCCGTACACGTGAACGAGTTCAGGTTCTATGTAGGATGTGATATTACAAGGCCGAATAACCGAACGTAAAGCCGGAAGCGATGAGCCCAAGACGCCAGAACAATGTACGAATTATCGCCGAGGAATGAGGGGCGCGTAGAGAGTGCGGGTAAGTACTACTCTTCTTTTCCGTCCTCGAGTTTATCTTTTTTGATGTCTACAGGGAGTCGCCCTAGGACCACTAGAGTAATATAGTTCTTAGTCTTATTAATTAATACGTTATCTTAGTCAGTAGCATCCGTATCGTATTTTTCTCAGTCATCCACACCGTGTAGAATCCGTCACTCTAATGATCCTGCCGTTGAGCCAATGATAGACTAGCAGAATACTAAAGCAAACACCTAAAAGCATAAGAAGTGATAATAAATTAATTTAGAATAAATAAAATTAGGCGAGATTATATAATAGATAAACAAGGTGTTAAATTATAAAAGTAATAAAATAAGCATACAGAGAGTCGGGAAATGGACCTCGGGGATCCGTGGAGCGAAGAGGACCTCTCAGGTACTAAACTACCATGCTACAACAGACCCAGAACCACACTGCCTGGAACCAATGGCACCGGTGGGAGACGGGGAAAATAGATACTTCATTAAAATAGAGGTCGGAGGACAGCATTTTTGCGCTCTCATTGATCCATGTACGCGTAAATCATATTTAGGAGCCGCCCCCGTGGAATTAGTAAAAAGGTACTGAAAACCTAATGCCACATACATAGTTATACCTAGCGAGCAACTATGCTAGACCGAAGCAGAGGTGCAACCGCGAATGTGTATAGATGGAATGCGGATAAGTGTCCTATTGCAAAGATACACCAAATTACAGCACGAAGTTTTGCTCAAAATGGATGTGCTGAGAAAGGCCACGTTCAAAATCCACTTCAGCAAAAACACATGGGCAACGGCCCGGAATGTCCAAAGGCCATTTATGGAAAATGGTAGCAAACTAGTAGCTCGCCTGTCAGCCGTAATAGCTATAGGAGGCGTGGATGAGCCCACCAACGCCAAAGGCTTAATGAGCTACTCGACATAATGTTGAGAGAGGAAGAGACGCTGAGAGATGCGGATGTGACCCTACACGTCATTGATATACAGGGACACCGGCCCCTCAATCTTAGGGACGCTCGGTACCTTTCCAAGATTGAACTGTCGCAGTCATACTATCAGATACCATTTCCGGCAGAGAGTAAGGAGGTGACGGCCTTCGATAAAGCTGCCTCTGACCGCGCTATTGAAGAAAGATGCGAGATGGCATTGGGACCCAGAGCAGCCGAAGGCGTTTGAGTCCCTCCGAATTAAGCTCACACAAGCCCCTGTGCTGGCTAGGTCAACACAAAATAAGCCATTCATTCTACAAACAGACGCGAGCCATCACGCGTTAGTAGGTGCGGTGTTATGTCACGAAATGGGGATGAACATCCTATCGCGTACGTCAGTCGCACATTGACGAAGGAGGAGGACAATTATATAGTGACTTAGAAAGAATGTTTAGCTGTACCGTACGCCGTTGAGAAGCTTAGTGGCTACCTACTGGGAGGAAAATTTACGGACCGCAGTAGACTTAAGTGGCTCTAGAACCTTAAAGAACCGTCTAGCCAGGGAACCACCTCTCTCCAGGCACTCAATATAGATATCGTGAACCGTAAAGAAGCATTACACAAAGTGCCAGATGCACTCTCCCGCATTTCCCTGGAGGAACTATCGTTAGCTGTCATAGGGTAGATAACAAAGACAAACTGGCATCGACAGAAGATGTAGAAAGTTAATATCCTGAACATTTCCCAGATTGGAAAGTGGAAAACGAGGAACTATATAAACAGTGCCCCGACACCCTGAACGATCCTCTATGTCCGGATTTGGATAAATGGAAACTAGTGCAGCCATGACAAAATCGATAACGAGTCGTATTCGCATTGTACAATGAGGCCACCGACGGTCACTTGGGGGTCCATAAAACTTTTCAGCGGGTGAGACAGCACTATTATTGGCCTGGCATTCGAAAGGTCCTGACTAGATACGTCAAAGTATGCACCAAGAGCCAACTCCACAAGCCCTCACAGCAAGCTCCTACGTGACTCATGGGAAGCTGAAACCTAGAAGGACCCTGAACAACCATAGCTGCAGATATTATGGATCCTTTTCCCAAAAAAAGAGTTATACAAATACATATTAGTATTTGAGGACTTATTCACGAAGTATGTGGAAGTCTGCCCGCTGCCTATTGCACGCAACATCCTCAAAGCCCTAGATAAACTACCGCTTCTCCGTTGACAATACCTAAAATATTTGGCGACAGACAACAGGACGGAGTTTGCAAACAAACTCGTCACCGACAGACTGTGCGAGCTTGGGATAATACAAACGCCCATAGCTCCATATCGCGTGTAGGCCTGTTGTGCACGTGAATAGAGTCCTCAAGACGATGATATTTATATTCGTCGGAAAGGACCACCGTGATTGAGATCTGCACCTTACAGAATTCGTGTTTGCATTAAATATGTCTGTCCATTCGTCAGCCGGAATAACGCCGGCCTTTTTAAATTTTGGGAAAAATACAAGGCAAATGCATACGGTGAGAAGCGCCCTAAACACTCCTATGGACATCAATAAAATTGAGCCAAAGGACTGGAAAAAACTTTTAAAGCGACTATTCGCCTTATACGATTTAGTGTCGCGCAACTTGGCAAAAGCGAACATCAGACAGGCAAAGTACCGCAATAAAAGCAGGAGAAGCATCTCTTATCGAGTAGGAGATATCGTTCACCGCAGGAATTGAGTGCTGTCGTCGGCAGCACAAGGATTCGCAGCCAAGCTGGCTTCCAAATTTATAGGGCCATGTCAAATTCAGCAAGTTGTTTCACCAATCATATACGACGTTTCCGACCAGCAAAACCAACGGAAAATCACGCGGGTTCATATAAGTGATCATAAACCATATCACATAGGCAGTTCACTAACAGCCCTCGAGGAGGGACAGACTGGTTTTAAAACCGTTAGAGATTAAAATACCATGCCAAACCTTTGTTTTAGTTCCGTTAATTATAGTAACGAGTACCGATGTTATTCTCGAGTGGAGAGTAACGATCCGAGGATACGGCAACCTCTACAAAAAACCCGGAAAATGGCAATAGGGTTACACTGATAAGCAATAAACCCCGTGCCAACTACGTACGTAATATGACATCCGTACATAACAGAGTAGAAAGGATGCATCCCTGTGAACCCTGTCGCATTATTGTTATTATTTTTTGTTATTTTGTCGAATTTGATATATATATATATATATATATTTTTTTTTTCTTTCTCTCCTAATTGTACTATAGATATTTTATGCGTTACATAAGAGGTAACAGGGCGTATCGGGAATCATGCTGGAAAGAGATGTTGAAGCATACGTTACCTTGTTAGTTCTATCATCTGAATTCAGCTTGCGCTGAGACCCGTGTCGAGCTCGCGCCCAAATTCGATTTTGTCGGTTCAATTGTACCATTGTTGAGCAATTAAATAAATAATTAATTCCTAGATCTTAGGTAACATACGTTATTGTGGCACATGTTACATTTTTAGGCATATACTCTTTTGAGGAAGATGCCAGCTTCGTAAGTATAAGGTAAGGTATCATATAAATATTATATACGGCGCCAGTGGCTGGATAACCACTATGCGGGAAGTAATATACCCGCATATTCAAAACGGCGCGCGGCCGTCAGGAAGTCCCGTTATAATATATACATAATGATTTCTCTTTATCATAAATGTTATGTTTTCTAATTTTCTATATAAATTATGCATAATATTATATAAATACATAAATAAAGAAATATATATACATGTATGTATATATATATATATATATTAGGTTGTCAAAAAGCTCCCGTCCGCTTTTTTACTCTACATTCAATGATTTATAAAAATTGTTACAGTGGTCGGATTTATTTCAAATAGGCGCCGTTCTTTTCGATAATCTGTTTCCATCTGTACGGCAACTTCATAATACCCCCCCGTAGAAATCCCTCTCCTTATTTGCGAAGAACTCGGACAGCCACTTTTCACAAGCCTCTTTTGAGTCCAACTTTACACTACCAAGGGCATTCGACATGGACAGGAACCGGTGGTAATCACTTGGTAAACTTCCGTAGTTTCTGACGAGTCATCGACGAAATGTGTGGTCTGGCATTGTCTTGATGGAATATTACATCCTTCCTGTTGGCCAATTGCGGACGCTTCTGGTCGATAGCCTGCTTCAAGCGGTTCAGTTGTTCACAGTAGATGATAGAATTAAGTGTCTGGCCATATGGGAGCAGCTCATTGTGGATGATTCCCTTCCAATCCCACCAAACACACAGCAAAATCTTCCTGGCTATATTTACACGTGTTTACACTCCATGTTTACACGTCTAAAACTTTTGAACACAATATCCAAAGTAATCATGCATACCGTCGTTTTGTACGTTATGTCAATATCTTTCAAATGACCTATAATATTGCCAGATACGAGCTCTGTAGCGCTTTGTACATAGCCGCAAAATTCATAAGACAAAAAGGTGGAAGAGAGATATTTGACAACCTAATATATTATTATATATATTTTTATAAATTTATTTAAATCATAAATTTTTATAAATTTTGGTATTGTTGATTTATATTAAATATTAGAAGGATTTCACATCACATAAGAATAAATTATTATCACTCCTTTAAGAATGTTTTGGATCTATAAGCAAATCAATAGTACATTGTTTCTTATTTTGCATTTAAATTTTTGCCAAGCATTTAGTACCTCAACTTTTATTTTATTTTATTTTAGCATTGCAGTTCAAGAATTTACTTTAATATTTTTTATTTATATTATTATTTATATTTATATTATTTCAGATAATTAATTAATTTTCTCTTTTTGTTCCCAATCCTTATTTACTACAATATTATATAAGCATTAAATATTGAAAATCAATTTTTTAAACTAAATGTGGAATATCCATTTTAGTACAAAATTCTAAGTGTCAATTTCCACAAAAAAGGTGTTGATTTTTTGCAAAATGAAAAATTCGTAAAGCTGGCAATGGAGTTTGGGTCAGAATTGTTTTCTGATGCTTGTGCGTATATAGATATTATTTGGCTTAACCTCTGTGTAAAAGCAGTAACGCTACATTGGATATCCTATCTACGTAGGATATATATATATATATATATATATATATATCCTACGTCACAATACCTGACGTACAGAAAAGGGAAGATCGCTTATGGACGAGACTGTAGTAAAAATTTTCGACTGAAAGCGAGGGCCTCTGATGGCTAAAGAGAAGTACTGACCATTTCGTTAAATTTTCCACATGTTTTTTTCCAGCTCCTGCAATCGAGAGGAACGGGGACGGCGACTGTTTTCGGCGCCTGCGGAGGGAAGGCCTAGTGAAACAACAGGCTGGCAGTGAAGTGTAATAAAAGACGAACGAATATATAGTGGCATTGACAAAAAGAAATTGTATTGATACATGTATAAATATATATTTATATATCATATCATCATATCATATCATATCATACTCATACTAATGCTACTCATACTAACCATATCATACTCATACTGATAAAGACAAAGCATGTTTTTGTTTGTACACAATAACAAAAAAAACTACTGAACCGATTGTTCTGAAATTTGACATATAGATTCTATATTATCTTGGGAAGGACATAGGCTATGTATTTTTATTGAAAATCATTTTACTTTCATCAATAAATTAACTTAATGATTTTAACAATCAGTTTCACCAATGGTTACTAGGTGACGTCTTGAATCACAAACATCAACTCAAAGTAGTGTGCTTAAAGTATTAATATCAGGCCAGTTCAAACGAATGTTCATATCTAACTTTAGGATTCGTATCTTAAAGAAGGTGTGACGTAAGTCGGCATTACCCTTATTGTTTTTCAGGTTAATCTGACACTACTCTCACACCTTATGGATATCTTATTTTTGTAAATTTTATTATATTCTTCTATCTCTCTCTCTATCACTATCTCTGTGTGCATCTTTCTTTCCTTCTTCACTTATAAAATGGATCCGTATGCCAAATCATACTGAATATAGAATGTGACGACCAATGATATTTTTATTTTTATACATTATATTAACTTCAGAATTCTCACAAGAGACTATATTTTTTTAGTTTGAACAAAAGAAATGGTGGCAAAATAGGGTTCTTTACCAACAAGCTCGAAACTACGTATATATAAATAAAATATATCGTCAATTCTGCATAAAATGCATTATTCATTGTCTGCTTAAAAAATATGCTATTCACATACCAACATTTTGCTTGAATTTCAGTTAGCATCACTACGAAAATATTCACGGTATTTAATTGAAAAAACGGAAAAATACGAAATATTTATATATAAATCTAAGCGATTTCTACGAGGAGTATTGTATTTAGTTGATAGAAAACGACGTCTAAATATCTAGGTCTTTCCGAACGACTTCTACGGTTAGTATTATGTTTAGTCGTTAGGAAGCGATGCTAGCTTTTTCGGAGCTTCTACTAGGATAATCGTGTTTAGTTGATCGTCAACTTCTACGGGGAGTTTCCTGTTCGAATGATAGAATACGATTTCCAGGTATTATGGAACAACTTCTATGGGGAATTTCATGTACGGACGGTAGAAGACGATGTCCAGGTATGTCAGTACGAGTTCTATGAAGAGATTCGTATTCTATCAGTCGAACACGCACATTCCTATTAATAGTAGTCTCGGGACACCTGGACATCGTATTCTACCTACTCAATACCAAACTCTCTATAACAGTCGTTCCGGAATATTTCTTATAGTTCGAACATCATAATCTCCGTAAACGTCGTCTCGAGACACATGGACTGTAATGGATTGTTTATTTATATGCGCCGTATACAAATTTACTGTGTAATAAGTAATAACAAACAAATTCTGTTCAAATGGATTAAAAATAAAAATTAACATAATTGTTTTTATTAGATTACAAAACACATGATATACTTTATTTAGAATAAAATTTTATATGTTATTATACATTATATAATACATTATCTATATCAATATTGAACTGAATTTGTTTGACTCAAGAATTATATTTAATTTAAATTAATTAGTATTAAGTGATGTTGGATCTATACGTAGACAACCCCAATTGTCTCTATAGAATGTTAGTACATCTGATTTGTAAAAATAATATAATGTATTGTTTGTAAAAATAATTTGTAAAAATAATAAAATAATAATCTTATTTGGAAAAATTATTATATACTAATGTGATGCACTCTGGTAAATGAATAAATATATAAAAAATAAAAATAAGTTATGTCGTTATAGAATTATAGATAATAACTAAATGGGAGATAATTTTTAATTTAATACAAAACACAGATAGAAATTTGTTTAGTTCCTTTTTATTTTTATGAAAGGATACGAATTCAGTCGTAAGCAATCAACGATTATGAAATTTTCATTTATTTCGGTAAAAGCAGGACCCGTTGAATAAGTAGCGAGAGAAAACAAAAAAAAGGATAAATCTAGAGTGCTTTGTCTCGAAATACGGTTCAAATTTAATACTATATTAGTATGTTATCATGCAAAAGATAGGTCGTTATGTTTTGCTCACATTTTGGGAATATTGTCTTTGTGTTCCGCATTCTCTATGCCTCGATAACTAATGGTTCCGGGAAAAGCGACTCACGATTTATCCTGTGCGTTCCGCTTACGTTAAATTTATAAAACTCTGTGTGTCAAATAAGCAACCTGTAAAAGGAAAATTGTAAGGCGAAAATGCAAGGAAAGAAACTTTTTAATGGATATTTCAATGATATGTATGGTAAAAGAAAGAAAAAAGGGTAGCTCTGCCTCTCGCCGTTTACCAACTCGTATGTACGAAGGCCTACGTACACGTGTAGCCAAATGTATTGAAAACACAGTGGTTTTCCGATGGCACAATGTACTCTCTAGGAAGTCTAACTTCCGCGTTTGAGTCGTAAGGTGTGCGCGGGGAGCGCCCGAGAATGCTTGGCAGTGAGTAGTAACACGCGCGAGAGGCTGAGAGAGCCACGAGAAAAAGAGAGGGGGCCGAGAAAAATTTGATCCAGAACCTCATGTTTCCCGTCTTGCCTTTTCGCCACTGTGAAGAATAAAAAGAATACGCTGTCCGCGAAAGAGAGCGCGCGCTATTCGCCTTTGCGCGGAATAGGGAAACTTCCCGCCTCGTCTTCGTCAAAGTAGACCTGCAGATCGCGGCTTCGATAGTGCGCGCGACAATAGCCGTAGGTGATAGGGCCAAAACTTAGCTGCTCTGTCGAGGCGGGGGAAAAGAGCGCGGTTTCGATAATGCGCGCGTCAACGGCCGAATATGATAGGCCCGACGCTTTACCGCGCTGTAGCGGCGAGCAAGAAGCGCGCGCTAATGTTCTTCTGTGATTCGACCGAAAATTTCACCGCTCTCCCCACTCTGGAACGACGGGGGGAGCGAATGCGAGCTTTAAAAGGCCGAGCGGCGAGCAGCGGCCGAGATTTTTCTGTTACTATCGTGACATACTGTACTTGCAATAAAATCAACAAAATAAAATTGGATCATTTACTCGCGCACCTACTCCTCTTCCCAAGATTTCCACCACATGGACATCTTTTTCTACCGCTCAAACTCGAAAGTATAATTTTCTTCATCGAAGCCGTATTTAATATGCATATATATATATAATATAAAGTGGTCGGCAAAATATCAATTTTTTGAAGCGGATGCTACATTGAAGCAGCTTTTTATACAGAAGCGACAATAGATTAATTACGGTCAATTATTTACAGTAATATAGATTTTTATATATAGAGTACTTTTTACTTGGATATTATTGAATTGTTTATGAAATCGTTTAAATTATGATATTATCTCGGGCGAAGCCGAAACCGGGATGCTAATATATATATATATATATATATATATATATATATATATATTTATTTATATATATATATATATATATATATATATATATATATTTATATATACAATATATATATATATATATATATTTTTATATATATCAATATACATATCTATATATATTTTTCTTTATATACGTTCTTTCTTAACAGCAATGCTCTCATCCCTAATATCTTATTGGCTATTCTATATGCTCAGTTAGTTTGAATATATTTTTTATAATTTTTGTTAACAACCCTTTTTGAAATTTATGATATCTTACAAGTTAATTTAGAAAAAGAAGATATTTATGACGTTCTTATGGTTCTCATGATAAAAAATAGCATTTCCTGTAATTTTCATCATAATGTTTATGGTAAGCACTCCATAAATCATAAACCAATGACGTGGCAATATACTGGCATAAAGCAACTGATATAAAATGCAGTTACAATCTTATTTATGTTAATTCAAAAATCAAATAGATTTTCCTATCAGTAATATAGTAATGCTTAAGAACACAAATCCTCTGCTAAAGATTCTATAAAATTTAATGTTAGAAATGTCGAAAAATAAAAACCTTCGTGCAGTAAACAGTAAATGGATATCATAAAAAATCATAAATATGTTAAAAAAATCTTCATAAATAATGGAAATTAATTTTGATCAGTTATTGTGCAAAACACTTCTCGATGTCGTTACCGAATTGAAAATAGAATACAAAACTATTATGAAAATGGTTTCATTAACATTATATTATAATTTATTATAATGTGATTTCATTTTTTAAAAAACAATTACTTTTCAAGGGCAACCTTGAAGTGTATTTTCAAAGGTCAAGTTTAAAGTGGATTTTTTTAACAATAATTCTAATTCGAAGAAAACTTGTAATTGTAAATTGTAATTTTACATTGTAAGTTATGAACCAAAATTTAATTCTCTACGGGAAGGGATGCTAGTCAGCATCATGTCGCCAATCTGAAGCCTTGCACACTTCATTTCTTTTCTCACCCCTTACAGAAAACTGTATTAAAATTTTCTTGATACTTTTAAGCTGTGCAAGAAATAAAGCAAATAAATTAAACAGAATGAGAGATAGGGATAGAGAGAGAGAGAGAGAGAGAGAGAGAGAGAGAGAGAGAGAGAGAGAGAGAGAGAGAGAGGAGAGAAAATATGAAGAAGTGTCTCCGACAGTTCGAACGGAATTTTGTCAGGTTTTGTATACGCAGATCCGCAGTAATAAAGGCATTTCCCTCTTTGGTTGCAAGCGATCAGTTTGTTGTGCAACTAAAATATATAGTTTATTTAAGAAATATATTCAGTTTTTGGAATATATACTTAGTCGAAAGAACGAAATAGTTTTCTCAAAGGACGGCTTGGATTTATTTGATTATTCCCTGCCGTTTCTAAAATCTAATAAGTAATTGTTTGATGTTATGAAATGAATCACAAAGATTTAGATATTAAATTTAATAAACAAATAGTAAAAACCACAAAATGTATAGATAAATTAAAAAAATATTTTCTATTTTTGAAGAAATTATTTTCTTGGAACAATTAAATAGTTTTATTCTAAAATTTATTTATTTAAATTTATGTGCCTCATTTAACAAAGTCGAAGAAATATTTATTAGTTTTTAAAAACTCTTTGGGTATAATCAAATAAATATATTTCACTTTTTGATAAAGTATTTAATTGTTCAAATGGAATAGCTTTTCCAAAAATTTATATATTTATTAAATCTAAGTATATATTATAACCGAATACGGGTCCGGCTCGAACAAGAGGACGATGAACACGACTGTTACAGAAGAGTGCCCGGTTTCGGCCTGAGTCGCGAACAAATTGTACCCGGCGAAGGAGACGGACGGTCGGCGAGAGGCAAAATACCGCATGCACGAGTAGCGGACTCGAAGAATTCGCCACGAATTAAAAGAAAAACTCAGTCAGCGTATTTAACATGAGCGAAGGTCGCAGGCCGAGGGCCGTCGCGGCGATATATTGCACTTAAACAAGCTGCGATGCCAATAAGTCGATTACGAGGAGTTAAGACGGCCAATACTGGAGATGGCTCTCACATCCGTGGTGGTTGACGGTTCGTCCGTTGAGGTAGCCCTCACGAGAGGCGGCTGATCCTCACTGTTTGCATCGACGGCACTGGCGAGTACGCGGGTAGTGCGAGCACGGAGAGCTGGTTCAGAACGCAGTAGCGCTCATGTAATAGTACAGGAACTCTCAGCACGGCGAAGAGAAAACTCTTTTCACTAGGCATGCATTTTCCAATGGGTCGCGTTAGGGCTCTTTCTCACTCGGCAACAAGCATAATGCTAATACGCGCACGGTGTCGGGCCCCCCTTCCCTTCTTCTTATCTCTCCCTGACGTATCTCTTCGTAGGTGGTATTGTCGCCGGCTGGTAACATGACTATATAAATACATAGATATAAATATATAAAAATTAGGACGCACACAAATCCACAGACTATTACTGGAAGGAGAGCCTATGGACGTGGAATAGTCAATAGCGGAGGCGTTCACAATATCTAGAGATTTTCAAATTTCTATTTATTTAACTTTTTGTTCATGTATTCGTTTCTTTCTTCATGTATAAGTTTCGTTCAGTAAAATTCAAAAAATATTTATTACTTTTTTATAATTTATTTAGGCAAATATAATATATATATTTTTGCTATACAAATAAACTTAATTCTTTGTTTCATATATATGATTTATTCCAAATTATGTAATATACAAAATATTCATTCGTTTTAAATATGTATGTTTTTATTTTTAAACAAATAAAAATTTAAATTATCATAATATAATTCGTATTCTCATAACTATTGAATAAATTTTAATGAATTTAATTTACTTTAAATAAATATTTATTTAATTTAAATAAATTCATTTTTCTGCAATTGATTTATTTCAATATATACTAAATTATTTCTTAGTGAGATAGTAAAATAATATACATTAGATTCTTCAGAAAATTGCATGATATATTGTATTCTAATGAAATAAAAATAAAAAAAACATAAATAATTTTCAGAAAGTGTACTTTTTTATATCAACTTCTATTCTTATTATTAAGTTTTAAACTAAAAATATTAAGTAAATGCGTATTATATATATATATATATATATATATATATATATATATATATATGTAACGTTCCTATCCTCCTCGGGATACCTTACGCGGTATATTCCAGGATAGTTTGAGAGAGGAAGAAGTATTTTCAAGAACGGGCGGCGAATTAGGAAAATCGATATAATTCAGCACAGTATATTCTGTTAATAATAAAAAATTATATCTATTTATTTTAGTCTCTGACCAATGATCTAAGCTCTAACGCTATTCTGTAACAAAAATAAAATAACGAATTCTATAAAATAAATTCTACGGAGAGTATCGTGTATAGTTGGTTGGAAACAATCTCCTGGTATGTTAGGACGACTTCTAGGGGGATTTTTGTCTTTGAATGGTAGAATAGGATGTCCAGATGCTTCGGCATGCTTTCTATGAAGACTTGGGGCAGTTTTGGCGGATCGTGCAAGTAGCCTTTTCTTTATTCGGAGCCATTATATGCTCTTTTCTAGCGCCACTCGTCATCCGTTAACACTGCGCCATTGCTACATTGCCGCACTCGCGTATGTTCTAATCTTTATTATTACTTATGACAATTTCCCGAATCATGCCCTATTTCGTCGCGTTAGTATCTCCTGAACGGTGTATTCGGCTACTTTTGCTGGTATCGGGGTATGGGGACATGGGGGAATCTCTATAGTATCTGAATCTGGGGATAAAGCGGAAACAGCTGGGCGGTGTCTACTTCGCATGTACTTGTTGATGTAGAAGTTGGCACTCGGCATGACGATTAGGACCGGTTGTGTGCCGTGGCCGATTACTCCTGCCCAGTCGTTTCTTACGCTCTTGGTTGCGCGACTGTCGGGAACTCGGCATTTTCTACCGCCTCGTCTTGCTCTTCCACTTCTTCGGACATCTACCGCGGCGTCTTATCACCTTCACCTGGTGACTGCTTTGCGCTGTCGCCCTCCCCTCCCCCTTCTAAGACGAAGTGGCAGAGGCTGGTCTCTCGGGACAATCAATGCATGTATGCACATCCATTGTCTGACTGCCACGGCGGTAGCAATATTTGCTATTCCTCGGTTGTGGGCAGGTGGAGTACCTATGACCTTCTTCACCGCAACTCCAGCAGCCAGCCTTTTGCCTGGCCTGTTGCTTGGAGAATGGCCTTGCGGGATAGGATGGGTGTGGTCGCTTGGGGGGTACAAAGTTCTCTACGGGGTGACTGCCATCGTCATGAGCGCTGGTATCTTTGGGGTTGCAGTAGCAGAATTTTGCGTCGCTTTCTGCACGACGAGGCAATATAGGCTGGCGACGGGTCCGGTTCTGAAAGGATTAAAATCCTTCGTATATTCCAACCTGTAGCTCTCAGTTTGGCTGTTGGTCGACTTATCTGGGCGCGGTATGGAGATCTGGGACGTTTTACCGGCATAGGCTCTTTCTTCATATGGACCATCATTCTTCTTGAATTTGGTCGGGATTATAACCTTGCCTTGCGCCTTCTCGTCTGTACTGCCCGAGGACTCTTGGCGTTTCATGCTTTCGCCGAATCACTGTGTCTCCACGGACCGCATAAAGGCTCCGGCGAGATAACTCGGCTATGGCATTTAGGATCTGGCCGGTATGGTAGGCGGCTAATAGACCGTATTTGCTGACATGTCGATTTCGGTATTGCGTCTTGTGGATTACGGTGGACTACAATGCGTCTACGGGACGTTTCCAACCGTCCGGTCCGCGATGCGTCGCTGTCGGACTTGTAACCCACGGCTATGGTGTCGCCCAGGTCCTCATATCTTCTCGTGAACGGATTGAAAATCCAGTCAGTTTCTTTTTTCCTACCTTTGTCCACATTGGCTGTCCCTGTTGATGTCGATGTGATAGTTTTACGTCGTTGCGGACGTTCGCACTCCTGTGCGCTTTCCATAGCTTCCCGTCTACGTGGTCGTGGTAATTCCTTTACTTCTGTTGTTGTTGTAGTTTCCTGTCTTTGCGGACTATCCTGTTCAATTACTTTTTCTGCTTCATCTTCTGATGGTGTGATAGTTTTACGTCTTTCCGGACGCTCGCAGACGGTGTTATCTTCTGCTAACTCCTCTTCTTCCGTAGTTTTACGTCGTTGCGGACGCACGCAGATGATGTTCTTTGCTTCTTCTGCTTGTTCTGTAGTTTTACGTCGTTGCGAACGCCCGCTTTCCTCTTGAGCTATGTCGCTGGTGGCGGTAGGGGTGGATGGGGGGTATTCTCTAGGTCGTCAAGGGGGGAATTGCTGATGTCCAACAAAGACAGCGCAAATGATTTTTCATTGATCGGTATAGGTGTTTTCGGTTCGGATTCATCGACGACTAATTCC
Source organism: Sycobia sp. Sy_11 (assembly GCA_018907035.1). Classification (NCBI taxonomy): domain Eukaryota; kingdom Metazoa; phylum Arthropoda; class Insecta; order Hymenoptera; family Epichrysomallidae; genus Sycobia; species Sycobia sp. Sy_11. Next base: position 771,738 of record JACCIC010000181.1, on the reverse strand, counting down.
TGAGTTGAGTCCGGGCTGAACTCAATCAGGTTTCCTATTTCTTTTTCGTTTTCTCACTGGTGCAGGGCTCGGGCTAGTTTGGCTGTATCGAAAGCTTGCTCGCGGTCGCGTTGGTGCTCTTGCGTCGCCTGCCCGTGTGTCTCTAGGACTTGCGGCGTAGTCGCGTTTACGGGTGCTGAGCCCGTTGGATTGTGAGTATGAACGTCCCCTGATCGACACGGTTGATAGATAAACAAGGACCGGCGCAGCCCTCTGCCTCTGCCTATGTTGGGAAGCATCGTCTTGGCTGAAGGTACCTGTGGAGAAACGAGATGGTGCCTTAGGGGCATAGTATTTTTTTATGTCCGAAACGTGTACTCTGATGACAGGGGATATTTTCCTGACTATTCGGCATGGAGCAATAAACTTTGGTGCTAATTTTGTTGCCAATCTATCCGGCCCTGATGATAATACATGGTTTCTCCTATAAACCGTCTCGTTTTCTTCGAACAAAGCTTCTCGTCTATTCTTATTATAATAGTGTGCCTGTTTCTCGCTGGCTACACAATCGTTTTTTCTAACTAATTCATGAACGACGGTTAGTCTCTTCATTCGATTTAGCCAGTCAGCAGGTGTTAATGGCTGACGTAGTTGGTTGGCTGTGCGGATGTTTCTATACGTGGGCATCTCTCTTGGGTTTCTACCGAAATGTAGGAACGCTAGCAAGGCTTGCGTACTGGCATGCACGGACGTATTCATGGGGAAGGCCAGTTCGTATAGGTGGATGTCCCAATCTTTATGATCTTCTTTTATGAAGATTGAGATCATACCTTTAAATGTCTGGTTTACCCGCTCTACAGCGTTCGCCTGTGCATGATATGGCGTTATCAGCTGTTGCACTATTCCGAGTTCGTCGAGCCGCTGTTTGACCAACTTATTGGCGAACTCGGTGCCATTGTCAGAGATTTAAAACTTGGAGCAACCCCATTTGAATACAGCTAGCTCTTCTAGCGCATTAACTATGGTTTCCCCGTTGCCTTGCGGAGAGGTCAAAGCTCCACGTATTTGGTAAACAGGTTTTTGAAGATCAAGAGATATCGGTGTTGACCTTTACTGGCCAGAAATGGGCCTATGATGTCAGTGGCCGCGCTCGTCCATGGCTCTTCCACATTTCTCTGTGTCATCATACCGGTTGGTGCTCTCTGGGAGACTTTGTATAACTGACATTCTGTGCAGTGCTTTATATAACTGTATATATCTCGTCTCATTCCTGGCCAGTAATAATTTCGAGAGACATTGCATAGTATTTTTTTCAACACCAAAATGTCCGGATGTCGGCGTGTTATGACATTCGAAAATTATACGCTTTAGGTTTTTGGAAAAGATAACGATTTTCCAGTCATGTTCTTCAGGGCCTAGTAAGTCCGAGTAGATGTTCGGGCGATGTTTCAATAGGATATTTTCTTTAATGCGCCAGTCTGGATATTTCTCTGGGCAATCTCGAATTTCTCTGACTTTTGTTTCATACTAACTATCTCGCTCTATAGCGGTGGTTGTACCTGTTGGTGATGATTCCATGATAGGGGGACGTGAGAGCGCGTCTGGCACCTTGTGCAGTGCGCCTTTTCGATGAATGATTGTCATATTGTAGGCTTACAGCGCTGTGGCCCATCTCGCTAGCCTGCCCGTGAGGTTTTTCAGTGTATGTAGCCATTTAAGGCTACTGTGATCGGTGATCACTGTGAATGTTTCTCCAAACAGATAGCCTCTAAACTTCTCTACTGCTCAGAATACTGCGAGGCACTCTTTCTCGGTAACCGTATAATTTATCTCCGCTTTAGTCAATGCCCTGCTCCCATAAGCGATAGGGTGTTCTTCATCACCAGTGTCTTGACTAAACACGGCACCGAGGGCGTAGTTGCTGGCATCGGTTTGGAGTATATATGGCTTATTCTATGTGGGGCGCGCTAATACGGGTGCTTGCCTTAGCAAGATACATAGTTGGTAAAATTCGTCTTCCTGGAGTTTGTCCCAGTGCCATCTCATGTTCTTTCGTAACAATTTACTTAGTGATGCCTTTACGTCCGCTAGAGATTTTATGAAGTGGACGTAAGACCAATGCTGGAAATATTTTTCCTAATAACTAGATATTTAAGAAAAATCGATTATCGTCCTCCCGAATTGGGAACGTGCGTCGAGAGTCGGTAACGTCCGTGGCTATTATTGATGTGCATCTTGCGTTATTCACGTCTATAGTTATTTGCGGAGTCTTGTTTTAAAGGGTAGTAGGGACGACTCCGATAGCCTCTTCCCTTAAGCGTTTCCTGAGGTCCTCCTGTTCGGGCCGAAACGCGTGCAGTTTACTGTAGTGACGCCATCTTCGCCGCAATTATAACAGAAAATATGTTTCCGGTCGGGGCATCTATCTGCCCAATGGCCTCGTCTACTGCATATCCAACACGGCCGATCATCTTCGCCGTCGTTTCTACGTTCCGTGCGTGGTCGCGGTGACTCACGACGTGTTCTTTCCTACTCTGGGTATTTATGCGTTCTCTTGTAGGTGATTGGAGATAACGATTTTGGTCATTGCTTCCTCGAGCTGGACGATAGTCGCGAGAGGGGCTGGTTATATGGGTCATGTTTTGTTGAGACGGGCTTCTAGGTTTGTATCGTGGTTCATCGGTCGATTTTGATCGGGACCGAGGGGGTTTACCGAACGATATTTGGGAGAGGGACTTCGGTATTGTTTTTCCCTTGACTCCCTTCTAGATTCTTTCCGTGGTTTACTGGGTGTTGGGCTGAGGTTATTTTCCCGGTTACGTCTACCTGGCGAAGAGCCTTTGCTATGTTTTTTTTGTGTTGTTAATATCGTCGCCGGTGGTTCGGCCAACGTTACGTGTTTTGGCCGTTCCTCGTCTAGTGCTTCCAGTCTAGATCGTCTGGTCGCTCTTCCAGACTGTGGGCAGGCTGCGCTACTCATTAGGCAGGTCTTTGCTGCTGGCGGCTCTTTGTAACGACGAGTTAGCTCTTTCATAAGTTCCATCTGCTGCCCTAGTATCTGCAGCTCGTCTAGCGTCTTAAACTCTGCTCTATGTATGTTGTCGACAAAGATAGGGTTTAAATTTCGATATACTCTATCTAGATGTGTCTCTGGTGGTAACGGTGGCGACACCTTTCCTAATATTGCCGTCGTACCTATTAAGTAGGACCCTATTGACTCATTGGAACCTTGCGTTCTATCTCTAAGTTCTTCTTCTAACCGTACTGTATAGTCAATAGGTCGGAATTGTTGTCGCAGTGCTGTCTTCAGGTGTTCTACTGTTTGCAACTGTTTATAAATTGGCCTTGCCCATGTAAGAGCAGATCCGCATAGTATACATGGTATTAGTTTTACTATATCTGCCGCGGGGATATTTAGGCTTTCGCAAGTCTCTTCTAATATTCCGATAAATTCCTCTACGTTTTCTTGCAGCGTTCCTGAATACTTTACATTCCATTGTTTTATCAGCTGGCCTGCTCGTGTTTCCTCAAGGCATGTGCTGTCAAATGACCTGTTTTGATGCCAGGTTTGTGTATTCGTGATTGCGTTAAGCGTATGTGGCAGTGGTGGTGCGGGCTCTTCTGCATGCCTGTTGTTGTCTTGGGCTGCGGCGGTAGGTAGTACTGCTTGTTGTTGTCGCATGCTAGCAGTATACCGCTGCATCCACAGGTTATAGGGGTCACTCCATGGTCCTGGTAGATTGTACCATGGTTGCTGGTATTTTCTCTGCACCAGGCAAATTTGTACTGTGGGCCGGTGGTGATGGCCATTGGCCTATATTATACCCTACGAACGGGGTATTAATGAGGAAACACCATGGCGGTGTCGTCGTGACTAATTTTGGTTGGGCGCTCTGCTAAGCGGCAACGTTCTGCGCTTCCACGTTCACAGCTGTTGCTTTATTAGCTTTTATCTCATCTATTGTGTTTAACTCCGTCGAGTTCAAGACTTCTGATATCTCCAAAATATCTGGATGAATCTAATCGTTCATTTCATACCAATCAGCAGCGCTGTTTCCAAAAAGTCTTCGCAGCTCAAATCGGACGAATCTGTCACGAAGAGCTATAATATTATCTTGCGTTTTGATGTTGTGTTATCTTGCTTCTTGACTAAGATGTTCTAGCGTCATTACTGTGGAAAGACTGTTTCACCTTTTTTCTTCGTCGGCCAGTGCTTGACCTGTTGATCGCTTTGCCTCCATTTTACTCAAGTATGTATGACAGTGATTCCAAATAATTATAATTATATATTTAGTTTATATATAATTAATATACAATTATAGGTTAGAATCGTGTTTTTTCACCTTTTGGTTATATCTGCTCATGTACAAGTCTATTGTACTTATAATTGTTGATTTATAGGTTCGATAAAAAAAATCTATCTATACTTAGATTGATGTTCACTTATGACTGTCAGTCTTTTCTCTTTTATTTTATCATAGTTAATTTATTATATTAAAGATAAAAAATTTTAAATTGTTAGCTTATTCTGTTAAAATGCTGTACCGTTAGTCTTTATTCCATTGTTTTTTTCAAACTTACTTTATTTTATTTACCTCTGTATTTCTGTTTCTGGACTCAATCCTAAAGTAATTGTTCTATCAGGTAAGTATTTGTTTTGTCTATCTCTCTTTTCTTTGATTATTATTATTATTTTATTTTATAATATTCATTAATTAATGATGTTCCTATGTTTATTATGCAGGTACGATTTTAGTGAGGAATTGTAAAAGTTATTAATTTTTCTTGTTGCTGATAAAAGGAAATGATTTTTTTTTGTGAGCTGAAGCGATAGAAAGAGAAAAAAAATTCTAGAAAAATTTTCAAAAAAACGTTGAAGTTGAAATAATTTAATTCAGCATACTTTTTAGCGTTTCTACCAAATTAGAGAAAATTTAAAAAAAAAATTTCTTTTTTTGATTATTTATGCAAAAAAATTATTTATTTATTATTTATTAATTTTTGTTATTAAATAAATGACTCTTATATCCTCGTTGGCCTTTTAACTGGTTATTTTAAATGTGAACTCTATTATCGACTTCTTTTTTCAAGTGGCATGTTATTTATTTATTTATAAATTTATTATTATTAATTATTCAGGTTGTTTGTACTTTCTCGAGTTCATATTGCTATTACGTTATCTGATTTTGCTTATTTTATAAATTTTAATTATGAAATAAAATTTAATTTATTTTATAAATTATTTTGCAATAATTTCCTTGCCTTTCTATCTTGGTGCTGAGTATTTATTATTAATTATTAAATTATTTATTATTTATTATCTGTTAACTATTTATTTAATAGTTGTAGCTTAGCTACTACGCTGAAAAATATATATAGTAATGATGCTCGTTAGCAGAAAGAAAGAACTTGAAGTTTGATTGATTTTTCGTTTTTCATATATTGCCTAAAAACTTGGCTTACCAATAGCAAATTTATTTATATTGTTTTTATTGTAAACTAGTTGTTATCCTAATTTTAAATTGTCTATATATCTCTTCTATGGCCTCATACTGTTAGAATTTTTCAATCTTGTGTAAACGTAACTTATTTTCATTCACCTCTATGTATATACAGACTTACCACATGAGTCCTATATTTTCCAATATTGCTTATCTATTTCATTATTGCTTTATTTGCAGAGAGAAATTTTATAAATAGCTTACCGTCTATTTTTATTGCAGTCGTTTAACTTTAGTACCAAAAAGAAATTCAACATCTAGGTTGTGATGGTCACAGATTTATTTACCTACTTATTTATTTATTTATTATTCTTATTTATTATGAATTTTATTAACATTATAATTGTCTCATGTTCTCGCTAACTTTTGATTACCACATTTATTTTAAAAACTTACCTCATAGTAGAAACGTACTTTTACATATATATTCTTTTTATAACAGTTATCCTAACCCCATACTGTGCAAGTGTTAATTGTTTATTTATCACTTATTTAACTTCCAGTTCTTCTGCTTATTATTAAAGACTTCTGTCTGGCTGTACGTTATATTCAGAGACAGCGTGTGGTACAAAAATACTCTCAAAGTATTTTTGCAAAAATTCATAATTATTTATAAATATTTTCCACTTTAATATCCACCATTGCTGTGGTCGACACGAGTGTAATGCACTTTGTTGGGCCAGAAAATTCCTTTCCCTTCCCACACTTTTGATATTTTTAAATTCTCACCTATATGTGCTACACTTGACATATAGGTTATAAGTGCACTAAATGTTTGGTATAGCAGATAGGTATTAACTTTTTATATATGTGAACATCACTAGCGCTTTCACTGATTTTTATTAAACATTATGAAATGCTATAATGAGAAAAGCATGTGCTCGCTGGAACCTTTCTGATTATTTTTAACTTGCACAGGGGTAAATCACATAAAGTACACATAAATAGACACTTATATTACCTCTATTTGATGTAAAAAACAATTAAATACACATCTAAAAATTTAATTGCGGCGTATCGATGATCTTCCTGTTCCACAGCTTACTAGCAAACAAAAGAAAAAAATTAACTTAGAAAACTCTTCAGTTAAGTACCACTTGAATGGATCGTCGAGGACCTGTTTTTACTATCAGGTTTTTTCAGTCAAAATTGGTTTTTCTCGCTAAATCTGTTTAAATTTTTATTTCCACCATAGGTGTAGTTGTACTAAGCTATATGTGTCTTACTGAATCAAGAAATTTGGCTTTTTTCTGGGATTTCTCAATCTGCCAAAATCTATATATACTGGCATACGTACAGCATGGCAGCTGTCAGCTGGTACTGGTCAATCATATAGGCTTGTAATACCAGTATGATTTTCTTAGCCTAATTGTGCAGATTTCTCAGGGAGGTTTGCCACTAGCTTCTTCAAGCTAGTGAGCTGGACGAGAAAGGCAGTCGTACACCGTTCACGGTTTTGCTTTTTTTAAATTACTTATAAAAACATGTACATATAAGATATTTATAGAAAATCACAATGTTTATATGAAATATGTATTGTAGAAAAAATAGATATATGTGATAAATGTTATATAGATTATATAGAAAAATGAAGTGATTATTTATTTTAATAATAAATTTATAAATATGACAGCATACAGATACAATATAAGTAAACAATATTTGAACATATTATCATATAAATAACTTGGAATTATATTCTTCGAACAAGCATTAATATATGACGATACTTATTTTACGGGGATTCGGCTGACTCGAAATTACTTAATATTTACATTTAAATATCGAGGAGGAGAAAGTGAATTTTAAACACAAGGGGTGAGGGGGGATATTTATGTAGTCTGTTACGGCGCTTATGTCATTCTTACCAGCCGCGTCTGCTACGCGCAACGGCGCTACTGCGATATTCGCGCGCCGTTCTACAACGTGGCCTTATGTGTCTGCCACGTGGTGCATTACACGCCACGTTCTCGCTTTTTCTGTTCGTTTTGATTTTCCGACCACAACTCTGCTTACGCGCTTTCTACTCGGGACTTTTATTATTTTGTCCTTCGGGCCCCACGTTGGGCGCCATTTTATAACCTGACTTTTGCGGGTTACTTACCTTTGATATCTCTGGTGGCGTTGGCGTCGCTGGAGCTAGAAAACGGGGAACGGGGAACACGAATGACTAAGTCGATCTATTGCAGGTCGTAGAACAATGCATTTATTATAAATCACAATTACAACGCTCCTTAACCTAAACGCGATATATCGCTTATGATTTCACGCACTCGCGAATTAGACATACGATTTTCCGCGCGACGGCGACGAAGACCTCAGAGTGGGTTCCGCGGACATGGATTGATGAGGTAGGACGGGGAAGGGGGGACGTGGTAAGGTCTACAACAGGACGCTCGCGCGCGCGGCCGTGTAACGATGGCGCGCGCTCATACCGGGACGCGCACTTGAAAAGTTAGTTAAATAAAAGGCTACTTGCCGAAGGGTCCTCGGCGCCGCTGCTTCCTCGCTATGCTGTAGGTTCCTCTCGGTTCGCGGTCCTCCTCGGGCTTCCTCGCTCACTCTCTCTGTTTTTTTGGGGAATGACTTCCCTCCTTCCTTCCTTCTCTTACTTTCACCGAGCCCATGGGCGATATTTGCTCGAGACAACCGTGAGGACGGTCATGAACCAGGCGTGGCTGCTGGGAACTCCGTTGATATAGGCACGGCTGCTGCGTGGGGATGGTCGGGATGCGGATGGCAACCGGATCGATAGAGAGTAGTATAGTTTTGGTGATAACTCTTCTCTAGGTGGCAGTCTTCCTCAACAGCTCGGAGAAGAAGAGGAATTCTCCTCTGAACTTCCTCCTTCGTGGCCGAACGTCGCGCAGTCTCGCGGCTCGCACTACGCGCATCTTCGCCTTCACGCGCGAACGCTTGGTTTTGCAACCATGGACCAGCTGTTTGGTCGGTCACAATATATACATATATATATATATATATATATATATATATATATATATAAATTAATTAGATATAACAATTTTATAAAAATAAGTTTAAATTAACAGATACAGTAATACTTATTAGAATATAAATTAGCGCACTGCTAGTGCACGTATTCGTTACTTCAAAGGCCTTTGGTCGACCAAACATACGCTTCTGACGTATATGGCTTGCGTCAGCTCAAATAGTCAAATGCCGTATATAGATAGACGCTATGAAATTGTTTTACTTGTTCAAATGTGGTAGCGAAAAGAATTTCCTTATTTTGGACTAAACTTATAGCCCGATGTATTTTATATAAATATATTTTTTTAGGTATATATATATATGTATATATGATTATTATTATTTTGTACAAGTTAATATTATATATTAATATATATTTCAAATACTATTACATATTTTAAAGTGTATATATTAATATTATATATTTCATTTATAAAATATGTATTTTGCTCTATATTTAAACATTCATTAATATTATATTGTTATAAATTATTTGAGTTATATGGCCTGATGTTACACTCCTTGCGTATGACGTTTGTAGAGGTACGAAAACAATCGTCCGCCTCAGCTAGGACGATTCGGTATAAAGCAAATGTACAAGAAATAAAAATATTTTCCTCCTATTCCATCTTCGCATTCACCCAGATCAGTGTATCTGTATACCTAAACGAGGGAAAACCTATGAAAAAAAATCCCGGGGGAAGGGAAATCTTCATAGGGAAACCTCGCCCGAAGACACGTGAGGTTGACATGTTTCTTTGTATCGCAACTTAGTCTGTTTACATCATTACGTGTTAAATGCGAAGTTCGATATCTGGAAATTATGGAAATAACAAATTTATTTTTATTGTTTCATTCAATTCTGGAAAAATCGCGTGAGTTGAGAACTTTTTATTATGGTTCTGCAGAAAATAAGGTTTGTTTTTCTGCTTTTCCATCGATTGCGGCTGGTACTGATTTTAGTTCTGTTTCCGGCTCTGTTTCTGATTGACATGGTTGAACGATCACTTCGTAGCTATTTTTGACTTCTTTTTTCCTCGGCGGTTGCTTAAGTGATATGAAGAAGTATGTGGCCGCGTTTTAAACGACAGCTAGATGTATTGATCAGCTGTATATACGGTGAAGAGCAAATCCATTGAGTGCAATCCCTATGAAAGTTTTTATTAGGTGTGTGACGTCCAAATTTAAATTTTTGCTGTCATACGAGAAATTCGGCCGACGATATATACCGATGTTTCCCGAGAAACTGCCTCTTTATTTTCGACCTACGCTTTCCACATTGAATCCGGGGATACGCGAGGCAGATCGCGAAGCTTCTCAGTTGGCGCGCCGTGACGTAGAAATACGCCATTTAGTAAGGTCACTGTCAAACAGTTCCATCCCAAACGGTTTGGATTTTGATCATCGGCGATTCCAATATCCCCCTAAGGGTAGTAGTGGCGTGAGTTTCCTCAGCCTTCGGGCTAGTTCTTAGAACAGTGCGCTTATTTTCAGTGGAGCCTGCAATACCGACCGAAAATTTATCGTCTGCCCAGTTAGCGTCTCCTGCCCTGAAAATGAGCGCGTGTATCGCAGTTTAGAGTTTGTCAAGGAAAATAATATATTTCGTAACTCTTACTTACTATTTATTTTATGGAAAATGACAAGACGAAAGTTTACACTGTTTCAGAATCGAAGGATCTGTACGGAGCAAACGTGACCGTCAGTCTGCTTTCCGTAGATTCGAGGGTCTGTATATATAGTCAGTGCCCGGCGCCGCCGATATTTTCTCCACAGAAAATTACATGGTGGTATTTGGTGTATATTTCACTTTCCCCTGATTTGGGAGAACGCCAATCAGCACGCCGTACATTCCGGACGGATTTTGTTTATCCTCGAATCGTCGCTGGATGCGACAGGTGTATAATCATTAAGACGGCTATTATCCGTATGCTTGTGGATCCGCAGGTGACAAATTTATTCCATATTGTTTTCCAGACAGAACATACTATACTGTCCATTATATCTGTATTCATAAAGTGTGATATGGTATTGTCTTCTGTTACTCCAGATTTATGCATTTCATGTACTGCGTTGTTTAATAATGCAGCTTTTACTACTGGAAATATTATTCGCTCTTTTAATTTTTCTAGATCTTTGTTGGAATAGATACCAGAGGTAGCTAGGCTGATTGGATTAATATATTTCCAAGTGAACTGAGTCATAAGCTTCAGGATTGTAGGTTCCTTTGCTTTCGTGGGTTTCGGTACCATTTTATACCGTTCTGCATTAATACGATAGTATGATGATAATACTTGATTACAAGGGATTAAAATGTGTGTTTTTGACGTTAGAAATGGGGTGCTGTTTTGTCTCAAAACTCTTAATTCAGCGTGACAATTGGCTTCGTGGTTTACTTTAACTTCTACTGGTATGCATTTTACATGGTGAACTACTTCACCGGCTATTACAGCCATATAGTCTGGACCATTCATGATATATGCAAATTGTTCGGGATTCTGAGTGTCGATAATGGGCGCGTTTTTTAATGCTACTTGTTCTACTGTATATCGTGCTGTTACTATATTGTGATATAAATTTAACGTTTATTTTTTCACGTGTTTTTCCAAGTACACGAATTTCGCATTTACATAGGCAAAAATATCAAGATTACTACTCCATAATGTATCTTTTTTCACAAATGTTCTATCCTTTTAGTTTCAAAGATAACTAGTTTCGGAGTCTCTATAATTTCTAATATTTGTTTTTAAAACTTATGAAAGAGTCGATAAGATTTGAAGTATGTAGACTTCGAATTTAGATTTATACTTCAATTTTTTATTTTTAATTTCTTTTTATAATAAGAAGGTGATAATTGTATACACCTCATCCTGATGTGAGACATGGTTTAATTATGTTTTGAATTATTTGAGTTGTTTGATTCTTGATTTTATTTTTATTTTTTTTTCAATTTCTTTAGCTTAGAGGAAATACTTCATCGTCTTAGTATATAACAACTCAGAGTCAATCTTGATTTTGTTTTAAAATAGCATTAAATATAGTTCCTTTTATAATTTGTTTTTAATTTAGTTATTTTTAATATTTTCATTTATGAGTCGGTGACGCGTGGCTATTTGTAGAGCTCAGAAGCTGGTGTGCTTTAATTGATAAAACTAGGCTTGTTATTACTCTCCCTTTTTTATTAATAAGGCTATAATTTGATGTTCTCTTTGTTCTAAGTTTTAGAATTTGTCCTGTTCTTTACTAGCAGGGAATATACTTGAAGTAACGTTTCTTTCAATATTTTATTTTCGGCTTATTCCTTATTTAAAACCAATCGGTCAATTCTTTTATCTAACTAGTTTCCGAATTCTCAACGGTCAACATGTTGACGATTAATACATCAATTTTTTCTCCTAGGCGTTCTAACCTAGTGTCTGTATAGATGTTTATTCCTTGGCGGGTTAGCATTTGTATCATTTATCCTAATTTTTCTATACATATATATATATATATATATATATATATATATATATATATATTGTGACGAGGAACGCAAGCACTGCGTGCGCCTGCCTTCCCCGTCCCGTTGCTCTTTCTCTAGCCGTAGCATGTACATATTTATCTGTATATTTATATGTAGAAATGTTTATATGTTGCAGGCCGACGCACAACCACCGGCGGAGAGGTAAGTGAGAGAGAGAGAGCGGGGAGTGGGGAGAGACAGCCACGCGCGCGAATTAGGCAGAAAGAAAGAGAGCCGCGAGGAGAAAACAACGCGTACCGGCCCTCTACACACGTCGTCCGTGTCCCTTTTTTTTCGGTTGCTAAAGCCGTGCCGCGACGGATCGTGTGTGGGAACCTACCTTGTGTTCCAAGGTTCCCCTCCGCCTCGTACCTCGTCCTCGGGGAGAGTGCCCGGTAACGCGCTCGTGGTTCTACAGTGGTGCAAGGGTGTGTAGTGTACCCGCGCCGAATACGAGCTCGAGCGGACGAATTGTCGTCCGCCCCATCTACGCGGAATAACCGCCCCATCCCGGAGGTCAACGTCACCGCCGCCCCCGGCAAAGGAAGGCGCTATTGCGCTTCGAGAACGCGCTGCGAGACCTGCGGGTTCCGGCTCTCTGTAAGTGGCAGCTCCTTTTCTCTCTCTCTCTCTCTCTCTTCCCGAACGCCCCGCGCGCCGTCGCCTCGGCGACCCTCGGCCTGCGTCCCGCACGCCTCGTATATAGGCGCTGCACTGTGTGTGTATCTTTGGCGCCGCGGCATTAAATCGTATTTAAATTTTAATTATCTGTCTTATTTTTCTTTTCCATTATCATCAAGTGTGTTCTATTAGCCATCCTATTCCACGCGCCGTCCCACAACGCGATATTTCGCCCTTCGCGGACCGCCCCTCTCCCTCGCCGAAATCCTTCGGGGCTAAGCCCAGCCGGGCACTGATTTACAACGGCCGTGCCCGCCGTCCTCGTGCTCGAGGCGGACACGCGCACCGTTACAATATATATATATATATATATATATATATATATTTTTTTTAATTATAATTTTTTAATGGCGATTTAATTACATAATTTTATTTATTATATATTATTTAATATAATATAAATTGTACATTTATTATAGTTGCAAGTGGCACTTGTGGTTGATTTTTTAAAAAGTCTAGGACGAACTTATGCGTATAGTAATTGGTTTTCGCATCTATGTCTCGTTCTTGGAGACTGAAGCGATAGATTTCTTAAACAGTTGGTGCCAAGTTGTGATAAAGAAAGGTATATTTCTTAGTTGCGTATCATCAGAGAAGTATAACTTTTAATTATTTATGTGTAATTTCTGCAAATGTAAGCCATTTGTATATTTTTTTAATGCATCTGCCTTTTCATACATATATAATTTTTACTGTTGGTTGTTTTTGTTATTATTATTATTATTATCATTAACAATTCTTTTTTAGAAAATTTTTTAGATGATCCTTTGTTGATATTTTGAGATTTCTGGCCAATGAATATTAGAAGGATTGTGAACAGCTGTGTGCCAGGTAATGTAAAATATTTAGTATGTTTTTTTATAATTTTTCATAGTTTTATTTTTACTTGATGAAACTTATATGATGTATAATATATAAGTATATAAAATCTTTTTTTTTTAGATTTTATTTAATAATTTTATAATTTCATAATTACGACTTGGAAACATATTTTCATTGTAAACTTTGAAATAATTGGTTTGAGTTTTGATTTTATTTTAAGAATCTTCTTAATTTGGTTTATTGTTATTGATATTTCATATGAACGTATTTTTGAAAAATTTGTTTCCGATGTTGTTGATTTATGTAGCTATAGAATATTTGTACTTTGTAGGATTTTTAAATGTATAGATTTAAATGTTGTTTGTTATATTCATAATTACATTTTTCTGTTTATTCTACTTATTTCGGAAAACACTTATTGTAACTTTTTCATAGAGTATTTTATCATCTCATTTTAACAATCATGTATTATATATATATACAATCTACCTTCAATTTAATAAGTATATAAAAAAAATTATGTTCTAGCTTTTTAGCGTGCTGCACCTATGAAACAAAATCAGTAGCACGCTCCGCATTATCCCGGCTGAGCCCCCAAAAATCAGATTCCATATGTTACGTCGAACACATGATACGTATATATATATATATGTGCATAAATATATATTTATTGTGGACTTCAGGCCTACGATGGGCCGTACTAGACTGGCATGAACTTTCAATTATATTTAAAAAGCGCGTAGTACGATGTGCTGAAGTGTCATTGTAGTTGCACAAGCGGCATGAGTCACGCTAGTGCACATCGTAAATCTTATTTAACATAATATTTGCTTAATATAATATTTATCTTTTATGTGGTTATGCGATGAAGAGGAGAGGGTAACGAATAAGATTCGAGTTCCTGCTTTCAAGGGACTACAATCCTCTCCAAGGATAGTATAAATAATAAGATTGATTTATCTAAAATTATTGTTTTATTAGATTTACTCGTTTTTTGGAGAGCGTGATCGAGAATTCTTGGATGGACTATTACTAGTACTACTGAACTACTACTGATCTGACATAGACACAGGCGATGGCACTGATTGGCATAGGCACAGCTACTGAATCTTTTGGAAAAATTCGGCGCTTTCTATACGCGATCTGTTATTGCCATGGACGATCCCTCTCTGAGCCTCTCAATTTTTCTAAGTTTTTTTTATTACATTGATCTTTCGTTTTCTGATTTCTAATATTTGATTATTTTATAATAATTATTATAGAAATCTTATAATAAGTTTGTTTTATTTACGAATTTTATTATAAATAAACCCTTGCCATTATAACTAATTATTTTATGAAAAATTGAATATTTGGAAATATTCCATATTTAAATTAGCGTACTGCTAGTGCACGTATTCTTTACTTCAAGGGCCTTCGGTCGTCCAAACATACGCTTCTGACGTATAAGGCTTGCGTCAAACCAAATAGTCAAACACCGTATATGAATAGATGCTATAAACTTGTTTTACTTGCTCAAATGTGGTAGCGAAAAGAATTTCGTTATTTTGGACTAAACTTATAGTCCGATTTATTTTTTATAAATATATTTTTTTAGGTATATATACATCCATATATATATATATATATATATATATATATATATATATATATATACATCGCATGATTGTATCAAAGCAAAAAAGAAATTTTAAGAGTTTTATAAACTCCGAAATTTTACTAATCTAAGCAAGGCTTTCACCTAATTCTGTCACGCTGTTGTCCTCCATTTCTTTAGTTTTTGTCTCTATTATGAGTATCGCATATTTTATTTGAGTTGCTAATATCACATGCATATTAATGTCAAGTTTTTATCATCATATATTTAATGAATTAAATTTATAACCAGCGTATCATCTTTGCACAAATAAATATAATTATATTATAAAGTAATAGAATAGTAATAAATTTATAATGGCAATTCATTGTTACTTCACTTAATGCTATATTTAAAAAGTAATTTTTTGAATGAATGTATAATTTATGAAAGTTTTGGCATAAAGCTCGATAATCACGATATAATTTCTGAAACCTGAAAGTGGTGAAATTACCGTAGGTAGTGCTTACGCAGAATCAGCGTTTGAAATAAAACAAATCAAACTAATATCGGCCAGAGAATTTTTTTCTACGCGTTTCTATGTATTCATAACCGTAGCTTACACCACGTTTATCATTCATCACGCAGCGGTTGAAAAACTTTAAGAAAATTACATCTATTGATAATCTCCGATTATATATTAGGTGTAAAGATAAGTTTCCGCCGTTTTGAAAAGATGGCGCCACAGACAAGATAACATTAACATTGTGAGCTGTAAAAAGTCGTATATTATATGTTGACATCTGGAAACTGAATAACCTTTTAATACCTCTGATTTTTTGCTAGCATCACTTAGTTTTTATCGTATTAAGATGTCAAGTTTTGAGCCAAGTAACCATCATTTGCGGGAATTGTTAATTTACTTCTTTTATTTAAAGCAATCTGCAACTGAAGGACTTCGGCTATTCATAGAAGCATATGGTGATGTTAATTTGAGTGAGAGAAGTTGTCGGGAATCGTTCCAAAAATTTAAAAGTGGTGATTTTGACGTGGAGGACAAAACATGCTATGGAACGCCCAAAGTGTATGGTGACATAGAATTGGAAGCTTTACTGGAGAAATATCCATGCCAAATGCAAGAAGAACTTGCACAAGAGTTAGGAGTGACTCAGCCAGCTATTTCACAACATCTCTTAACCCTGGGTATGGTCCAAAGCATGGAAATTGGGTTCCTTATGAACTGAAGCTAAGAGACATCGAGCGTCGCTTATTCGCTTCCGAACAATTGCTCAAAAGGCAAAATCGCAAAAGAGTTCTACATTTAATCGTGACGGGAGATGAAAAGTGGATTCACTAAAACAACCTAAAGCGTAGAAAGTGATGGGATAAGCCCGGGCATGCCTATACTTCGATGACCAAGCCAAACATTCATGGCAAGAAGCTAATGCTACGCATTTGGTGGGATCAGCTTGGAGTAATCTATTATGAACTACTCCAACACAATTAAACCGTCACCGGGGACGGTTACCAACAGCAGCTGATGCAATTGAGCCGACCATTGAAGATTAAACGTACACAATATGGCAAAAGGCACGATAAAGTCATTTTTCAGCATGACAACACTTGACCACATGTTGCAAAAATCGTAAAGGAAACGTTAGAAGCACTGAATTGAGACGTCCTACCCCACCCGCCGTATTCATCAGACATTGCTTCTTCACACTACCACCTATTTCAGTCGATAACTCATGGTCTAGCTGAGCAGCACTTCACTTCTTACGAGGAATTGAAGAAATGGGTCGACTCGTGGATGAGCTCAAAAAACGAGCAATTTTTTAGACGGGGTATCCACTTGCTGCCCGAAAAATGTTCAAAAATAGTAGAAAGTAATGGGCAATGTTTTCAATGACATTATTTGTACCTTTTTTTACAATAATTTCTTCTTTCTTTATAAAAAACTTCGGAAACTTATTTGTACACACTAAGATATTGTATTAAAAAGAAATATCAAAGTGTGTGCGTGAGTATGTGCGTGCGTGCGTGTGTATGTGTGTGTGTATGTGTGTACTCATGATTTCTTAAGAATTTCTTCAAGACAGAATTTAGAAAACAATTTTTAATTTGTCTGTTTTGCTGTAAGGTGCTAGCCTTAAATAAATAGAGTTCTGTAAAAACCTGCATCTTCATTCTTTAAAAACCTTACTCGACTTTTAATCAAGAGAGAATGGTGCACCTCTACAGCTCACTGCCAGCAGTAAGAGAGAGAGAGAGAGAGAGAGAGAGAGAGAGAGACAGAGCACAGCGCATCCCCAATGTGATCCGCTAGTAGCAGAAAAGAAGAACACCGCAAACGCCCTGCGCGCTTCCAAAAGCATCCGGCCGTAGAGAGAGAGAGAGACAGCGGCCGCAATACACCCCCATCTAGCAACTCTGCGCGCACGGCCGGTGACGGCTGGAGAGAGAGAGAAATAGAGAGAAAGAGAGAGACTGCTCGCTGAGCTGCCGCGATCGACGCTACTAGCACTCTCCAGCTGATCGGCTGCAAGGTTAGCAGAGATCAGTTTAGTTTAGGCCATGTGCCTTCTCCCCGGGGCTTCTCTCTGCTCTTCAGAGAAGGAAGATCGGATCGCCACCGCCTAGGAACCCCAGACTGCAATAGCATTTCCTCATCTGAAAGTCTTCGCGTTCCGGCCGACAGACTTCTCCCACCCCATCCCCGAATAAACCCTTCACTCCTGAGCAGTGTCGGCTTCATCGGTCCCTTTCAGGACTGTCCTTTCGTTGAGGATGATTTTTTTATGATATTTAAAGTCGATCTATTTATGCTTCCAAATATCGGTGCTAAGCAGCGATGAAGGTCTACGATGTGTTTGTAAACAAAACACATGTAAATTATTACAGCGGTGCTTGTGTCAATCTGCCGAGACCGGGATTTGAACTTGGATCACCAAGTTACTAGTCCTTCGCTCTCGCGATCGAGCCATCGTAGGCCGCTACGTTGAGGATGAGGCGAGCCATCCCACATTCCTTTCCAACCCCTTTCTCTCCTCTCTAGGGTCGGGTCACGCACCCATCGCTAACGACCTTCGATTTCTCGAGACAAAAAAGGACAATGCCCGTGTTCAAAGTGGTGTGGCTCCCGAGTCATGGATAACTTTTGGGATCCCAGTAAGTCTGACTATGAAAAGTGTTCAAGGCTTCCGAATGCTCATTGGGGCGTCGTATGATTTTGCCAGGTAGGTTATCCGGGGACTTGTTCCCTGGAGGGTTCAAAGGTCGGTCGGGAGCAAATTTTACTTCCCTTACCTAGAAAGCACTAACCTCCATTCAACCAATGACTCTTGAGCGTAGTTTGGTATTTAATTCACCAAGTATTCACTATAGGTAGTATTTACCTAATGTGATACCGATCGACCGGGAGGAGAGTTTCCAGTCATTCGAAACGAATGACCAAGTTTCAGGCGCACTAGAGTTTCTGCAAGACAGACCAGGGATTTTTCCCCTCCCTCCTCACTCCTTGATAGCCAGCCTTTATTACCAGCAGTTAGAGCGGAGTCGAGGCCAAATAACTCTCTTACCGCTCATTCTAAATTTTACCCACCACAATTACTCCCATTGACTCCCGTTCACCACTCCTTTGCGAGAGTTCGCACGAGAGTGGTCGAGCACTCTACGCGTTTCTAAAAAAAATTTTTCACTAGGAACGAGCGAAATAGAAAGAAAAGGGACACGTACGGCGGCAGACGACGGCTATCGGCTCGCATCGAACGCGACAACCACGATTGCCAATTGAATCTTAAATATAGCTTATTAAATTTTTTCGCACAATGAAGAAACAATTAGAAAAAGTTTTTTTTCTTTTTATAAACAAATAAGTGAAATTAGCTATAATTTAACAAAAATTGCTTAAGGAAATGTCGCTATTTTACTCAACATAATAATATTGCTGTTTCCTTAAGAATTTTGAAAATCATTCTACGTAAATACATACTACTCCATAAATTTTCGTGATGATCAATAATTAATAATAATTCGTAAGAATCCCTAATACATCATTAATAATAATACATAATAATAATGACAATAAATAATTGTAACAAAATCCAAAATTCGAGAAAAGAATTATCTAAATATAGTAAGAGAACAGCAAGTCTACAGACTACGTTTTATGCGCCCACTTTTCTTTATGTAATGCATAACATATATACAATTGTACGTGATTATAAGAAGAAAGGACTGCGGACAATTTCAATTTCAACCATGGATTATAAATGTCAAAACAGAAAAAATTCGTAATATCGATTGCTCGTAAATTGATCGTAATATGGATAATTGTAAACAAACAATTTTTCATTTCTATTTTTCTAAGAACCATATCAACTTATGTGACAATATTTATTCGAATAACCCTATCATAATATAATTATTTCATAGCCCTAGAAAATGTTGGTAGCGCTTTATGATGGAAAACTTGTTAGATTTCAATCGGGGAACTGTTAACTTTATAAACAAGATGTAAAAAGAAAAGCTTATAATACAATTTAGGTGCAATACCGCAGAAGCTGCAAATTGTAATTTTTGACAACAATATAAGCTTGACACTATTTATGTAATTCTAAATAAAACAAATAATTAACATCGCTATGTTGCATTTAATCCTTTTACAACTTATGATTGTTTGTAACATGAGCAGCCAACCCGATTAACATAAATTTCAGAAGATTAAAGAAAATTACTTTCATTGTGTTTATGTCGACTGTATTTATATCGATAGTATTGATATAAACATACTTGATTTTATTATGTATTAAATCTAGTCTATTTAATTGTACTGTAATACCAATAGAAATTTTTTTTCTTAATGTAAGACAAAAAAGTTTCCTTATTTTTTTATCATGACAATATAATAACAATAATATTAATGATGTGTTAATTAATAATAATGTAAATAATATAAAACAATAATTATAAATTGCGGATCGTTTTAGCTAGCTCATTCGGATTACTTCAGTTCCTTACACACGAAATTCATAATAATTATAGTGAATATAATGTTAAATTTAATTAATATAAGATCAAAATTATTTCCAGATTTTTTTAAAGCCTTTGCAGAAATAATGTGTGGCTATCACGAAATGATAATAATTAGAATTACAACCAAAAAGTATGCTTTACAACATTAATACACTAAACTATAGTTTTCCTACATCTCGCTATGACAATGATGAGTACTCTTAAATATACTAAAGTCTTACATAATCTCATAATGAGTTTGTAAATAGATAAATACAAAAACAAAAAAATATAGCATCCTGTCGCAAATACTTCTTCGTCGCTCCTTGTCGTCTTGGACCTCGTTCATTTTCATCTAGTAGTAATTTTCATCTTCTTTATTTTTTTTCACCTTTATATCTTTTTATTTTTCTATCAAGTCCTGCATCGTCTCCTTTGCATAGATTAAATTACTAAATAGCATCTCCCATAAGCGGCTACATAATTATCAATTATTTGTTTCATTGAATGTGTATTCATCAATTTAAGTTATAGTTCATTACCTAAATAAAGAAAATTCATTTGAAGAAATTACAAAATGTAAATGTATTAGGTTGTCAAATATCTCCCTTCCGCTTTCTTGCCCTCCATTAAATGCTTTATAAAAAGTGTTACAGTGGTCGGATTTACTTGAAATTTACGCCGTTTTGTTCAATAATCTGATTCCATCTACACGACAACTTCATAAGACCCCTCTCGTTGAAACCCCTCTTCATATTTGCGAAGGACTCGGACAGCCATTTTTCATAAGCCTCTTTTGAGTCCAACTTTACACCACCAAGGGCATTCGACATGGACAGGAACAGGTGTTAATCCCTGGGCGCTATGTCCGCGCTATATGATGGATGCGATAAAACCTCCCATCCGAAGGTCCACCGGCCTTGGACCACGACTGTTTTCGCTTAAAATTGTAATATGTGATCCATTTTTCGTCGTCAGTTATCATCCGCTTCAAAACTGGGTCAAGTTCGTTCCGTGTCAGCAGCACATCGTAGGCGTTGATTCGGTTCAGAAGGTTTTTTTGCGTCAAATCATGCGGCACCCAAACATCAAGTTTTTATTGTATCCAGCCTTCTGCACATGGTTCAAAATAATTTGGTGACTAACTCTCATCTCCTGGGCGATGTCACGAGATGTCACATTCTGGTCTAACTCGATAAATTCCATAATTTGATCGGTATTCGTTCTCATAGGTTTTCCGCCGGATGGCTTATCTATGTGTCGTTTTCACTGGCTGTGAATCGTCGAAACCATTCTTCTACGGTTCGAAGTGATAGCGTGCCATCCCCCAAAACAGCATTAATTTCACGGAACGTTTCTCTTGCGAATTTGCCTTTGACGAAGGAAAACTTTAAAATAGCTCGAATTTCGGCGTTAGTAAACTCCATGTTTACACGTCTATAACTTTTGAACGCAATATCCAAACTAATCAGGTATAGCGTCATTTTGTACGTTATGTTAAGACCTTTCAAATGATGTATAGTATTGCCAGATATGAGCTCTGTAGCGCTTTGTACATAGCCACGAATTTCATAAGACAAATAGGCGGAAGAGAGATATTTGACTACCCAATACATACTTCACTAAATTCAATGAGTATTTAGAGTTCATAGTTTATAGCATTCAAAATTATTCATAGTTATTTTCAGATATATTTGTAATAATTTCATTATTTTTGTTTTATCTTTACAGTTACCACTTTCTTTGAAATTTCCAACTATTCGTAGCTTCCCTTTCAATTTCTTGATTATCATTCACAAATGTGTCTATTTTTCATTGCTTTAGTATTTTTACTTATAGATTTTTAACTATTTTTCAGCCTTCTCTCTATAGATTCGGTAATTTTTCTTCTTTATTATTTTGTCTAAATTATTTACTCGTCTCTCCTTTTTTCTTTTGAAATTCATGGTTTGTATTAACAGAATTTCTTTATTATTATTTATTGACACCGTTCTAGATTGAGTACTTTTTTATTATTTCTTGTTTTTTTTTACACAGAAAGAAACACACACTATCTTTCATTTTCATTTTTTTTCCGTGTGAATACGTCTCGGCACTCCAGGCCATGCAATGGCATTGCTGAAGTAATCTAACCTCACTGTCTCTCCGCAGACGGCTGTGCATGGCTCGTGGAGCAGTGGGATAAGGGAATAGGAGACGGTGTCGAGTACGCCGTCGCGCCTTGAGGTTTTCCTCGTCGTGGGATGGCGCGTGCGTCGTCTTCGTTCTCTCTGGACAAATCGGTGCGGGTGCCTTGTCCGATATATATTGTAACACGTACAGGGTAAGGTTATCTATACGTTTTCTAATGTGATTTACGAGAAAAGAAAAGTTTAATAGTTTCAATTATTATATATATACGCGTAGAATTACCCTATAAATAGACAGAATCGAAAATGATAAACATATAAATACACACGCGGTAATAAACAAACACAGACATATAGTAAATTAGATATTTAATGTAATAAACTAACCATGTATTATAGATAATATTAATTTAATTTAAGTTAAATATTAATCAATAGAAATAATATTAATTTAAACTAGTTGAAACTTTCATCAATCAAATTTTTGTTAATGTACTTTTACAATGTATAAAAGTAACGACCGATTCTCCTTTTCCCTGGGGCAGATTCGAGTTCGGTATTGTTGAGGAAGGGTACCTGTTGAGTAATGAAATAAATCGATACTCTTCTGACTGACAAATCCTTTCCCTTTTCTAGTGAAAAAACTCTTTTGCAAGGCAAAATGAAGGCATCTTTACTCATACAAAAGAGTAATAAAATCACTTGTGCAGACGAACGGTCGCTCCCGAATTCTGAAAAGGTAATTTTTATTTTTCAACTAGAAAAGTATAAAAAAAGTCAGCGAAATAAAAGCCATTAATCTCGAAACCGAATATAATTTATTCGGAGAAAATACGCCCCTTTTCTCCGAACTAAATTATTATAATACTAAGGCAAATCTCTACCAGACGTCGAAAAATTAAAGACATGTCAATAGAAGGCTGATTATTTAATCATATAAATTATTTAATTTATGTAAGATGTGCTCGGAAGCAATAATTTTGATAAGAATTAAATTTATTCTTATTAAAATTTTAATCTTTTTATATTCTTGATTACGGTACATCTTAGAGTAATATCAACACGAACAAGTATCGTTGTGAAATAAAAAGAGTTAGAAGCGCATGTTAGAAGCACTCGCTTTCGTATAAGTAGACGAACAGAGCCGTGCGAATAAATATTCGTAAATACAGAAAACATATACGTGAAGGTCGTGCGACATCCCGGAATTCAAAATAATCGGATTACTACGTAATATTTTGTAAATATATATATATATAGCAATTGGTTTTGTTATAATTTAAAAAGCGAGTTCAGTGTTATTAAAGTAAATTTCCGACTCCTAGTCTCGATACGTTCCTCCCTCGTCGATCAAACAGTGATGTAAAATTAAAATACAGAAAACAAAATCAACCGTAAGCAGAGTGAAAACGGAGCGTTGCAGTTTTATAAACAAATACTATTTTACAAAATTAAAAAAGGTAGGGATGAGAGGAAAACGAGAGAGGTGGAGACAGAGGTAGAATACATTGTTTACGGTGTGTCCAGGTGATACAACTTCTTTGTGAACCGCCCCTTTGCTGTCGAAGAAGCAACTGAACATGTTTTTTACTTTGGTCTTGCTCGTTCTCGCCTTCTTTGGCCTTGGCGCTCCAGTGGATAGGTACTGTTGGCTCCATCGTTTAATTTCGGGGTTATATTAAAAGAACCAACTTTCATCACCAGTAATAACTCGATCAAGAAGAGTACAATTACTTTCAACTTGCTCGACACAATCTTGAGCGATGTTTATTCGGTGAGCTTTTTGCTCAACTGAAAGGTTCTTAGGTACCATCTTCCCGCACGGATTTTTCATGTCGAAATCTTCGGTTAAAATCTTTCTGTTTCCAGGTTAATATTCAGCTCGTCAGCCAATATTCGAATGGTTAGTCGCTGATCTTGACGAACAAAAGCGTAGACGCGCTGCGAATTCGCATCGGTTTGCATTTGAATTGGCCTTACTCTTAGTGCCTCGTCGTTCGACGCTCTCACGGCCTTTTTTAAAATTGGCATGCCAGCGAACTACGACTGAGAGCATCACTGCTTTACACTTTAAGCACTTTTCATTTTTGTTCAACAAGTTTCTGTGGCAGTTTCGACGAGTTTTCCACGAAATTTTATCGTACCGTTGCTCTAAAATCGGTCGCATTACTTAATTGTGTGACTTCGTATATATTATTCTAATAATAAAGGTGTGATTTGTACCGGTATTTAGTCGTCTTGATTTTTAATTATTAATTAAACAAAAATATTCATGCTAGCCTAGATTAAATGAGAATTTTCGTATTTTACTGTTTGCTCTGAATTCAAATAGGATTTTCTGTAGAATTAACAGCATGATCGACGCGAGATCATGTACATCGTAATTGATCTCATTGCGATGATTCACCGACGGCGGCGGCACGAGCGAGCTCTGGCTATAGCGGTCGACGATCAAGGGAGAAGGGGGGTGCGCGATTAGATTAAGATTTTCATAAAGAGCAGTTAGAGTACAACCGAGGTGGTCGAAGGGCTCGCGATAGCTACTTAACACTGCAGTCGTACGAATCACTATAATATTTAGCAATATTTGTATCGTGAGGTACATTTCTCTGACGACGTGTCATACGTAGTGTGAATTTTCGGGTGCCGTTAAAGTTCCGGTATTGGTGTATTGTTGAATGATTTCGGTCGAGAGTGGTTTGCACAATGAGAGACGCGTCTCACGAAAGTCTCAATCTTCTGTATAAGGTTTATGGCTTCTGTACAAGCCTGATTTATTTGGCCTTTTCGTATAACACGAAAATGTAATAACGACCTTCTGTATAAGGTATCTAGTGCGACCTCGGTGAAAAGTGTTGAATAGCTGCATTGCTTTAGTACTTCTTTCTTGTCTGCGTTTATACAATGTGCGTTCATAATTTGTAATTCCCGCCTTTTCTGGAGGTTTTTATGCCTGTTCGCAGGCTTTTCCTCCGAGCAATAAAGGACAAGTTCCCCTCTTAGCTCAAATAAACGCCTTTTTTATTTATCCTAACAACCTGTGAAAAAACAACAGAAGATCGCAATAATCAGCGGGAGAATCCGTCAAGGACAGCTCGCTATTTTACATAGGGTATGTATTTACAACTACTAATTAAAGTTTTGGAGTATCGCTGAATACGAAATACTATCAGCTCAACTATTGAGGTGGAATGGAGATTTATTCTTTCATCGTTGGATCGCAGATTCCTTGGCGTCGAATCAACTCAAGACTGTTGTTTTAATTCACTCTATAATATTCAGCCCATGCGGTTCATTATTTGCCTTAGTTAAAATTAATAACATTAACTCTGTGTACGTGGGGGAAGAATAGAGCATTCTGCCTTTCTTATACATAGATACGAGAGAAAACTATGTCCGCGGAATAATCATTAGATAGATAGTGGTACACGTATATATTCTGCGGAAGAGCGCTTGACGATCCATCCTTAAGGCGACGCTCTAATACTTAGATCTCTACGCAACCCTGCGAGTAAAGATTTCCTTCGCACTCCTATGTGTGTGAATAACGAGTGCTAAACGAATGCGGATGCATATTAAGTAGGGTTATTATTTAATATTTATTATAATTAATTATAATTAATGAGTTATTTTTTAATATATTAAATTTATTTTAATTTAATTATTTATTATATAAAGATATTTAAATACATTTCTTTATCTATTTCCCATTGTAAGAATTCCTTGGATTCCCTCCATTTAGAATTTTCATTATTTAGGTTAATAATATAAAAAGAAAAGAAAATAAGTTTTTGGAATATCTCAGAGAACCCTACGGTCCATAAAGGTTAATTATTAATTAACCCATCTTCTCGAGGAATTCTCCCCCTCTGTTAAAGGGGACTTCAGGGTGAACATCACGGATTAAATAAATAATCTCAGGGGCGTAACCCTTAGGTGTCCATGTACCCCATTACAGAAATAGCGCCAAACGTGCTGTAGGCGTTTTTCTTTTGTTAAGAATAAGGAAAACAATATTATAGAAAGTATTAGGATGCGAATTTAGTTTCCGATCTTTTTTCACGGGATATTTATGATGGAAAAAGGATACATGTTAGCTTAATCAGAATATTTTCAAAAGGATAATACTGACTTATGTCACACCTTCTTTAGAATATAAATCACAAAGTTCGATATGATCATTCATCTGAACTGGTCTGGTATTACTACTTTGAGCGGAGTACTTTGAATTGATGTTCTTAATTCAAGACACCACCTAGTGACCGCTGGTGAAACTGACTGCTAAAACCGTTAATTTAATTTATTGGTGAAAGTAAAATGCTTTTTAATAAAAAACATAGCTTATGTCCTTCCAAAGATACTAGAGAATCCATATGTCATTTCAGAGCAATCGGTTCAGTAGTTTTTTTGTTACGTGTACAAAGAAAAGCACGCTTTGTCTTTATAAATTAGTATAATATAATATAATATAATATGATATCATTTAATATGATATGATATGATATGATATAGCAGGCGATGACCCACTTCTCTGAGCCCTGATTGGCTCACAGACACGGGCCCGTACTGCAAAAACTATAAAAAATGGACCTACATAAATATTAATATTTACACATATCTTTTCCTTTTGCTTGACACCATGCCGCTAATATAAGCAGTTATATCTGGGACACGGTGTATATAATAATAACCTCTGCTCAGAGGTTATTGTTATTTTAAAGTCTCTTAATATATACTTTATATTAAAGTGTTTTACTATATCATGTGGCGTGGTATCGCCACGATATATTATATGAAAGCAACTTATTATATGCAGCGAGTAGATAGGCTATAGGCATTCTAGCACATAGGCATTCTGGTGCACCTCCCCCCCTTAAAAAGTGTGCTATGCCCCCAACTAGGTCACGGGGGACATAGCACACTTTACACGCGAGTATACTTTGGGTTCTCTACTAGATGGGAGGAGGGGCATGTCACACTTGACAGGTGAGTAGACTTTAGGTGTAGTAGAATACCTTTATATGCCGTGATGCCTATATCAAAGTCAACTACTTTTTTTTATTTTTTTTTTCATTTTTCTTCTTCTTTGAATTAAGCAATATTTAAATAACCTTTCTTACATCTCCACTGATGGGATTATACTGAACTATGCGATCGTGCAAGATCAAGCAATAAGCTGTACTATTGGCTGGAAAGTTCTATTTAGCCTCAAATTCTAAACGTACATCTACAGGAGCGCTCTTTAGAGATTCATTTTGTCGTGAGAAATCAATCACTATGAGAGGTTCATTATCGAGAAACTGTTTCTTTGAAAGCAGTGGTTGAGGATCCTTTGTATAGAATGTTTTCTGGAAATTTGCATACATATCATACAGTATTGCATATTGATTATTAGATATGTCAAGGTTTAAATTATTGTATGGATAATATTGAGAATTCAAAAAAAGTCTCACGTTAGTAATATTGCAATGATCAAAACGACTGGTGTTTGTGGATGCTTGATATTTTTTCTTTGTCTGTAAGCCGAGAATCACGTAACGTGGTTTCTCCAATTGATTGGAAGTTTTGACTGTCCACACATGCTTATTGGCGCTTGGCAGAATAGAATATTCAAATAGTTCCCATGAACGATAACAGATTGGGATAGGATTATATTTGCCAATGAAATTTAAAAGTTGGATTTTTTTTTTATGACAAGTGATGACATAAGGCATTAACCATTCTATTTTTGTTATTTTTATGTTATATTCTTCATATGTAGTATTATTACCAACTATACTACCTTCCTGGATTATGGTATTCAGGTCAGATCTTGATCTTACCACAATGAGTTCATGTTTCATGTTAATTACAATTTTTCTGTAAACTTCTGTGAAGCCCAAAATCATACTTAGAGGAATAGATTATATCTTCCATGACTGATTGAGCGAAAATGATCAAATTTTATCTGACAAATTCTTTTTATAGATTTTCAGTTAAGAAACGAAGACAAAGATGACCGCAAATGAATGAGTCAAAATTCTGATATCTTGTATAGTTGTATTTCACTTCTTTCACACTGAAATATTTCATAAGATCTATGGGAGGTTTGAGGTCACCGAAGCTATCAAAGTAGGTAACGTCAGATCCTCTCTTTCGATAGCTGACCCAATGGGAACCTTTATTTTGCGAATCATCGAGATTAACAATGGCAGATTCATTATTCCATGGTCCTTTACGAGGAAGGCTATTTCTCATGAAAACACCTCGAAAATGTGGAATTTGTAATATATGTGCATATTTTATAAGATCAAAGTTTTTTAGTGGATGATCTGGCAAAATTAAATTGAAGTTTTTTTTTCTTTTAATTAGACCGTGTCCGACATGAGGTTTGAGAAATAATCCCATTCCACGTTTATATGGCTTGAGATAGAGACCTTTACCTAAAGCAATAGCTTCCATCGTCTTATTATGTCACTTACTTTCTTGATAATCTTTCTGCGCAGCTTTAGAATCATTTACTGCTTTAGCTATTCCAGCAGTACCTCCGGCTAAAGCACCAGTTGCACTAAGTCCTGCGAACAGTGGAATAAGGACAGGAAGAACTCCGTCAATTTTAGATGGAAGGGGTATCACACGTAGAATGAGAACTTTTATCTTACAACCACTATTCTTAAGAGCTTGACGAGCACCTTTTAAGGCGAACTGTATGACATTGCGTGAATTTTTACCTGATTTCAATGATTTTTTTGCTGCTGTCACCAATTTGTTGAATTTCAGCCCCATTCCAGTTTTTGCCTTTAATTTCATAGCAATGGCAACCGCTAGAGCTGACGCTTTCTCCGCAAGACTAGCAACTTTAGCATTAATCAATTGCCAAGCTTTATTAGCAAGCTTTATGTCAGCCACTTTATGATTACTGTTTTTATTAGAGTACTCAATGTCATATTCTTTACATGCCTTATCTAGTTCATTTATTCCCGGATCACCCCTTTTTAATCGCTTTATTAATTTAGTTCCGGGGCCACAGTATTGATAACCAGAAAGATGCATTTCAATAGGTAAATTGTTGATTACTCTATCGAGCAATCCACGTCCTTCCTTTTTTGAATGCTTCCGAGTTTTATGCTCAATCATCTTTTGCAGTCAAATTATAACTGATGATCGAAAACATAAAATCAACACTTATATATGTACTTCAGTTAATGATAAACTAGACTTTGTCATATCAAAATGGATTTCACTGAGCAGAACGTGAAACTCCCCGTCGCTAACTTTGATTTTGGAAAGGATAAAAGAAGGAAGCGACACGGAGAATTGCTACCAGATAGTATACGAGCAGTATTCTGCGGTCCATCAAACTGCGGAAAAACAAATAGCTTATTAGCTTTAATCACTCATCCCAATGGTCTTAGATTCGAGAATGTGTATGTTTATTCAAAATCGTTAAATCAACCAAAGTATCAATTTCTCAAAAAAGTCATAGAACCAGTCGAAGGCATCTCATATTTCCCGTTTAGTGAATATGAATCTATAATATCACCAGATGAAGGATTACCCAATTCAATTATGATTTTTGATGATATAGCTTGTGAGAAGCAACATAACGTCAGAGCATTTTTCTGTATGGGGAGACATAAAAGTGTAGACTGCTTCTACCTATGTCAGGCATATGCTCATATACCAAAACATCTTATTAGAGATAATATTAATATGTTAGTAATTTATCAACAAGATGGTGTGAATTTAAAACATATTTATGATGATCATGTCAACACTGATCTGTCTTTCAAGGAGTTTCGTAATTTTTGTTCTGAACGCTGTAAAAATGATAAATATGGATTTGCTGTTATTGATAAAGATAGAACGATGGATGCTGGTAGATACAAAAAAGGTTTTGACTATTTTGCAATAAAAAGAAATTTAAAAAATCTTAATCACTCGGCTCAATTTTACACAGCAACATGACACCACGTCGGACATTGAGAAAGAAAAGAGTATTCTTAGCGAGTTGATGCAAGCTCGTAAAGCTATTAAAAGAAAATCAGCACTATTGAAACAGGACAGAGAGAATCTCGAAAAAGTTGTAGGAGATACATTGAAACCTATCATTACACCACTTGAAAAGCTTGTCGAATCAAATAGTGTACAGTCTTCTAATCTCATTTCGAATGATCAGAGCATTAGAAAACTAACTAGATCCCGAAAAAAGTTGAGTTTTATGATAGATAATAATATTCGCTCAGCTTCCATGAAAGATTATGATTCCGATGATGATTTGCCTCATTAAATAACTCAATGATGAATTCGACATTTAAATCTATGCATGAAAACAATGTTAAATCTAATATTTTAGATCAAAGCCGCAGTAAATTTGATAACATATATGGAGTAAGAAATATTGGAGGTATATACATGCTTGGCGATTCTGAAATTATATTTGATGATAAAAAAATAAAAGTTAAAGATTTAACTTATCCTAAAAGTAATGGACTAATGGAGTTACTTATTAAAAAAGAACCAGACGCCACATTAATAATTGCAGCAGATCGTGAAAATTATTACAGTATCCTAGAAGCAACAAGTACTCACCGGAAAAAATATAGTAAAGATGAATCTATACGCTCATCGAAGAGTAGAAAATATTTGAACATCATTGCACCAATGTTTCGCACCAGTCATACAAAAAAAGAGGGGGAGGTGACCTACCTAAATATAAAATAGCAAAGAAAGATTTTTCAATAGAGTTAGTGTACTGGGATGATCCGAATGAGCTTGTTGAGACTAAGATTACTAATTGCCGAACCATCAGCTGGAAATAACAATCATTCAATTATTGAAGAACTGCGTGAAATAGGATATATATATATATATATATATATATATATATATATATATATATATTAATACACATTTGTCTATTCTTCAATCAATATCATCATGAGTCTCGACTTGTTTGTAAGAAATTTGAGAGACTCGAAGGGGAGTCGAGGTCCTCCAGGCGTTGGCTTCAATTTCATAACAGATGGCAATTTTGATATAGAAAATAAACGACTTTGTAATGTTGGTGAAGCTATTGAAAGTACTGATGCAGTTTGTGTAAAAACGATATATTCAATCTTGGAGAAGGAACTAAATACTGTATTTTCAAAAATTAATGAAATGATAAAAGAAAACGAGAAACAACAGGAACAAAATGGTAAGATAATTGAAGGGAAATTCAAAGATCTTTATCAAAATAAATTGAAATTGGTAGAAAAAACAAATAATTTGGATAAAAATCTTATGAAAACCAATCAGGATAAATCAGAACTGGAATCGAAATTGAAAATTCTTAGTGACACACATATTCGTTTAAATGATACTATGACACAATCGGTTTCGAATTTGAATGGTAGTATAATAGATATTAACAGGAAAACAAATACACCGACAAGATCAGCGAAGGCAAAATCAGCAGAAAATAAAACAAAAAGTGGTTGAAGAGCTACACAAACCTGCCCGTCGCAGATATAAGCGAAGAAAATATGATATACGTGGTATAGATGAAACTTGGCAGATCTTGTAGAAATGATACCCTACTCTAAGGACAATAAGGGGCTTCTTTACTTACTCACTGTTATAGATTTATTTTCGAAGTATGCTTGGGCTAAACCAGTAATGTCAAAGAATGGTAACGATGCTACTCTCGCTATGAATACGATATTGAAACATGGAAGAGTATCATCAAATCTACAAACTGATCAAGGAAAAGAATTTTACAATTCACACTTCCAAAACCTCATGAAAAAGTATAAGATAAATCTATACTCTTCACACAGTAACCTTCATGCAAGTATTTGTGAACAATTTAATAGAACCTTAAAAAATGCAATGTGGATACAATTCAGTAAACAAGGAAACTACAAATGGATAGGTATCCTACCACATGTACTGAAAGCTTACAATTCAAGAAAACATCGAACAATAGGAATTGAGCCTGAAAATGTAAGCCAAGAAAACGAAAGGGAGGTGAAGAAGCGTTTTTGAATGATGATAGCAAGGAAAAAACCGAAATACAATGTCGGAGATAATGTACGAATAAGTAAAATAAAACACATTTTTGAAAAATGCTATACACCTAATTGGTCTAATGAAATTTTTAAAATATCAAGAATTGTAAAAACTGATCCAGTAACTTATCAGGTTAAAGATTATTACGATAAGCCTGTATCTGGGGGTTTTTATGAAACTGAAATTCAAAAGACTAAGGATCCCGAAATTTATCTGGTAGAAAAAGTGCTAAAACGGAGTGGTAACCGCGTATATGTTAAATGGTCAGGATTCAATAGTGAGCATAATAGTTGGATAAATAAAAAAGAAATTAATTGAATACAAGATATAATATAAGTAACATACATGGCTAGGTGTAAGGACACTAATTTCAAAATAAATAAGAAAGACATTGTATTATGATTATAATATTTATTTATATAATAAAGATATACATGTTTTTGTTTTTGACAAATAAATAATAAAAAGAAGTGAAACAATGTGTTTTATTATTATTACTTAAGAAATAGAAGTATTAAACTTAATACAACTACCACCCCGGTACTCTATAAATAAACAAGGCTTATTTGCTTTATTAGCTATATTTATGAAAAATTCTTCATCTTTTAATATGGCTGACGATATCTTTTGCGGTAAGAATATTTGAAAGTTTTCATCTATCTCCGCAACTACTTTCGTACCATATTTTGTGGAGACTTGCTTAAGATCAGTCACCATGTACTGATGATTTTTCTCCAATTCCGTACATTTCTTCCTGGGCAAGAAGTCGCTTTCCGAAATTTTATTCAGAGTGGCTAAATCCATTCTAAACAAAAAGAAATATTTTATAAATTCTATCATATTTTTTTTCTAAGAGAAAATTAACTATGAATCTTACCTTACTAGAATAGTCTTTTTTTCTTTGAAGAAGGACGACAATTCTCAAACTGTTCAACTGCTCGAATGAGTTCTTCATCATCCTCAGTCTGTTCATATAGCTGATTCCCCACCACAATTTCTGCCCCTTCCATTGCCTTATGGAGTACATCCCTTCTTTCGACTTCAACTGAGCTTACCCCTTCCAATATTTCCAATATTTCTTTAGGATTCCATTCATGTAATAGTTCATCCGATGTATTATACTCAACGCTTATTGGTTCACCTTCACTGCTATAAAGCGTCATCCTCTCTCGTGCAGCGTGATATTCATTGGTTGTTTTATCGCCCCTCTCTTGTTCTGCGTGTACATCTACCGTTACTCGAATCTCATTGGTGATTATATTCTCCCTCTCTTCTTCCTTAGTAGCTGCATCTACTTGAGCTACTCTTCCATTAGTCTCGTCGTGTCCCCTCTCATTAATATTCCCCTCCTCTATATGATGGCTTTTACTTTCCATTATTTCCCTCTTGACCTGATTTGCAGCTTGCGACATTTACTCTTCTAGGATTTTATAGTGACCCCAAGGTAATGTGTCTGTAGTATTGGGCAATAAGTATCTTTTATCATCAAATGGACTGAGGGCAATTTTTTTCTGTTTTTCTGTAATCACTACGTGTAATTTTGAGCGAATGTTACACTGCTCTCGCTG
The DNA here is from genome assembly GCA_018907035.1 of Sycobia sp. Sy_11. NCBI lineage: Eukaryota > Metazoa > Arthropoda > Insecta > Hymenoptera > Epichrysomallidae > Sycobia > Sycobia sp. Sy_11. The sequence goes on along the minus strand of JACCIC010000181.1, from coordinate 737,941 downwards.
TATAATCACGAGATCTTCCAAACATCTTCGATAATCTTCAAACGTGATTGATGTTTTTACAACGTTCAATTTTATTCCTTTAGCTTTTTTCACTATCCCTCCTCCATCTACTAAAATACTGTACATTTTATTTCGTAAACCGATAAATTCCATCATAATCTTTCCATTACATTCATCTTTCATGAGTCCAGGAACTTTTTTATTTTGACGTGGAATACCATACTGATTATTTTCGTCATAATCAAAAGTATCAAATCTATGAATACCTTGTTTCATTACTTGATACATATTAATATCCTCTACTTCATATATTAAGCTATCAGTATCATTATACACAAGCTTACACTTTTCGCCCACTCGACGTTTCATGTAAGAGTAATGAAAATCATACACTAATGTCTTTGATAGATCGAGGATACAAAGCCCAACGTATATCGGCTTTTTGATTGTTACACTTGTTTTCTTAAGCTGAATGGCAACTAAATTTTCATCGAAAATTGCACAGCTATGATAATTAGGTAGGGCTATGCGTGCCTCTGCTCCATATCGACCAGTGAATTTATTTACTAAACGTACATCAACGCGAGATCGCTCTCGCTCAATGCATTTTCCATATACAGCATTAATTAATCATTTATAAAAAGTTTTTCAAACTCATTCTTTGCATGCTTTCGCTTTTCAGTATTTAGTTCGACATATGGTTTCAGCCAGGGTTTCTGTTTAAAACTCAAAATTCTATGTACTTTATTCAATCGAAGACCATTGTCAAGCGCTTGCTTAAGAGCACGATAATGAATTATATACATTTTTTTATCGTTCAATGTAGTTAGAAGTTTCTTCTGTTTTGAACCAGGTGATGTACGATGCTCAGCACAGAAAGGTAAATCACGATGTTGGTCATGTATTTCCTTAGGATACTCCAAATCTACTTCAGCAATATAGCCTATATCAGAATCTGATGGTGTATTGAAAAAGTTACGAGTTGATTCATAATCAACCCACATAAATTTTCCAATTGGTAAATGCTGTACCATCGCCCAAGCATATAGATTATAAATATCGTAATATAAAAGTGTCTTTATTTTATTTTTTTCATCGTATCCCGATTCTATATATGGATTATTTGAATATCGATTGCAGCACTGACTTATTCCACTCCGAATGCCTGATTCAATAAATAGTAACATGTCAATATCAGTCAGGAGCTCTAATTCTACCTTTGTCATTTTTAGAGCTGCTGAAAATGTTAATCCTGGAGTAGTGTAAAAGTGTGCTGGACATAAGCCGTAGGCCTTAATAGATGTATTTCGAAAACTTTCGAAGACATCTGCTAAGAGGAGAACATCCGTTTTTAAGTATAAGTCTGAATACTTTCCTAATGTCCTTATTTTAAAACTTTCTCATACTTGAACAGCGTGCTTGTAATCTTCTTCAGTAATATCTGAATCTGTTAATTTATTATAGAATTCATTTTTCAACGGCAGTTTTGCAGTGAATTATTTATTGAATCCATCTACAAAATCGTAGGGAAATATGCCTTTACGTCTAAGAAGATTAATATTTTCATTTGAGAATCCATCTAATTGAAATTCCTGTATTGATATTGGTACATTATCTAGATACGACGCAAGTTTCTCTAAGGATGATGGTAAAAATCGCCAAGAATCTATAAATCTAAAATTATATCACAGTCATCCATATACTTCGTAAATGAAATATATTTTTTCTTGTTATGAGGTATTAGAGTAATTCGTCCATTCATCAGTGTAGAAGTTCCAAGTTATTTTAAAATAAAATGTGTGTCATAATTGAGGTTATGAAAAATTACGGGAATAAATTTTGAGTCTTTATAGTTTAAATTGCATGAATTATGAGCAGCACCTCTGAACCTAAAGTGAAAAAACAAATTAATCAAATTAATTATCAAATTAAATTATTAATTTTGTTTATCTAAAAAAAAACTTACCTTCCTGTAAGATGACAATGATCTCGTACTGCGAGTTGCCCATCTAGAAATGGTTTGCGACATATATGGCAATCGGTCGACCATTGAAAAGATAATTCTTCAAGGTCTGTGAGTTTCATTGGTTTTGGATTTTTATAGAGATAATCAATCTGCTCACCAATTGATTTCAGTTTACGAACAAACCATTGTGCAGGCGTCTCGTCATCTGGACTTTTCTGTCTACATGCTTTGTAAACGGATAATTTGTCGTCAAAGCTACATTTTAAATAGAAACCTATACTGTACGCTTCATGTAATTGAAAAGCATTCTCATTTTCTGTCGGTTTTAATAAACATTCAAAATCTGCATAAATTACAAAAGATACTTTTTCACTTTTACTATAATCTTTAAATTTCAAAATGTTATGATCGATGCGTTTGGTGAATTGATTCTACAATCGTTAATGTTTTTAAAAAGATTTTCATGATTTTGTAGCCCTTCCTCACTATAAAAATGTTGTAAGCATCTTTCACAATCGTATAATTTTTTATGAGCTTTACTCACTTGCGATCCTAAAAGTCTGGATATACTTTTAATCGAAACATAATGGAATTTAGGTACACTTCCATTATCGTCCGGAATATTATTTTATTCGTACTCGTCTATGTAGAAATCTTGAATCAGGAGAAGATTCGCATGTTTCTCTTTCTTATTTAATGAAATATGACAAGGTGATACTTCATATTTCGAACCGTACTTCCTAAGCATATAAACATTTACTGAAATATTAGTCAATTTTTCTAATTTAGAAATATCCTTCAGTTTTACAGGATATTCTATATCACCAAAGTTCAATTCGTTTGCAAATTTATCATAATTATTAACTCTTTGAGGATTTTTTCCTTTGGATGTAATGCTGAAAGAATATCATATTTGAAGCATTGATTATTAATGTTATGAACGTTGATACATGCTCTTTTTGATGCTATGAATTTAGGGAGAGGAATGTATGATCTTCCCTTGTGAGGTGAAAATTATTTCATATTTATGGACAAACGAATAATACTTTTTAATGTCCATCCAGAATCTTTATCCTGAAATTCTTCTAGATGTGTAAGAAGTGGTTCCTTAATATGCTCCACATACCATTTTTCTAAATCAGTAGACATGTATATTAATTAATAAATATTTTTTTATTGGTCTTACAGTCCAATCAATTCAATTCAAAAATAAAATAAAAATAAAAAAAAAAATAAAAAATAAAAATAAAAAAAAAATAAATAAATAAAAATAAAATAAAAATAAAATAAAAATTAAAAATAAAAATTAAATTAAAAATTAAATTAAAATTATAATGACAGTCAGACTGTCCTTGTTTACATTCACCCCCGTAGACTAATCTGAAAATAAAATATTAGCTGAAAAAATTCTTTGTTAGTAAAGTGCAGTCTGACTCTCCCCAACACCCTTACCTAATTGAAGACTTGTCCAACGTTTCGAGCTCGCTACGGCTCCTCATCAGGGACTAATCTAAACCTTATACTCTAATCTATATATACTCATCCCCATCACCAAATTTAGTAAATTAAATATAAATTCCCCCTCTACACAAATTGTCCAAAACCAATCAATTTAATAAGGAATGATAAACACTGTCCAATCTACCAGACTCTACAATTAAATTCACATTATTTCGATTCCTGCAAATGTGAATACTTTCAAGACTATCCCGTTTATACTTATTATTAATACCATGTTCCAAAAGATCCACATTCACAAAATCAAAAGAATGTAAAAACTTTAAACAATGCTCTTTTAAACCAGAAGTAATATGTGAGCTACGTAAACTATATTTATGCTCATAAATTCTCTTTTTTAAATATCTACAAGTTTTTCCAATATAGTATTTATCACAATCCATGCAATTAATCTTGTAAACAACTCCTGATTTTAAGCATAAATCATCCTTCTCTTTGCAATTATTAAACAATGTACTCAAATTATTGCTATTTTTAAAGAAAATTTGAATATTATATTTCCGAAAATTTCTTTTTATTCTTTCAGATAATCCTCGAACATATGGTAATAATAATTTTGCCTCCGTTAACATCAATTCCTGCACTATGTCTATTTTCGGTATTATAAATGTCAAACAATCTCTCAGCAATTAATCTATTAATAAATTGAATTGGATAGCTATTATTAATGAAAGTCTCTCTTACTATCTGTAAATTATTTTGTCTAAAATCTTTATGTGACAATTTAATTGCTGAGAGATTGTTTTTATTTTTATTTTTTATTTTTATTTTTATTTTTATTTTATTTTTGGATTGAATTGATTGGACTTTAAGACCAATAAAAAAATATTCATTAATTTGTATATGGGCAGTCGACAAAAGTACAATTCAATTGTTTTAAAATGAAAGGTCTATTTAACTTAAATTAAGGGGGTATGTCATGATTTACTTTAGAGAAATTTATTGTAAATATGGTAGTACAATTAAAGATTATTGTTCCAAATGGATTAAAATGAATTTAAAAGTTGTAATTCTTAAAGAAAAACTTACATTCCTTATTAGATGTAAGAAATCAAATATATTTCCGGTACACATTCATAATAGATTTCATGATGAATATTTTTTGCAGGTTTATAGTAATAATGTTTGTTATGATCTAAATAAGAATATTTTCTTTTTCAAAAATAAATTACTTAATTTAGAAATTAGAGATTTACATATTCAGATTCATTCCTTAAATAGATATTTATTAAAGATTAAACATTATTTATATCAAAATATAGAAAGAAATGAATTACATAATTTTTTTCTTGGTCAAAGCAAACATTTTATTAAGACAAAATATATTAATAGACAAACATTAAAAAGGAAATTTGAATGTTTAAGAAATAAAAAACAATTTCAAAGCTATCAAATTAACAATGCAAACAATAAAAATTAGTTTAAGAATCTAACTGACAAGGAGATACCAAATGAAGTAATAAACATCATGTCTAAAGGTGCCAAACATGGAATATTATATTGTAAAAATAATCTCCCGATCAAAGAAATCATCGCGGAGGTTGAAAGTAATCTTTTTGGTTTCAATGATGAAGTAAAAAAGGAATGTAGGGCATCTTTAGTTAATGTCATTAGTAATTTTAAAAGAGAAAATAAATTTGATAATTTTTTAAATAGTAATTTTATACATGATTTAATTACCACGAAGAATTTTTTGAAAAATAACCCTAATATAATCTTCCAAAAGGCCGACAAACGTAATGTAACTGTAGCTTCCAATAAAATTGATTACATAAATTATATAAATAATACATTAAATGATGATAGTACTTATTTGAAGATTGGTAATCCACATATCATTAAGCTGCAAAATAATTTGAAAGAGTTATTAAATAATTGGAAAAGAAATGAATATATAAATGATAATACATATAAGTATTTAAAATGTGAAAATGGAACTGTAGCAAAATGTTATGGGCTTCCCAATATTCATGAAGAAAATCTGACATTTAGAATAATAATATCTTCCATAGGTTTCCCAACTTATAATAATTTTAGATTTTTGTCTAATATATTGGGTAAGATAGTTGGAAGAACTAGTGCTTACATTAAGGATAGTTGGTGTTTTTACAATGAAATGAAAGATATTGTTATTCCGAAAAACTACAAGATGATTTCATTGGATGTAGTATCTTTGTTTACAAATGTACCTTTAGAGTTGTTAAATGATATTATACAGGAAAAGTGGAATGAAATTAATTTGCATACAAAATTGACAATGAATGAATTTATTAAAGCAATTAATTTGGTTTTTAATAACACAATTTTTTCATTTGATAATAAATTTTATGAACAAAAATACGGATGTCCAATGGGGTCACCTTTGTCACCGGTTATAGCTAATTTAGTTATGGAAATGTTGGAAAGTATAGCCTTGTCAAAATTACTTTTTGAACCAATGATATTTAAGAGATTGATGAGAGAGTGATATTTAAGAGATTGAATAAGAGTTGATGATATCTTTACAATTGTTCCGGAAGTTTTTGTGGATGAAATGGTGGATGTTTTCAATTCTGTACATGACAGAATTAAATTTACAAGGGAGGTTGAAGTTAATAGTCAGTTAAGTTTTCTGGACATTAATGTAATTAGATGTAGTAATAATAAGGTATAACTTAATTGGTACAGAAAGCCTACTTGGTCAGGTAGGTTTTTGGATTTTAATTCACACCACCAATTCGGAAACAAAATTGGAGCATTGAAAGGTGTCATTGACAGAGCAATTAAATTGTCACATAAAGATTTTAGACAAAATAATTTACAGATAGTAAGAGAGACTTTCATTAATAATGGCTATCCAATTCAATTTATTAATAGATTAATTGCTGAGAGATTGTTTGACATTTATAATACCGAAAATAGACATAGTGCAGGAATTGATATTAACGGAGGCAAAATTATTGTCTGACCATATGTTCGAGTATTATCTGAAAGAATAAAAAGAAATTTTCGGAAATATAACATTCAAATTTTCTTTAAAAATAGCAATAATTTGAGTAGATTGTTTAATAATTGCAAAAATAAGGATGATTTATGCTTAAAATCAGGAGTTGTTTACAAGATTAATTGCATGGATTGTGATAAATACTATATTGGACAAACCGGTAGATATTTAAAAAAGAGAATTTATGAGCATAAATATAGTTTACGTAGCTCACATATTACTTCTGGTTTAAAAGCGCATTGTTTAAAGTTTTTACATTCTTTTGATTTTGTGAATGTGGATATTTTGGAACATGGTATTAATAATAAGTATAAACGGGAGAGTCTTGAAAGTATTCACATTTGCAGGAATCAAAATAATGTGAATTTAATGTTAGAGTCTGGTAGATTGGACAGTGTTTATCATTCCTTATTAAATTGATTGGTTTTGGACAATTTGTGTAGAGGGGGAATTTATATTTAATTTACTAAATTTGGTGGTGGGGATGGGTATATATAGATTAGAATATAAGGTTTAGATAAGTCCCTGATGAGGAGCCGTAGCGAGCTCGAAACGTTGGACAAGTCTTCAATTAGGTAAGGGTGTTGGGGACAGTCAGACTGCACTTTACTAACAAAGAATTTTTGCAGCTAATATTTTATTTTCAGATTAGTCTACGGGGGTGAATGTAAACAAGGACAGTCTGACTGTCATTATAATTTTAATTTAATTTTTAATTCAATTTTTATTTTTAATTTTTATTTTATTTTTATTTTATATTATTTTTTATTTTTTTTTTTTATTTTTATTTTTATTTTATTTTTGGATTGAATTGATTGGACTGTAAGACCAATAAAAAAATATTTATTAATTTGTATACAAAAGTACAATTCAATTGTTTTAGACATGTATATTGTAGCACTCACAGATGTGAAATATTTAATGTCTGTTGTTTCCTCTCCATTTTTCTGCATGGAAAACTCTGATATAAAATCAGAATTTACTCTTATTGATGTATATTCTTGTAAGCAAGCTCTAACTTTATCTTCAAAAAACTTCTGTGCGTCAACCAAGAAACTTAGAATGTCCACATGTTCTAAATTAACAATAACGCCTGCTCTTATTCTATTTTTAAAAGCAGATTGTATATCTCGCCACTCTACTTTAGCTGATACGTTAGAGATTAGACTACCGCCCACTGACACTTCACTATCAAGATGATAACGAAATCTTGCTTGTAAACATGAAAGATCGAGTCAGACATGTTAAACATTTTTGATTTTCTGCTCGAGAGAGACCTTGTTTTTGCCAAATTCCCTCAGCTTTATTATATCCTGTTCAGTTATTGATAAGTAATTATCGAGTTCGATTATGTTCAATTCACTGACACGTTCATAAATATCACGAAGTTGTTTCACTTTAAACTCAACAGACGAAAGAAAAGCCATCTTACATTATGTTTTTTTACGTTAACTAATAAAATATATTGAGTTAAATAATTAATATTACTTCTTTAATGTCTCATAAAAGTATTACAAAAAACACTGTTTTGAATACTACACACTTGTATAGTTGACAATGGAAAAATAAGAAATATGAAAACTGAACTTATTTGACTGTGGTGAAGAAACTGTGTTCCTTCCAGAAATTGTCTCGCTTTTAAAGGAAAACGAAAAATAAGGAGAAGCGGAAACAGAAGTGGAAGGAGAATATCAATCCTGCAATAGAAACCATTCAGTAGTGTGTTAGAAAGAGTATCTATTGTCTGAGTAGAACCAATCAAAATATCATGCTTTTAATATTTCATCTCCTTTCTCCTTGAACGACCAATCATAAACGTCATTTCCTATAGGAGGGAGGAGACGAGCATTGTCTGAGTATCATTTGAATATCTACGGTTACGCCCTTTTCAATCATACAAATGCTTTTTTCCTCCCACACCCAATCGTAAGTGACTTTCTCTAAAAATGGAGGGGATGAATAGACTCGTAGCGAACCAAACAAATTCAATCGTTGTCCAATCAAATCTTTATTTATTTTTCTTGAATCAGCCAATTGTAGGAGAGTCGTCATTTTCAAGAGAAGGGGAGAACTTTTATAAAAATGAATGCATAAGCACAGAACTTACATTCATAATCATCACTTCAGCTTATAAAATCAGCATATACTAATCTGAAAAATGGCTAGAGTGCATGAATATGAAGAAATGTTTAGAAAAAATATTCTTCAATGTCCAGAAGATAAAGTGTTCTTCTGTGACATGCAGGGTTTCCAGACAAGAGGCCCGCAAACTTTCATTTTTAAAGGATTTGGTTTGTTAGGCATGGAAAGAGGTGCACTACCTACAGTGTATCTCTTTAAGCCACCATTTCCATGGAGTGACTTGACATGGAACGAAAAAAAAAGGTTTACTGGCTGCAGCGTGATTACCATGGAATTGAATGGCAATCTGGTGACATTCCTTACCATAGAGTTCAAAAAACATTGGAGATATGCTGTTCAGGAGTAAAAAATTATATGTGAAGGGGCGAGAGAAGAAGGAATAGTTGACAAACATTCTGCCGAATATGTAATTATGATGAAAGTTTCAAACTTTAATCATCTTTTTATTTTTTATTTTCATATACATATATTCAAAAGTATACTTTTCCATAGTATTTCCATACTTTTTCATACTTTTTCATACTTTTTTCTCTATTTCAGAAATATTGTCGATATGGAGCAACTCGATTGTCCATCACTGCAGTCACTACAAAATAACGGTGAACACGTACTCTGTGAAAATCACACATTCAGCACAAGGCGATTGCCAATGTGTGCGATTCGTAACGTGTTAATTATGCATACATGGATAGAAGATTATTTCAGTGGGAAGTATGGACGAGATGAAATTGGTTAAAAAAAATGAATATAAATGTAATTTCAAAAAATTATATTAATAAAAAAATTTAATCTTGAAACTGTATTTTTTATTTCTACTTTAACAAAAAAAAATTACAAATAAAAAGAAATTTTTAATTAAAAGAAATTTTATAAATTTTCAATTAAAATAAAAAATTCTAGGAAATAGAAAATTCCGAGAATTTCCTGAAAATTCCTGGAATTATCCGAAATTCCAGGAATTTTTGACGTTGGGATCCTTTATGGGGGCAAGCCCCCCCCCCCCGCGTGGTTGTTTGTGCTAAGCTGGTTATGGTGCGCAAACTCCCGCGCGGTTCCTTCTTTAGAGTAATTTTCATGTCCTACATTTTCATAAAATACAAAAAATTAAATTAATTGGTAAAATGGGAATAGTATTAGATATTGACAATAATTTAAAAAATTTGTCTGATATAGTTTTTATACAGCATAATATCAAACATACTGTTAATAAAAAAGAAGGCACGCTATTTCTTAGCAAAATATATTCAGACTAAATCTCATTTTTATAATTTTAGAATATATTTTGACTTAAAATTTGATAATTAGTACTTGATTTGTTATGTTTATGTGATCATTATTGACTTAACAACTTAAACATTGTAAATATTAAAATTTTCATCAGTTTGACTTAGAACGTCTTACCGTTTGCCTTTGAAAATAATTGTAAGTGCTGATTTATTATATAAGATATGTAATATGTTGATAATGTTGATTTATAATATTAGATATATAAATAAATTCTACGGAAATTTTTTTAAAAAATTAAATTTAAAATAAAAATAAAAATAAAAAAATAATTGACATAAATAATTAAATAAAAATTCAATAAATATAATTAAATAAATAATTAAATACAATATTTTTTGGGAGCAGGATAGACAGTGGAAAAAAGGGGAAATAATAACATTTCAAATTTAAAATTTTAAATTAATTCCTTTATTCATTATTTTTTTTTTTTTTTTTTTTTTTTTTTACAATTTATACTTACAATTTATATATTTTTACAAATTTTATTTATAAATAATTCAATTTATACAACTTATAGAAAATTATTATTTTCTTAATATGATATCGGAAATGATCCTCGGACCTGCCGGAGGATCTATTTCTTCTATACTGCTGCTGCTATTTATGCTAACAATACTCTCCACGGAGGGGCTCCGTGGATGAGTATTGTTCGTTGCTATCCTTTTTCGCGGGCAGTATTCGTCGTTGCTTTCCGGACGGTTTGACTGTTTTCGACTGCTGCTGCTCTTGCCTATAAAGATAAAGAAATTAAATACATTAGATTATATTTAAAAGCATAAAAATTTTTATTTTTAAATATTATTATTTAAATTTAAATATTATTTTTAAATATTTTTACCTTTTCTTTCTTCTTTTCTTTCCATTGCTTCTATCATTTTCGCAATTTTTGCAGCCTGCAGAATGGTATCTGCCATCTACAGCAGTTTTTTGTGCATGCTTCTCCAATCAGCGCGATCGGGATCGGCGTTGTCGACCTTCTCGGCATCTCTTCTCCGAACTAGTCCATCGACTTGTTATACCGTCCTTTGGTGGTGTTCCGACTGCTGGTGCTGGTGCTGGCGTTGGTGCTGGCGTTGGTGCTGGTGATGGTGCTAGCGTTCGAATACAGAGCCACTCTCATTTTCAAGGCTTCAGAAAAATCTCTTGGAAAAATGCAAGCAGACTGAGATGAAAAGTCTATCCGTTATTCTGCTTTTATGCAGTTTTCTGGTGCTAGCCTTTAGGAAGAATCTTTTCTATTGGTCAAAAAAATTCCATATTGATGACAAAAAATTTTCCTCATTGGTGGAGGAACAAAATTTTTCTCCTCCCTTTATACCATCACAGCTTACAGAAAGATAAAAAAAAAAATTTGTTAACTCCTCCCTCTCAGCCTCCCTGAGGCGTATAATATTCCTCATTGGTCGAAAGTTCATATTCAGTCCATCAAGTCTCTCCTTTTCCGTTTACAGCTTTTTTATGAATGGGAAATAACACGTTGATTTTACTCTCTACCGAAATTGTGAAAATCGAGAAGAAAAATATCTCGCTTTCAGTATATAGTGATTACTACAACAATGGTCTGTCACAGACCATAGCCATAGACGGTCAGCGGATTATACTAATTAATGAGGCAACCTCGATCCATATAACATGAGCTAGAGGCCTGATGTTCACCAGGTGTTCGCTATAACAATAGCCATTCATAACCATCACCGGTAAGAGGATTACACTGATTGATTGGGTAAACATCAATCGGTATAATAAATGAAAAGAGGCGCACGTGTTTGGCCTCTAATCCGACCCTCTCTCATGCTCGTTCCGAGAAGGCGCAACCTTTTCTAAAATATACTGCTTACATACTAAGTTTTCACGGAGTTGAAAAAAGATACAAAGGGCTGACCGAAAAAGGAAAATATCATGGTTTCATTATATAGTATTGTGCTATAATAAAATTCATTTATAGCCGTCAAAGGAAACGAGAATATACTGATTGATGAATTAACCACATTCAGTATAACAAGAGGTGCACGTGTTCGCCTCTACTCCGACCCTCTCTCATGCTCGTTCCGAGAAGGTGCAACCTTTTCTAAAATATAATGCTGACATACTAAGTTTTCACAGTCACTCCCTTTTCCATACTCATCTATATTTTACTCAGCTGAAAAAAATAGGATTGAGCAGATACAGATCGTGAGAGTGTAAAGGAAAATTTCTCGTTTTCAATATATTGTATTGAACCACGTGTTCGCTATACAAGAGTCATTCATAATCCTCAACGGTAAGAGGATTACACTGATTGATTGGGTCAACCTCAATCGGTATAATAAATGAAAAGAGGCGCACGTGTTTGGCCTCTACTCCGACCCTCTCTCATGCTCCTTCAGAGAAGGCGCAACCTTTTCTAAAATATAATGCTTACATATTAAGTTTTCACAGTTACTCCCTTTTCCATTCCCATATACGTTATACGGAGTCGAAAAAAGATACAAAGCGTGGGACCGACAAAGAAAAATACCATGGTTTGATTATATAGTATTGTGCTATACGGCTGCTATAATAATATTCATTTATAGCCATCAAAGGAAACGAGAATATACTGATTGATGAGCTAATCACATTCAGTATAACAAGAGGTGCATGTGTTCACCGCTACTCCGACCCTCTCTCATGCTCCTTCCAAGAAGTGGAAAATTTTTCAAATAAATAGAATACCTTTATGTTGCTTTTACATAGTCACTCCCTTTTCCATTCCCATCGATATTATACTCTGTCGAAATCGTGAAGATACAAATCGTGGGACTGATAATGAAAAATGACCCATCCCTCGACTCTACTAGAGAATCCAAAGTATACTCGCGTGTAAAGTGTGCTATGTCCCCCGTGACCTAGTTGGGGGCATAGCACACTTTTTAAGGGGGGAGGTGTGCCAGAATGCCTATGTGCTATAATGCCTATAGCCTATCTACTGCAGCGTCTTACTCTGCACTTTCACGACAGTTTGTGGCGTCTTAATTTAAACTTTTTTGCTATATATTTCTATTACTATATATTGTAGACAGTAATTAAGAGTGTCCTCTAGACATAATTATGGGGAGACCCTACAGCGCCCCAATACTTCCTATGTAAGGACAATACAGGTATGAACTCGTACTTCTGGCAGGTTTGAACCGTACTGCATAAAGTACCGTTAACCGAGTTAACGAAATAGATGTTGGTAGAAATAAGAGCAGATTTAGTTTCGACAGCGTGCGAGAAGGTCGTCTGAGTATTGTTGCGCGTTTTGATTTGTACAAGTGTTTATTTTAATACCAATATATTTCTTAATTTTATATAATATTTGTGCTTCAGTTTATTTCGCCCATCATCCTTACACCATCCTACAACTCAGAAGTGGGATAGAAAAATAAACACGATTTTCTTATAATCGACAGGCGACGCGTTTGAATTTTCATTTTTTGTGTGTGTTTTCTTTTTTGTGTGACCTTTTCCTTTGTGTAACGGGATTTTGTAGTGTCGGTGGCATCACGTTAATTTTGCTATTTTGAAGAAAGTTTAGTGTTTGTGTGAAACTGTTTTGTCGAAGATCAACGAGGATGTCGATCGATTACACCGTATCAGAGTTAAAGGAATTTTTGCGAGCACGAGATCTGTCCATGGCAGGGACAAAAAATGAGCTAATATTACGTTTAGAAGCAGCTAACGCCAATATTTGGCGCGAAATTGAATTAGAAAAAGAAGAACGCCAGTTGCAAGGTGAATCAAGGGAGCAACAGCGCCAGCGGAATTTAGAAACTCAGCAGGATCAAGAAAATAGTTTAATTGCAAGAGAACTGGAGATTATAAAAAGAGAGAGAGATTTGTTGAAACGAGAATTGGAGGTGCTTCAACGTGAAAGAAGCCTCAGCGCACAATCTCCAACCACGTCAATGTCTGGATCAAGCGGGCTATCGTGTAATAATTATAATCTGCGAGGTATCAGCGATTTATTGAGCGATTTCGACGGAACAAAATTTTGGAAATGGCTTCAACAAGTTCAATTGCTCATAAATACGTATGAGATCGACGATAAGAGAGCCAAGATTTTAATCAGTTCAAAACTTAAGGGGCCAGCGGCTGATTGGTTCCACTCGAGAGCAGAACATATTTCCATGGAATTTTCATTATTATTGGAAGAAATGAAGAAGATGTATGATCATCGACCGAGTAAATTATGCTTGAAACGAGAATTTGAAAATCGAGCATGGAAGAGCGGTGAAAAGTTTAGCGAATACTTTCACAATAAAATAGTGCTCGCAAATCAAGTGTGTATACCGGAGGATGAGCTTATTGAATATTTAATCGATGGCATTTCGGATTCGCAATTACGTGATCAAGCTCGAATGTTCCAGTTTAAGGAGAAGGCAGATCTTTTACGAGCTTTCGAAAAAATTATTATTAATCCAAGAAAGGTAAATGATATCGCGAAAAGAAATATTAGAGAAACCATATACCCGGCAGAGGAACTGGAAGGGAAGAAAAAATCAACAGTTTGTTTTAACTGCCAAGAACCGGGACATTTATCAACGGTTTGTCCGAAGCTAAAGAGGCAGTATGGTTCCTGTTTTGAATGCGGATCGACTGCTCATAAAAGACGAGATTGTCCTCGACTAAGAGGAAGTCAACGAAGTCAGCAGAACAGAAGAATGGAGCCGAATTCTACAACGTCAACAAATGTGGTGCAGCCGTCGCTTCCAGCGCCGTATCTTCTTGCTCTGAGTTATACGGTAAAGGGTCGAAACAACGAAACCTGTAAGTTTATGTTAAGTGCGGCATTAGATTCAGGATCACCGATTAGTTTTATTAAAGAGAAATTTGTGCCAATCGAAGCTCGTTTGCCGTTGTCAAATCCCGATCTGGAATTTAGTGGTATAAACGGTTCTGTCATGAAAATTAATTCTATTTTTGAAAATACGTTTGAAATAGAGGGAATTCCGTTAAATTTAAGATTTTATGTAGTACCGGAGCATACGATGGCAAGTATGGCGATTTTAGGTCGTGATTTCGCAAAACATCCGTCAATAAAATTCATAGGGGAAGACGGCAAATTGATTGTTAAAAAGAAAATAAATGGGAATTCAAGGGACGAACTGAACGACGTAGTTTCAGAACTTTTAAATATTGATTGTGCGTATCATAGCGAAGAAGGGGACAAACTACAAATAAATTCATCTAGTAGTATGGACGCTGTAGAGAAAGTAAAAGAATTGTATTGTAATTATTTAAGCGAAAAAGAATCGAGTGTGTATGTAAACGAGTTTGAAATGAAAATATCATTAAAAAATAATGATATTATTAGTTTCAGACCACGTCGTTTATCGCATGTGGATAAAGGAAAACTACAAGTAATCTTAGATGATTTATTAGACAGACGAATTATTCGGCAAAGCGAATCCCCTTATGCGAGCCCGATCGTATTGATTAAGAAAAAAAGCGGCGAAATGCGACTTTGTATAGATTATCGCGAATTGAATAAAATCACGGTTAAGGATAATTTTCCTAGTCAATTAATTGATTATAAAATTGATCGTTTGAAGAATAAAAAGCATTACACTACTCTAGACTTAAAAGATGGATATTATAATGTTAGAATGGCTGAAGAATCAATTCCCTATACATCGTTTGTAATGCCGCTAGGTCAATACGAATTCTTGTTTTGTCCATTCGGTTTAACAAACGCTCCTAAAGTGTTTGCTAGATTTATCCAGAAAATATTCTTTAAACTAACGCGACAGGAAAAATTGCTTATATTTTTTGATGACTTCCTAATAGCGACTGAAACCTTACAGGAACACATTGAAATCTTACGTGAAGTTTTCGAATTAGCAGTGAAACACCGATTAATATTTAAATTAAATAAGTGTTTTTTTTTACAAGCTGAAGTAAATTACTTGGGATATCGCGTTAATTTTGAGGGGATAAGACCGAATGATGACAATATTGCAGCTGTCATAAATTATCCGGTGCCGCGTAACTCGATAGAAGTCTTGCGTTTTGTTTCTCTAGCAAGTTATTTTCGTCGATTTATTGCGGGATTTTCGATTATTGCAAAGCCATTGTATGAGCTCATACGCAAAAACGCGAGTTTTGAATTTAATGAAAAACATCACGAAGCATTTGAAAAACTAAAGGAAATTTTATCGACTAAACCAATTTTAAGTATTTATTCTCCGACGGCGGAAACCGAATTACATTGTGATGCGAGCGCGTCGGGATTCGGGGCGATGTTGTTGCAGAAACAAGCCGATAATTCTTGGAAGCCCGTGTCATTTTACAGCCACCGTACGACTCCGACTGAGTCTAAATACCATAGTTTCGAGCTTGAATGCCTCGCCGTCGTAAATTCGATTAAACGATTCGAAATTTATTTGAACGGGATCCATTTCAAAATTATTACGGATTGTGAAAGTTTCCAGTTAACACTGAAAAAGAAAAATATTAATCCGCGGATATCTCGGTGGGCGGTGTTTCTACAAGATTATGATTTTGAAATACGGCACCGTCCGGGGAAAAGAATGAGCCACGTCGATGCGTTAAGTAGAGGTCACAGTGTACTGGTAATAGAAGGAAACACCTTTGAACAAACTCTGTCTATTTGCCAAAACAGAGACGCATCTATAATAAAAATACGAGAGAAATTAGAAAAAACGGAAATGAAAAATGTTGAATTGCGCGACGGTCTTGTGTATCGTAAGGATAGAATGAAAAAGTTATTGTTTTATGTTCCTGGTTCAATGGAAAATAATGTCATTCGGACGTGTCATGATGATCTGAGACACGTCGGAATCGACAAGGTCGAGAAAAATATAAGCAAGGTCTACTGGTTTCCGAATTTAAGGGGAAAAATTAAAAGCTATATAGCGAATTGTCTCCGTTGCATTGAATTTTCTCCACTAAGTGGTAAGCGTGAAGGGTTTTTACATAGTATAGAAAAAGAAGCATTGCCTTTTCGTACCGTACACATAGATCATTTAGGACCACTGGAGAAAACGCCAAAAGGAAATAAACATTTACTAGCAGTTATTGACGCGTTTACTAAATTTTTGAAACTGTATCCTTGTAAGTCAACAAAATCGGAAGAAACGATTAAACATTTAAAAGAATATTTTCGAGCGTACAGTAAGCCTAGGAGAATTATAACCGATCAGGGAACCGCGTTTACTTCGAATATTTTTTAAAATTTTTTAAAACAAGAAAAGATTGAACAATCATTGATTGCGGTTGGTACACCTCGCGCGAATGGGCAGATTGAGAGATATAATAGGACCATCACGCCCATGATTGCAAAATTGTGTGAAACGCCGAAAAATTGGGACGTAGTCTTAGGAAAAGTTGAATTTGCGCTTAATAACACAAAATGACGAGTAACAAACGAAACGCCAAGCCGCTTATTATTGGAAATTGATCAGTTAGGAGATATTAGTGATTGTATGCGACTTCTTTTTAGTGAAAATGAAGAGAGCGAAAGAAATCTAGAAGAGATACGGCAGAAAGCAGCGAAGAATATCTCCAAAAACCAATTAATTAATGAAACTTATTATAATAAGCAGCGAAAAGAAGCGTATTTATATAAAAAAGGTGATTACGTAATGATTAAAAATACAGACACATCGGTGGGGGTTAACAAAAAATTTATTCCGAAATTCAAGGGCCCGTACGTGATAAAAAATGTATTAGATTGTGATCGGTACGCGGTAAGTGATATAGAGGGTTTTCAAGTGACAAAAACCTACGATAATATTGTATCAGCGGACAATATGAAACCATATTTAGATATTACATAATAAGCTTGCGATTATATAATTATTATTCATGTAAACTTTGAAATAAATTGCATTAAACTATGTTAATAATTTATGTATTATTAAAACTGCTAACCAACGACTATAATTATGTTATTCGTATTATTTGTATTATTTTAATTTGTAATCATTAAATTAACCAGCCGAGGACGGCTGTATTGTCAGAATGGCCGAACTGTAGACAGTAATTAAGAGTGTCCTCTAGACATAATTATGGGGAGACCCTACAGCGCCCCAATACTTCCTATGTAAGGACAATACAGGTATGAGCTCGTACTTCTGGCAGGTTTGAACCGTACTGCATAAAGTACCGTTAACCGAGTTAACGAAATAGATGTTGGTAGAAATAAGAGCAGATTTAGTTTCGACAGCGTGCGAGAACGTCGTCTGAGTATTGTTGCGCGTTTTGATTTGTACAAGTGTTTATTTTAATCCCAATATATTTCTTAATTTTATATAATATTCGTGCTTCAGTTTATTTCGCCCATCATCCTTACACCATCCTACAATATATATATATATATATATATATATATATATATATAAAGTTTTTCTGATTATTTTCTATAGTCACGCGCGTAGTTTCATAATAAAACTATTTTTTAGCCAAAAACGCCGGTGGGAAACGATTCTTTAGATCATAAATACTAGATAGGCTTTAAAAAGTTATCGATCAAGCAATATATTATTACTTTTTGATATATATTAACAACATTGTTCATCTTGTGCAGTAATATTTTATTTAAATGTGATCTTAAATTTATTTAGTAAACAGAAGAAATATTTTGTTCGTTAACATTTTGTTGAATATTGTTGAATTAACTTATACCAAGAGGAATTTCAGATCACCAAAGAATAAAATAATATCATGGTACAATGTTTTTAATATATAAGCAAATTCATACTATATTTTTTCTTATTTTACATACATATTGAATATAAAATAGTCAATGTAATGGAAAAAAATAAAGGGTAAGTTTTATTTGCATAGAAGGAAGGCACACTGTTCAATGTTTTATATGGAGCTTAACAACCTTGTTTATCGTACAATAATATATTCATGGCATGTAATTTTTAATTTCTTTTGCAAATACATCATAAATTTATGCTTGTTTCTGTATTTTTGAATCCAATTATACAAAAAGATTTTGACATCAGTAAATAATAAAATAGTGTCAGTAGTGCAACAATATTCTTAATATATAAGCAAATTAATACTGTATTGCTTCTTATTTTACCTATAATTTTTTGTTACGCATTTAGTACTTCACCTTTTAATTTATCGAATTAAGGGGCTCAGTAGCGCACACCACGAAGGCGAGTTGGAGAAACGCCGGCGTGATGCTGCCGCTACACTATTTATTTCTAAATGGGGATTTCGATTTTCCAATCAACGAAAAGAATTATTTATCACTTCTTTATCGATAATTTTTCAAAGCATATCTACTATTTATGACCTTAAGATTCGTTTCCTGCCGGAATTTTTGGCCAAAATGCAGTTTGTAATACAAAACTCCATGTATGACTTAGAAATAATTCATATATATATATATATATATATATATATATATATATATAAATGAATTAGAGTTCCGCCTATACTCGTTTCGCTCTAGCGTTTGCTGCCTTTTCGCGAGCGAGAGCTGTGATAAGTTCCTCCATTTATTTCTTTTCCTGGCGCTGCAGACGTAAGCTCAGAATAAGACTGCTCGAGGTTATCAGACTGTTGGGCTATAACGGAACCGACCTGCTTTCGATCGACTCCGAATTTTTCTCCTCTACTTTAATTACCGCAGAGGAGAAATACGGAAGGAACCAACTCGGAGAGCGAGATGAACAGTTCGATAGCCCCTACCGTCAAGGCTAAGCTTTGTCCCCACATCCCCCCAAGCGGTTCCTTTAGTTGGGCGACGAAAGTTTCGTTTATCAGGTTCTGCATCTGTAACAGAATAGGGTAGGACAAACTATATTAATGGGAAGGTAACCTGTACTTCCTCGGTCTATCGCGCGGTCTTTGCTCTCAAGGGTCCTTATTATTAGTGGACGTCATATTTCGAGCCGAAGACAGTTGAACTGTTGTTTTCTTTTTGCGCGAACGACCTCCTTGCTTATCCAGAACGGAGTCTAACAGATTGCGAGTGAGCGTGAGTATATCCTGCGCAGAGGACCTTGCATCGGAGGCACCATCGGCTGGTAAAGTCTCACGTACAATGGGTGGGTCACAACGTCCCGTTCTAGTCCAACGGTGGTCAAGCTATACATTCGACTCCTGGGTTTTCATCACTCGAACCTGGTGTGACTTCCAAGATATCGCCTTCTTCTAGTTGGACGTACAGCATGAGATATTCAGCATGAACTAATTACTCAATCTGACCGTCATAACCTTCCAGCTCGTAGGTATTAGTCCCCTTTTTCTCTACTATTACAAAGGAACCTACGTACTTTGGGGCTCATTTCGCCATTACCCGTTGAACCGACGAGGATAAGACACAGTTTTTCTTCCATACCAAGTCGCCTGCTTCATACGAAGGGGAGATTCGTCTAGCATTATAATATTCAACCTGACGACATTGTTCCCCCTCAGAACATGTCTTAGTGATTCTTTGGATTTTCTTTAATCTCTCTAGTTTCGCTATGCAGGAACTCTCTGTTTCTTGCTGATGAGTTTCCGTCATAATTTAATCTTGACTGCGGTGGATAGTTCCTGGCGGAGTCAACTCTCTATCGAATCTTCGCAAAGCTGGAGAGTATCCAGTAGAACTATGACGCCGTATTTAGTGAGAAGTTTAACTCGAACAGTTTCTCGTCCCATGTATTATCTTCCACGAACGCCACAATACAGCTTTTCAACGCCCTGTTGACCCGATGAACTGATTAGCATATGATTTATTCCTGCTTCCGCCAGGTAATCATCGATTAAAAGATTTTTTAATTCTGTACGATTATCCGATAGGATGACTTCAGGCGAGCTGAATTTGAGTACAATCCTCTCCTTTGAGGATTGCTTTACGAATGGAGATACACTCAATTCGTCGCGTAAACAGATCTTCAAACACCAAGATATATTTAACTTCATAGCGACTCGTTATAAATGGTTCGGTGATATCACCACCGACCATTTTTCCGGGTCTCTCTAAGAATTTCCAGCCCAGAAGTCCAGTAGGTGATCTTTGCTCTGCCTTGGACTGCTGGCATGTAAGACAGTTTTTCACATAATTTTCAACTGTCTTATAAAATCTAGGTAAATAATAGATCATGCAGATTCCAGCGAAGGTGTTTTGTCGACTTGGATGTCCGGCTGTCGGGTTATCGTGACCCTCTGTATAACACCACGACGCTCCTTAGGAACGACGATCTTCCAAACATCTTCGTCGCTTAGAATGATCTCGAGAACTTATCTAGGCAATAGCAATATAACTGCCCAACGATTATTTTCCATTTCGGATAATCGTTGAGGCAATCCTAGACATTTTTGATCTATCTCAGCTTTAGATACTCGACTTAGAACACGATGTATCTATTCTAAATGCTCTTCGAACGTTTCTATCGCAATGATAATATCATCGAGATACGAGAAAGCGTTCGGTTCAAGGTCTAGTTTGATTATTCAGTCTATCAATCGCATTCTGGTGAACTAGAGCAATTCCATTTCAGATACCATAAATACTGTAATCGGTTTAGATTCCGGTGAAAGTGGTATTTGATGGTACTTGCTCAGATCCAAGGTCGAAATATATCGACTACAGCTTCCTTAGGATCGGATCCATATTAAGCAAGGGATATGCATCGGGTTTCGAAACCAAATTTACTTTTCGAAAATGGATACGAAATCTATATATCCCTTTCCTCTTTTGTACCACCACCACTGGGCTTGACCAACCGCTAGTGGGTGGTTTGACTACTCCAGCCTCTAACATCTCTTTAACTTGAGAATGAATTTTTTCTTGAATTTTCTTAGAGACTAGGGCATTCCCTAGTGGTCGAGTCACTAATCGAACTAGACAGGTTGGGTTCAAATCCGATTATAAAACCTATGAGACCTCTTCACTATGTCTCGGTCACGTGCGTCAAAGCAGGTTGTGGAACGAGGGGAGAGAAAAAAGATTTTCACCTAACCAAATCGTAAGTGAAAACTTTTCCCCTCGTCAGTTCTTCTCTGGCGTGAAATGAAAATTCAATGCACGTCAGTGTTAAAGAGTCAGTGCTAAATAAAACTTTCTTAAAAAGGAAACTAAAAAAAGAAAAAATTTTTAAACAAAATTATTAAAATAATAAAAATATTTTTATTAGGAGGCGAATTTAGTTTCCGATCTTGACGTTTAGATGGCGATATAAGCAGTGCGAAAAGTCAGATGTGTTGGATCTAGTAAATATTTCTTAGTTTTGGCATTACCAATAAAATTCACTGAACAGGCACCATAATTTCTGTAAGTATTATAATTTTTTGGTCAGTGAAAAATTAATCGTGATAAAATGTTTTTTCGATATGTCCTTTGCACAATTTTAATTTGAAAAAAAAACGTGTACCAGAAAGTTATCGATTGCATCAAGAATGTTATGGCAAACAAGCTCCATCGCATATAACATGTAAAGAGTGTTTTAGAAGTGGTTTAGAGCGGTTTAGAAGTGGAGATACTGATGTTAATAACAAAGAACGTTCTTCAAAACCATAAAAGTTTGAAGCTAGTGAATTGTAAGCAATATTTGACGAAAACTCCGTTCAAACGCAGAAAGAACTCACTAATAAATTAGAAGCCAGTGACAGAGCAGTGAAATATGATCCTGTAACAAGAAGCTTTGATAATGAACGCTCGTTCATGTATAATATCGAGCGCTACATAGATATGATATGCATATACGATCGTCTAAAAATGTATAATTTTAGCTTTTTCTATAAAAATTAATATAAAACACATAAACTAAATAAATATATACATATATTTATTCAGAATATTCGTTTCACCCGTATATGTATATAAAAAATTAAAAAATTGAAAGCACAAGGCCTCTTTTACTCGATTGAATTCATCCGATATTGAGCATATCGTTCTTGAGCCATTTTTTTCAATATACAGAATCTATATTTATGTCTGTTTTGCCTACAGCTATAGTTATCTCTTAGCTCGCGCGCCACTTACATTATAAAAGAAAGTTTCAAGTCTTATATGCTTGGGAATTAGCATTCAATTTTGCTTTACTGTAGCAGACCACGGAATGTCAATATAAGTTCTAATACTATGGATAAGGACTGGCATTTTATCACTTAATATTTTACCCCTAATCAAGTAAGGACACTGAGAACTATAAGTAAGGCTTGCTTCCAAGCTCAGGGACGATTTTTCAGAGTTTTTCAAGACTGTTGTTAAATACACTTATTTTACTTGCTTGTGAGCATATCCAACTGTAGACTTGGAGAAGTCGTTTTAGTTTACCGATATTGCTCTTGGATGCTGTGGAAGATCTATTTAACTTATACACATCCAAACAAAGAAATCGTACAGTCCAGTTGAGATAAATGGTTACATTGTTAAAGCAATTTACGTTTTCTGTTTTCTTATGGTGTGTGGTGTGTAGAGCGATAAAACTAATTTTATTCGATTCATTATTTTATTCTACAAGTGGGAAAACTTGAATTAGATACTCAACTAATACTTAGAAATCGAAAGAAATGTTCTCTTTGAAAGATCTGAAAGTCACTAGATTGTGTGCAGTAGATGATTGCATTGCCTGCAACATTTAAGGAGTGGTTTCAGCGGTTTAGAAGTAGTGATACTGATATTGATACAACATCAGTATGAACTGAATAGATACAACATCGCATTGTCTTTGATTGATAGGCAAAAAAATAAGAATTTTCTGTGGCGTATTGTGACTGGTGATGAAAAGTTGATCTACTATGATAATCCTAAACGCAAAAAGTCATGGGTGGACCCAGGCCAACCGTCCAGATCGGTACCAAAACAGAACATCCACGACCAAAAGGTATTGCTGTGCATTCGTCATATTGCGAGAAAGATGGCAAAAAGTAGTAGAAAATGACGGAAAATATTTTGTTTAAGCTAACGTGTATCCATTGTCCATCATAAATGTCCCTTTTACGTTAAAAAAAGTCGGAAACAAAGTTCGCCTCTTAATAGATTAATTAATATCGCAGTTTTCGCACTTCTAGAATAATCTGAGGATTTAAATAAAAATTTTTTTAATTATAACTAATAGGAAACGGTGATAAAAATGGAAAAAATAAATTTACTTTTGGTTTAGTAGTTCATCATAGCGTTGCGAACGCCGTAGGGAATACTCTTCAATGTTAATAATCTATTTTTTAAATTAATTATGGAATATCTATGTTAGTACAAAATCATTTTTTGGAATGCGCAGGGCATCATCCTGATGGACTTTTTAGAAAAAGGGAGAAAGATTATTGAACAATACTACAGTGAGTTATTGGACCGCTTCGACAAAAAATTGAAGGAGACATGGCCACATTTGGTGAAAAAAGGTGTTGGTTCATCACGATAACGTACCAGCACATTTATCTGGAGTTGTTGCTACCAAATTGCATGAATTACGTTATCAATTGCTGTCGTACCTCTCGTATTCACCAGATTTGGCTTCCTGTCACTTTTTCTTGTTCCCTAACATCAAAAAATGGATCGCGAGAAAAAAAATTTTGCTCAAACAAAGAAGTCATCACCGAGACAGAGGCTTATTTTAGAGAGTTCGAAAAATCCTTTCCCGCACTCGGGGCGCAAAATACGGTTTTCTGCACCTGTCTAGAGGAAGCAAATTACTGCTTTTCGTCCCTAGGGAGAAAAATTGTTTATGGCCGATTCCCGACGAATCAAAAAGCAGAATTTTACTTTTCCTGCCTTGGAAGGAAAAGCGAATGAACGAAACCATGTAGTCTGGTAGGATTCTCAGTTTTCCGTGCCTACGTAACATCTGACATTTACGATATTTAGACTTACGAGTATATTCGCCAGTCAACCGCGGGTGCAACGTTTTTTTTGCACTTTGAGTTAAGTATTCGAGATTTTAAAATAAAATAAGATTTATATTTTTTGTGAAATTTATTATAAAAATTCTTACAATGTTTTGAACTATTAAAAATTATCTATATTTTTTTTAATTACTTTTTATTTTAAATTCTATATATTTGTCTTATATTATGTTATATTATGTTATATTCTATATATTATGTCTTATTTATTTTTAGAAAAGGGGGCTCCGCCCCCCAACCTCCGCCGGGGGTTTAACCCCCTGAACTCCCACTACCCGATCCTACATCTCTTCTTAATATACTTTATCAATTTCCAAATAAGAGGAAATCATTTAATTTTATGTTATTAAGTTCAAATAAATTGCAGGAATAACCTTAAGAGAAAACCAATAATATTATATTTTTTCAAATCCAACGAATTACATTTTATGTTAGGGCAACATATTTCGAAGCGAGTACCATCTGAACCTTTAGATATTACACTGCTCCCTCTAGCTCTTTTTGAAAAAGAAAAATCGCCCTCGTATAGGAAAATAGCATGTGACACACGGGAGCAAAGACGTTTTCGAACTCTGGTAATTTGACCCGACATACCTTCTTCGATAACATACCGTCCTCGGAAAATGCGTATTTTGCTCCCTTGTGTCACAATGTACCATTTTTTTGGAGGGGTTAAAAAATGGCCAGAACGTTGGCAGAACTGTATCTTTCTAAGAGGTTACAATGCTAAAAAAAAATTTTTTTAAATAAATGGTGTCTTTATTTCTAATATGGTTACTTATTGAACCACCAGCAAATATACAGATACTGCCATACATCTCGTTATATATATAGAGAGAGAAAGAGAGGCAGAGGATGAGAACAGAGTGAGAGAGCAAGAGAAAGATAGAGATAGAGAGAGAGAAAGAAAGAGAGAGAGAGTAAGGGAGGGAGAGAGCGGGAGAGAGCGGGAGAGAAGGGGATAGAGAGAAAATGAGAATGAGTGTAATATCACCAGTTTTAATGTAGGTGTAAAAGAGGAAATATTTTAGTGCGGATTGGATTTTATTATGTTGTTCAAATTACTTATTGAGGACTTGAATTTGGTTAGAAATTCTAATATTTAATTAGTGTTTATATTTTATTAACTTTTTTGAAATATTAATAAATTAATAAATATTTCCATTGGTCTTACAGTCCAATTAAATAAATCGATAATAATACATAATAATATCAATATATATTTATATCAATATTAATAGATCAATATACAAAGAATAAAAAATAAAAATTAAAAATTATAATGATAGTCAGACTGTCCTCGTGTAAAATCACGCCCGTAGACTAATCTGAAAATAAAAAGATTAGCTGAAAAAATTTTATCATAGCAAAGTGCAATCTGACTGTCCCCACCACCCTTACCTAATTGAAGACTTGTTGTAGTAGTCCAGCCTACTTTAGGTCAGTAACTCCAGTCTTCAATTCGGTAAGGACGGTGGGGACACTCGGATTGCCCTTTACTAACATAACATTTTTTGAGTTAATACTTTTATTTTCAGGTTAATCTACGGGAGTGATTTTAGACAAGGGCAGTCAGTATATTTTTTGTGTACTGATGTATTAATATTAATATAAATATATATTGATATTATTACGTATTATTTTCGTTTTATTTAATTGGACTGTATGACTCATGAAAATATTTATTAATTTGTATATAAGCAGTCGACAAAAGCACAATTAAAGTATGTTAAATATTAGTAAATTTTTGAAAAAAAAATTTTTCTTGCTCTAATCTAAAATTGTTTATAATCGTAAAGGAAAATGGCACCTAGACTACACAAATTATATAATAAATTGAAAAGAGTAAGAAAAATTAAAGAATAATACATCTCTCTCAACCTCAAATCAGAAACCAGATAACAGTTACAGCTCAAATACACGAAGCACCCTTGGACTTACAGAATCAAGTCCCACCCCAACCTCTAGTGGTAGATACGCCAAGGAGCTCAAAACTGATCTGATAGATGTATACCTGGAACATATGGTACTGATAAACATGCCACTTTCACAGATAGAACGGAAAGAGCAATTATTTTTTTATTAAGAATGCCTAATGCACCAGGATAGTAACGGTGTAAATAGGAGAATATAGAGGCTACATCATACTTTCAATTATGTGTTTAAAAATTCGAAGGTTGTAGCGCCTTATCAGACATCGTATACCAGGTCGAAAGCAACTACTTCTTTGAATTTACAAAACATTAAAGAATCTTCGTGCTCTCCAAAGCGTAAAATACTAGTCGGTTATGTTCTAATTGAACCTTCAGAAGTAAATATGGAGAACGAAATAAATAAACAGAATAATACATTTATAATACCGAATAAAAACACTACAAAATAAACTCTTAAACCAAATGAAGAACTGAGGATAACAGACTATTTAGAGTCGGCCCAAACAGCGGATCCAAGTGTTTAGAGGACAGCACAGCGTATTGTTCTGAAGATCTGTAGACGAAATTGTTTTAATAATCCACTGATCTTAACATTTAGCAGCGACATATAGAGCCGGTGTCAAACTCAGAAGAAAGATGAAAAGAGAGAAAGATTCCTTGAAAAAGAATTAGAAAAATGTAGAGAAGTATTATATAAGCAATGTACAAATAGAGGAAATACTAGTGAATATAGATATTCTAAAGTTAACATGCAACTTCTAGCAGAAAGTAAAATTAATATTCAGAGAAAACAAACTTTCATCGAATTAGATAATATAAGAGGTAATACAGAAAGCAAACGAGTACAGAGAGACGAGTGTAATTACTATAACAGGCTACATAATATTAATCAAGAAGGAAAAAACAGGTTCAATTATTCAGAGAGAGAGAGAAATGTAGTAGTTTAGATGACAGTTATAATTAGGCAGATCAAAATGGAAGGGACATGTTTAGAGGTCACCACTGCGAAATGCGTAATAATATATTGAATGAGCGTATTGGATTAACTATAAATAATTTAAAGGAGGAAAGAAGCAGGCGCAAAGCTTTCTTGATCAACTTGGCGATGATTAGGAAGCATGTGAGGCTCCAGATGAATTTTCGTTGAAAAAATTGAACAGAGTGTTCAAAGATAGAGCTTACGAGTGGTTTAAAAATAAAAAATCAGAATTTAGGTCATAGAAAAGATTCCAAAAAGATTTTAAAGAATAAGTTATTGGCCATATAGATGATGACATTGTGGAGTAACTACGCTATAAAGTTTAAAGTAAAAATGGAGCTATTCAAAATTTTATAGACTCATTTAGATAGTCAATTAGTAATAATACGATGAGGTCACGTAAAGGACGATGCAATGGAGTGCGTTTGGCCTCATGCTGTAAAAAGGCGTGATGCACTCATGCATGTGTTTAAAAATAAACGCAGTGGGTTTATTTTTATGTTCCACGGGCACCGGCCATATTTCGCGCATGTGTTCCTTCAGCTCTCTCAGGAACACACCATCGTTGGGTTCGACTTACTCGGGAGTGTAAAACGTTCCCGGGATACGCAAGTGAGTAACGTATAAGTACTCGGCCGGGCTCGCTCCTGAGCTGCCCCTGACTCGGGACCTAAGTCCGAGCAGGACAGTTGGTAAGAGTCGTGGCCACTTGGGATTGTCCCCATGGCACATGAGTGCTGCCTTGAGGTACCGGTACCAACGCTCTGTCATTCCTTTAGCAGCAGGATGATATACCGTGGTGTGGATCCTTTTGTACCGACGAATTCGAGTAGCTCTTTCAAGAGCTGCGACTCGAATTGTGTCCCTTGATCTATTCTAACTCATTGGTGCACCGATCCTCGTAATCCAAGTTGCGTAAAACTTGGCTGCCATCGTGTTTACGCACATCTCGCGCATCGGCACGGCCTCGGGCCAATGAGTACATCTGTCGATCATGGTCAATACATAGAAATACCTGTCTGATTTCGATAATGGACCGACTATGTCAATATCGACATGTTGGAATCAGCCGTCCGGAGCAACAAAATGGCTTGAAACAGTCTTGTTAAGACGAGTAACCTTGGTGGCCTGGCAATTTAAGCATTTCTTGCACCAGCCTGTGATGTCCTTGGACATTTCCGACTAGACATACTGTTGTCTGATCAATCGATCAGTGACATTTGCGTGAGCATTGTCGTGGAAGATCGAAGTAAGTTCGTCCTGCAAACTCTCCGGTACGTATTTTCGAATTCTGTTTCCCTGGACATCGCAATAGAACGGCACCGAGTCATTGTCGTTGAATAACAACTGTTTGAGCTTAAGAGAAGGATTACGGCTACGTAGAATCCTCTCAAGCTCTGGGTCTTTGTCTTGTTCGTGAGCAAGACGTTTTGCATCGAATAGCGCAGGTAGATGTATTGCATCTATATTAGCCCTAACGCTCGCGCATTGTGCGTCCGTCGTGTTTTCTGCGTAATTCCAGTCCGCGTCTGTGTCTATTAAGACTACGGTTTCCGTCGATTTGTCAGTAAGGTGGAGACGATTGGAGAAAATGAGCGTGGTTGCCGTCTCCGCGGCTTTACGCTCTAGTAGTTTTCCGACGGCTTAGTAGGATTTTTCGTTAATGCAAATTTCGCTATGCAGAATTTCGCTGCGTTACCGTAGTCGAAATGATTTTTACACATCTCGTTCGTAAGCTGCGGTTCGCGCGGTTTTAGCAGTTCAGCAGATTTTTTAGCGGTTTTCGTCGTAATTTCGCGTATTTTTGGCGGGATTGATTGGACTTTTCTCTGCTCTCGAATTTACGTTTTCGCGGCTACTATTGATTTGTGGAAAACGTTCATCAAAAGTTCGATTATTAGGCGGTGAATAATGGTTACTTGCGTGAGTGCGGCGGATCTCGAATCAAAGTTTTTCTAACGCTTTTGCTATAGATAGCGAGTCTCGCGGTGCGCGTTCTTCGGGGAGGTAACCGCCCTCCATGGTCACCTTAAAGACTTTATCCGCGTGATGCGGGGAGTCATCCTTGCTATCATTTATGATAGCGCAACGTATGTATTTAGGTAAATCTGACCGCCATAGATCTGTCACTACGTCAGGGGGAATGCTGGTGTCCGGTTGTTGAAGCATTTTTTGAAGAAAAATACTGGGTTTTCTGTTTCCTATTTCAACACTGCGGAATAGCTTTTCGAGCTTTTGTCTTTCAGGGACTGCATGCTGCTTGAGCAGTTCGTCTTTTAAAGTCACGTACATCGCATCTGCGGATAGCTCGTGAAAGAGTCCCGGTGTGGTACGGATGATGTCGCTGGGTAAATGGCTTGTCAGGATCTCGAATTTTTCGATATCTGACGTTATGCCTTTAGCGGTCAATATCATTTCAAAGACGTTGAACCAACCTGCAGCTTCGGTTTTCACAAAGTTAGTGAACTGAAGGGATTTTCCGGATCGCCATTCATGAAGTCATTAGGGATTTGTGTCGAATTTATCGTTTCCGCGTATATCTGATTCCCGACTTTACCCTCAAGTCTCTCATGTAGACTGATAACTACAGCGCTCCGGTCTTCGAGTTACCTGCGTAGGTTTGCATTTTCCTGCCGCAGTAACAGGAGGTTATGTTCCGTCGATAGGGCCTGATTGAACCTGTTCTATTGGTTGAAGAACTAAACGCTTTGGTTCTCCGTCGCGTTCGCGTTTGTAAACGGCGGCACAGAATTAGGCGTTATAAATTGATGTCACGTTTGCCGATAAGACTATTACCGCGGGGTCGTCTAACGAGCTCCGGTGAACCCGTTCGGTGTGTTAGCGCTGCTCAGCGGGATACCGCCTACCGCGTGGGGCGTTCTCTGCAACGAGTTCCCTATGGATATGTTGGGGGTGGCGCTGGGGTTCATTTTGAATGATGCGTTTCGGAATATTCTACCACTCCTCAACAGTCCGTTAGTGACAGTCTCGTCTGTTTCTGTGTTACACATTCTCTAATGGGACGCAAGTAGGCTACCTTACAAGGTTTTTCGGTTTGTTTAGTATTAAAAACTATCTTAGATTTTAACTAAATAAATCTATCTAAATGTACATCAACTAGACTACTGTTATAATTGCTTTAAGCAGTGAGTTCGCTGGCACGGGACGGGGGCTGATATGACTCACGATTTGCGTACACGAAATTATCGATCGATAGGCCTTTTATTGTATTTGTCTGAGTTTAAGGTTATATTTGTTGAAGCTAAAAGCTTATTGGATTGCAAGCACTTGTTTGCATATATCTGTTCATGGATTATTAAATACGCGTGAACAATTGTAGCAAATTGAAACATTAGAGTTAAATCATCTACCGTTGACAAAGATGTCAAAAGCGAGCAACTTTGTGTGCTTTGCAATCACTGTTTCGCTGTACAAGCCTCACCATCTTGTGAGTTTCCGATTGAGCTACGTTAACAAAGCAAAAGTACATGAAATTTAAACAGCTGTGAAATTCATTTATTTTAATTAAATTAATTAAATAAAGTTTTCAATGTATAATAATTGAAAAGAGTATTGGCGTGTAGCACCGTGGTTGGACACCAAAGAGAGAAAAATTCACAAGATTATTGAAAAATTCTACTTGGAATGTAATCTACCTAATTATAGGTTAAATTTGTTGGTATTTGCGACAATAAGCAACAATTTACCCTAAATCACACAAAATGTTAACGTCTGATCTGATTGATGCGACTCAATCAGGCAGAGTTCAAATTTCCTCACTTAGAGGTTATGTTGTCTTTTGACACTATTAACTGTTATCAAAAATATTTTTAACAATTTAATATTTTCTTAATCTAGGATCTAACTACCTTTGTTGAAGTTAATATTTAAATTAATAAATATTTTTTTATTGGTCTTACAGGCCAATCAATTCAATCCAAAAATAAAATAAAAATAAAAATAAAAAATAAAAATAAAAATAAAAAAAAAAAAATAAAAAAAAATAAAATAAAAATAAAATAAAAATTAAAAATAAAAATTAAATTAAAAATTAAATTAAAATTATAATGAGAGTCAGACTGTCCTTGTTTACATTTACCTCCGTAGACTAATCTGAAAATAAAATATTAGCTGAAAAAATTCTTTGTTAGTAAAGTGCAGTCTGACTGTCCCCAACACCCTTACCTAATTGAAGACTTGTCCAACGTTTCGAGCTCGCTACGGCTCCTCATCAGGGACTAATCTAAACCTTATATTCTAATCTATATATACCCATCCCCACCACCAAATTTAGTAAATTAAATATAAATTCCCCCTCTACACAAATTGTCCAAAACCTTTTTATTTTTTATTTTTATTTTAATTTTTTATTTTTATTTTTATTTTTATTTTTATTTTATTTTTGGATTGAATTGATTGGACTGTAAGACCAATAAAAAAATATTTATTAATTAATATATGGGCAGTCGACAAAAGTACAATTCAATTGTTTTAAAATGAAAGGTCTATTTAACTTAAATTAAGGGGGTATGTCATAATTTATTTAAGAGAAATTTATTGTAAATATGGTAGTACAATTAAAGATTATTGTTCAAAATGGATTAAAATGAATTTAAAAGTTGTAATTCTTAAAGAAAAACTTACATTCCTTATTAGATGCAAGAAATCAAATATATTTCCGGTACACATTAATAATAGATTTCATGATGAATATTTTTTGCAGGTTTATAGTAATAATGTTTGTTATGATCTAAAGAAGAATATTTTCTTTTTCAAAAATAAATTACTTAATTTAGAAATTAGAGATTTACATATTCAGATTCATTCCTTAAATAGATATTTATTAAAGACTAAACATTATTTATATCAAAATATAGAAAGAAATGAATTACATAATTTTTTTCTTGGTCAAAGCAAACATTTTATTAAGACAAAATATATTAATAGACAAACATTAAAAAGGAAATTTGAATGTTTAAGAAATAAAAAACAATTTCAAAGCTATCAAATTAACAATGCAAACAATAAAAATTAGTTTAAGAATCTAACTGACAAGGAGATACCAAATGAAGTAATAAACATCATGTCTAAAGGTGCCAAACATGGAACATTATATTGTAAAAATAATCTCCCGATCAAAGAAATCATCGCGGAGGTTGAAAGTAATCTTTTTGGTTTCAATGATGAAGTAAAAAAGGAATGTAGGGCATCTTTAGTTAATGTCATTAGTAATTTTAAAAGAGAAAATAAATTTGATAATTTTTTAAATAGTAATTTTATACATGATTTAATTACCGCGAAGAATTTTTTGAAAAATAACCCTAATATAATCTTCCAAAAGGCCGACAAACGTAATGTAACTGTAGCTTCCAATAAAATTGATTACATAAATTATATAAATAATACATTAAATGATGATAGTACTTATTTGAAGATTGGTAATCCACATATCATTAAGCTGCAAAATAATTTGAAAGAGTTATTAAATAATTGGAAAAGAAATGAATATATAAATGATAATACATATAAGTATTTAAAATGTGAAAATGGAACTGTAGCAACATGTATTGGCTTCCCAAGATTCATAAAGAAAATCTGACATTTAGAATAATAATATCTTCCATAGGTTTCCCAACTTATAATATTGCTAGATTTTTGTCTAATATATTGGTTAAGATAGTTGGAAGAACTAGTTCTTACATTAAGGATAGTTGGTGTTTTTACAATGAAATGAAAGATATTGTTATTCCGAAAAACTACAAGATGATTTCATTGGATGTAGTATCTTTGTTTACAAATGTACCTTTAGAGTTGTTAAATGATATTATACAGGAAAAGTGGAATGAAATTAATTTGCATACAAAATTGACAATGAATGAATTTATTAAAGCAATTAATTTGGTTTTTAATAACACAATTTTTTCATTTGATAATAAATTTTATGAACAAAAATACGGATGTCCAATGGGGTCGCCTTTGTCACCGGTTATAGCTAATTTAGTTATGGAAAAGTTGGAAAGTATAGCCTTGTCAAAATTGCTTTTTGAACCAATGATATTTAAAAGATATGTTGATGATATCTTTACAATTGTTCCGGAAGTTTTTGTGGATGAAATGGTGGATGTTTTCAATTCTGTACATGACAGAATTAAATTTACAAGGGAGGTTGAAGTTAATAGTCCGTTAAGTTTTCTGGACATTAATGTAATTAGATGTAGTAATAATAAGGTAAAACTTAATTTTTAAGGTTAAGGTTTTTGGATTTTAATTCACACCACCAATTCGGAAACAAAATTGGAGCATTGAAAGGTGTCATTGACAGAGCAATTAAATTGTCACATAAAGATTTTAGACAAAATAATTTACAGATAGTAAGAGAGACTTTCATTAATAATGGCTATCCAATTCAATTTATTAATAGATTAATTGCTGAGAGATTGTTTGACATTTATAATACCGAAAATAGACATAGTGCAGGAATTGATGTTAACGGAGGCAAAATTATTGTCTTACCATAAGTTCGAGGATTATCTGAAAGAATAAAAAGAAATTTTCGGAAATATAACATTCAAATTTTCTTTAAAAATAGCAATAATTTGAGTACATTGTTTAATAATTGCAAAGATAAGGATGATTTATGCTTAAAATCAGGAGTTGTTTACAAGATTAATTGCATGGATTGTGATAAATACTATATTGGACAAACCGGTAGATATTTAAAAAAGAGAATTTATGAGCATAAATATAGTTTACGTAGCTCACATATTACTTCTGGTTTAAAAGAGCATTGTTTAAAGTTTTTACATTCTTTTGATTTTGTGAATGTGGATATTTTGGAACATGGTATTAATAATAAGTATAAACGGGAGAGTCTTGAAAGTATTCACATTTGCAGGAATCGAAATAATGTGAATTTAATGTTAGAGTCTGGTAGATTGGACAGTGTTTATCATTCCTTATTACATTGATTGGTTTTGGACAATTTGTGTAGAGGGGGAATTTATATTTAATTTACTAAATTTGGTGGTGGGGATGGATATATATAGATTAGAATATAAGGTTTAGATTAGTCCCTGATGAGGAGCCGTAGCGAGCTCGAAACTTTGGACAAGTCTTAAATTAGGTAAGGGTGTTGGGGACAGTCAAACTGCACTTTACTAGCAAAGAATTTTTTCAGCTAATATTTTATTTTCAAATTAGTCTAGGGGGGTGAATGTAAACAAGGAAAGTCTGACTGTCATTATAATTTTAATTTAATTTTTAATTTAATTTTTATTTTTAATTTTTATTTTATTTTTATTTTATTTTATTTTTTTTTTATTTATTTATTTTTTTTTTATTTTATTTTTGGATTGAATTGATTGGACTGTAAGACCAATAAAAAAATATTTATTAATTTGTATATGGGCAGTCGACAAAAGTACAATTCAGTTGAAGTTAATATTTCCTATTTCTCAAGGTTGGTTACTTGACCACATGATAGTGGTTTCTTTCACAATCCTACCAATGTCTCGATCAGGTGGCGAGTCTGCTTCGAGCCTGTGATCAGCTATATTTCAAAAGAATAACTATAATAAAAGAATCTGTTTCTGTATATATAGTGCTTTTATATTATTATTATTAGCTTATTTACCTTCGTAATTAACTTTACTAGCAGTTAAAATGATTTTTTTTACTCTATTGTACGAAAGTTATTAACGATGCCCAGAGTTATAAGTATTTTGCTCTGATATGTATACATATCTAAAAAGCAATTAATTGAAATCATTAAATTATTTGTAATTTACTGGCATTTATCTGTATAACTGCATTGGCTCTACTTTTAAGGAATGTTTACGTTGAATCGATAACTTATTTACCGATAACTAAAAGTTAAGCTGTTCAACTAGTATATATGTTGAGAAAATATTTTATTTCTAATTATTTTAAACTGAAATGATTCTACAATTACTTGGGTATATTGTTATCATACTATAATTTTGCATAATAATTATATCCTCTCATTAAATTACAAATCTAAACTTTTTGATTGACTTTATATTCTGTTTTTACGAAAAAATTACTATTTTACTGAAAAGCTATAAATAATAATCAATTTATATTTTAATTTAATTAAACTGAAATGTTCATCAAATTATTAAATGAGGCCAGTAATTAAATTCTTACTTAGCAAAACCTAACATCAGCGCTGATGCATTGTAGGTTTAAATTTAATATTTTGTTTAAATTCTCAGTTCTCATATATCAAAAAATATTTATTGTATTTAAATAAATATTTCAGGATTTTAAATGTATAAATTACTTATTTTGAACAAATGGTTAATTAACAGTATACGAATAATCCTTTTATTTAAATGTATAAAATTTTTTTTCAGTATAAACTTATTTCTATGACATATTTTGTTACTTATTTGTATGACATACGTTTTACTTGGTATTTAAAAAACGTATGTTTGATTTAACTAAGCAATGTTTCTCTATTGAACTAAAATAATTAAGTTGCAACAAAATATATGTATGTTTTAAGAAAATTAACTGAACATTGAGACAATATTCATGGCCATTGAGAGCAATTGATTTTGTTTACGAATTCAATAGATCTCGAAAAAGCTGCTAATTATAGACTGTAAACTTTTCCAAAAATTATTTGATTGCTTTTTATATTTTTGGAGTATCATATCAGAATCATATTTGACACATAAAGACCTTGTATGGGGAAGACAGAGAAAGAGGAAAAGAGAGAAAGAGAGAAAATGAGACAGCGAGAAGAAAGAGGAGAGAAACGAAAAATCCAAGGGGATTGACATGGATTACTCGATGTTGGTGGGTGTTGCCATACCATGTTTCGTTTATTTCTCTCGTCTACTCACACTGTTTATTACCTGTCCATCTGCACGTATGTTGTACGAGGCATAGCAGGCAGTCTACCGATATACATGCAACTAGCTATGTTTCCATCAATTTTTTTTTGTTAAATTTTCAATAAAAAATATCCTATCATCTAATCCTGACCGTATAGAATACGTATTAAAAATTTGAAGGCGATTGGCTTATTTTTAGTAGTTTTTGCGCCTATAAATTGCTGACGATGGTGATCATGATTATTTCAATGTTAAGTTAATTTTATGAAAGCGATTTTGTTGTAATATAAATGTTTTTGTTAAATACAGAAATATTACATATTAAATATAATACATTAACTATTTTAACTTAGAAGTAAAAAGACAAAATAAAGTAATACACTCAAAATACATAAACATATAGTTATTAACATTAGACTATCTAGACCATAAAATATACATTTTTTTAGTTCTAAATATTTAAAAGATAGAAAGTATTTAATTATGAACTTCAGACACAGAACGCGTTTAATTAATTTTGTTTCTGAAAATGTCCACATTAGTGAAAAGTACAGGATCTTTGAGAACATTCTTAAACATAATGGTATTAATAACCGATGCAAATATATTATTTATTTTTATAATTTTCAATTAATAAATAAATTGATCCATGGTATTATATTTCGTTTCTCTGGAGATTTTCTTTAATTTAAAATTATATATATATATATATATATATATATATGTGTGTGTGTGTGTGTGTGTGTGTGTGTGTGTGTGTGTGTGTGTGTGTAAATGTAGGAATAAAGAGCGTTAACTCGAAGCATTTCTACGAACTTTCGTTTTTTATGTCCTAACATAAATGTGTGTGTGAAGAGCGCGCCGCCTCGCTGCGCTTCACTTCTTGTTCAAGCCTCTGACTATAACGACGTGCTTAATAAAGATCTGTTTAAACTCATATATTAATTGTAGTACTATGCTTTATTTTAACACCCAATCCAACAGGTTATTGGGCCTAGCACGCTTGCATCGCGTGTTATTGAAATTAATAAATCGTTAACGCGATTTTCCTTTTATTGGAGATTACAATTTGAGAAGTCTGGCGTGAAAATTCTCCGCGCAAATAGTCCAACTATAGCGAGTGATTCGCAGTGCTTACAGTGAGGAAGTGATTAAGGCCTCTTAAACGCAAAAGAAAAGTGACTTTATTTACAGGATTTTAATCAAGAATTTTCGCAAACTATTAAATTTCGAAATAATTTTCCAAGGAAAAATCAATTGAAAAATTCCAATACCACTAGTGGTGACCATAATATATATATATATATATATTAAAATAAGTTTTCATTACACTGAAAATTATTAGGAGTGTGAATAAGTCTTTCCCGTTTTTGGTAAGAGATGGCGCCACCAATACTGTGCGAGTATTCAATGGTTACATATGTCATAATCAAAGCTTATTCATATGTCAACAATTCCATACTAACACATTAGTTAAAATTGTTTCGCATCATAAATTTTTGATATCGTGAAAATGTCAAAATTTGAGCCGAGTCGACGTCATTTGCGGGAAGTTTCACTTTATTGGTTCAATTTGAAGAAATCTGCTGCCGAGACGCATCGATTGCTTCAGGAGGCTTATGGAGAAGGATGTGTCGATGATTCAAGTGTTCGCGGATAGTTTCGACGCTTCAAAAGCGGTGATTTCGACGTGGAAGACAAGAAGCGTTCCGGGCGGCCGCAAATCTTTGAAGATCGAGAATTGGCGACTTTGCTTGATGAAGATTCTTGTCAAACGCAAGAAGAACTTGCTGAAGCATTGGGAGTTGACCGAACAACCATTTCCAAGCGTTTGAAAGCCCTGGGAATGATCCAAAAGCAAGGAAATTGGGTGCCGTACGAACTGAAGCTGAGAGACGTCGAACGGCGTTTTTTCACTTGCGAACAGCTGCTTCAGCGACATAAAAGAAAGGGTTTTCTGCATCGTATCGTGACTGGCGATGAAAAGTGGATACGTTACGATAATCCGAAGCGAAGAAAATCATGGGGACTACCCGGCCATGCATCATCATCGACGGCCAAGCCAAATATTCATGGCGCCAAGCTCATGCTCTGTATATGGTGGGACCAGCTAGGTGTGGTTTACTATGAGCTTCTGAAACCGAATGAAAGGATCACAGGCGAGGTCTATCGACGACAATTGATGCGTTTGAGCCGCGCACTGCGAGAAAAACGGCCACAATACTCCGACAGTCACGACAAAGTGCATGACAATGCAATTGCAACATGACAATGCTCGCCCACATGTTGCACCGCCGGTGAAAACATACTTAGAAACGCTCAAATGGGAAGTCCTACCCCACCCGCCGTATAGTTCAGACGTTGCTCCGTCTGATTACCATCTCTTCAGATCGATGACGCATGGCCTGGCTGACCAGCACTTCCATTCCTACGAGGAAGCCAAAAAATGGGTGGATGACTGGATAGAGGCCAAACCGGTCGAATTTTTTCGCAACGGGATTCGTATGTTGCCAGAAAGATGGGAAAAAGTTGTAGCTAGCGATGGCCAATACTTTCAATAATTCATTTGTAACCATTTTTTCACAATAAAGGCTCAAAATTTGAAAAAAAACGGGAAAGACTTATTCACATACCTGATATTATTGGAAAATTAATTAATTATTATAAATATGATGAGCGATAATAATACCATGATCAAGGATAAGTCATAAATATAAGTAAAAGTATTAGTTTGAGTGAAATGAAAAAGGACAAAAGTTAGAAAGAGTGCTGAACAGAATGATTGCATGCAAAATCGGGAGTGCGTATATGTAAAAATGTAAAGTGCGGTATCTTTTACATAGATACCGGGAAAAATTACGAATATAAAAAGTAAAATTGAAAGAGAAGTGCGGTTTCTCTTAGTGAAAGAAAACCAGCAAAACATCGCGCGGAAAATTGAAAATCCATACAGAAAAATGTACACGTACAAAATGAAAGTATAAAAGTAAAACCGTTAAATCTAGGAAAAGGGGGGAAGTAAATCTCAAAAATCGAATGTGGCAGCGTCGCTAAAATTCGACAGATTGTTACTTCCGAGAAACAAAAATATAATCGTCGCGCCGAAAGGGGAGAGGTGGCGCGCACGTGTAAGATGATACCGCGCGAATACAAAAGAGTGGAATGAAGAATGACCGCTAACGCTATGCTCCGGTATGTATGAACTAGGACCGTGCGCACTGTATAAGTATACGAAGTATAAACGTTCATGCGCTTATATACATAGCGCGCGAACACATATAAATACTTTGGAAATTTTACATTTAAGTATATAATATAAATTCAATTAACAAACTAACAGAAAGATATGAATGCACGCACATGCACTGTATAATATACATGGGCGAATATAATCATATAAAAAATGAATAAGAATAAACAGTTAATAATTTAATGCATGAGTTGAATTATTAAAATTAATAAAACAATAATTAAATACAGTGTGCGCGAAACAGTAGGAATGACAATGTATATATAGAGCGAACATATGTGTGTGTGCGAAGCACAAGAATACGTGCAACTGCGCGCGCGGCAGTACAAGTGAGAGAGAGAGATTCTCCATACTTGCGCGCGGTAGTATGAGTGAGAGAGAGAGAGAGAGAGAGACTCGCTGCACTTATCCGCAGCGGAGTGAGTCAGAGAGAGAGAGAGAGAGAGAGATTACCTATACCCGCGTGCAACGGAGTGAGTAAGAAATCTAGACTCCATACTCACGCACATTGGTGCGAGTGAGAGAGAGAGAGTCTAGCTGCAATGCGTACAAATACAAGCGAGATAAATAATTTTACATAATGTGTGCGCGTAGATTTTATGAACAATGGAGGCTGTTTATTATTTACGAATAAATTGCATAATAAATTATTGATTAATAATAATTATTATAATTATAATAAACAAACAATTCAATTAAATATAAACAATTTCACGCTTGATGTGAGAACTAGTAAATGGTTAAAGAGATATATATTTGTATAAATTTAAATTTGGATAAATAAGTAAATTAAACATTTTAAATTAAACAAAGTGCGCACTCTAATAGAAATGAAAACAGAAAGATGTGTCGGGGGGCTGCGAGCAGTAAGATAGGCTGTATTAAATACTCCTTTAACATGGTGTGTTCCTTTATTAAACAACCAAGATCTTAATAGAAAGCTCCTAGTCAACATCAACCACCGACGCGGATAGTTATATTGCGCGTTAATTAATTGAGACTTTGAAATTATCAGGTGGCGAAGAAGAGAAAGCTACAATAGTTCAACCGTTTACCCGACTCTGGACGGAAAAGCAGCTATACCTCGCCACCAAGCGAAGGAAAGTATATATTTCCTTGGCAGCGGAGGACGCCAGGAGCGTTTATATATTTTCTTTTCGGATTAGAAGATCGCCCAAATAGGACATCTGCTTACCGCGACAGAGAAGGAGGTGCTCGTTCGCGTGGCGTGAAGACGTTCAAACTAGAAATTCTCGAGGGAACAAAGAAAACTCCCATTACCAGGGACTAGCTCAAGAGAGCTCTTGATGAGGTAGAAACACGTAACGCAGCATGGGTTACGGAAGCGAGAATCGAAACGGCTAGAGAAAGGTCTGAGTTTTTCAGACTGCAAAAAGAAGCCAATCAGGAGCTTGTGCAGGGCATGGCGTTTCAACTCGCTGAGATCATGAGATTACATGTTGATAATTTAGTTGCCATAAAGGGCCACGAGGCAAGAGAAATGCCAAGAATATTAAGGGTAGAGAAGGTGTGTGATACTACGCAAGAACGGGAGTGCGACGAGATACGTCGCGAAGTCGCGCCAGCGATTAAGGTCTCGTAAGAGCCAACACCTTTGTTTCAACAAACATGGGCCGGAGGCAATCCTTTCTTAAAGGGTTCTAAGAGAAAAATGCCCCACATTTCTCAAGGTAAGGTCGTTGACCAAACATCTGATAATGAAGAAAACTGGAACCAAGTAAGTATTAATAGTATCAAATTATCTCATGTAATTGAACAATTGAATATATTAAAATCTAATACATTTGACAAAGATGCGATGCGAACAGACACAGAGTCTGAACAGAATACCTGCGGCAATACGTTGCCGGCAGAATTGAATGAAAATGAAACGATCACAAATGACAAAAGAGATGAAAAAGATGCAGATATTGAACTGCCAAATAATAACAAAGATACAATAATGTCTAAAAGATCTGAAAAGATAAACGATGAGAACCAGATAGAAGAAACGCGTGACGCGGTTAATAATAGAAGCATTAGTGACGAAAATCAAATTGCAAAGTACATCGAACGGACGGTCTATAAGCTTGTAGAATCAAGATTAAAAGAAAAGATTAAAGACGACAAAATAGATCTCTTAGCCAAAAAATTAGAAAATATAATCGGTAAGATAACGGGACGACTCGAAAATATAAATTAACCACGGGTACACGCTTTGATATTTTCAACGATTATTTTAAAACTGAATTATGAACTAAGAAATTAGACTACGTACTCAATCCGGACGCTAATGAATTGTCGCACTTTTCGGAAAAGAAAATCGATGAGGATAAGCATAAAGTCCGGGAAATTATTATTAATCATATTGATATTAGTTATTATCAGAGAATTGTCGATATTAAATCACCGAAGAAAATCTTAGAAAAACTAGAAGATTATAAACGGTTAGAGTGTAGAATCACGCGAGTAGCCGCGAGAAAAGAATTATACAAACTTAAATACGTACCGAGAAGAGAGAAAGCCTTTGAGTTTTGGAATACATTCGAGGACAAGGTGCGGGAATTCGAGAATGCGCCGAGGTCTAAGAAATTAGCGAAAGATGAGAAACGCGACATATTCTACAACGCGGTGGCGGGATCTCTTCCCGAGACGATATTAGCCGACTGCCTACAGGATGGCACCGTAGGAGTAGAGATGGAACTCGAAAAGCTGAAACAGCCGATATTGCAGGTGGAGCATCGCACCCGCGAGGCTATAAATTTATTCTAGTACTAATAGACGACTATAGTAGAGTAGCACTGACTTATCCAATGCTGCACAAAAGCGATACCTCCAAATATTTAGAGAGAGGAATTAGGTATTTTAGAAATATTCTCGGTAAAGAGGAAAAGGTCTGCTATATTAGATGCGACAAAGGGACAGAATTTATCGGGCGAGCAACCGTATAAATACTTAACAGATTAGGAGCGGAACTACAACTAACGTGTCCCAACACACCCGAACACAACGGCGTCGCGGAAAGATTTAATAGGACAATAGAAAACAAAGTCAAGGCAATGATGCACGATTCAGGTTTACCAGCCACATGCTGGGACTTTCCTGTTAAAACAGCTAACTCCATTTACAAAAGCAACCCGCATAAATCAATAAATTTCGAAGCACCCCTAAAAATATTAGCTAGAAACTATAAAATAGATATAACTAAATGGAGACGTTTCGGGAGCCTAACAGTTTTTCGAAAACAAAGAGGAATCAACACGAAATTCGGGACAACAAGAATACGCGGATTCCTAGTCGGATATATAAACAACGGCTATCAAATATATGTACCGGAAGAAGGAAAAACGTACGAATCGCGAGACGTGAAATTTATAGAAAACCAGGTATACAAAAACACGGTTTTAAAAATAGTGACTTAGATCCATGCCTATTTATTAAAATTCATGAACAAAAGATTAATAATGCTATTAGACGTTGACGATATATTAATCACGGGCAACGATGAAAGAAAGGTAGATGAAACAATGAAAACCATAAGTAAAGAATTTAAAGTAAAAATATTCGACAAACCAAAGGAATTTCTCGGAATTAATATCTATCGCGATAAAACAAAAGGCGAAATGAAACTATCACAAACTAAATTTATTGAAAACATGATCAAACGTTTCGGTTTCGAGCAAACTCGAGCAGTAGGAACACCGATAACACCGAACGACGCATCTAACCTACATATGAAAAATAGAGAAGAAATCTATCATAATAATAAAGATATACTGAACACTGTGTACAGGGAAGCTGTAGGCTCGCTATTATATTTGGCCAATACAACGCGAGCCGATATATCATACGCGGTTAATGTCTGAAACCGACATCAGATAAATCCAACCATTTTCGAATGGAAAATGGTTACTAGAGTTTTTCAA
Source organism: Sycobia sp. Sy_11 (assembly GCA_018907035.1). NCBI lineage: Eukaryota > Metazoa > Arthropoda > Insecta > Hymenoptera > Epichrysomallidae > Sycobia > Sycobia sp. Sy_11. The sequence goes on along the minus strand of JACCIC010000181.1, from coordinate 694,275 downwards.
TATTTAGCAGGCACAAAAGAATTAGGATTAATATACAAAGGATCCGACGAAGCATTCACCGCTTACTCCGACGCGGGTCTATCCGATTGCAAAGATTCGCTAACAACGTGCGGTTATATCATTAAACTATCTGGAGATACAGTTGGCTGGAAAACACAAAAGCAGCCAAGTGTAGCTCTATCTACGTGTCAGGCGGAATGCGTCGCGATGAGCAACGCGTGTCAGGAGATCATCGCGTTACGCAATTCTATAAAAATTATTCTCCTAAGAGATTTATATCCAGTCACGCTGTACTGTGATAACCAGGCAGCCCAGGCATGCGTGGAAACAGACGGTAGCAGTAAGCTTAGACACATGATCGAACGTAAGCAACATTATATCAAAGAATGCAGGAGACTAGTCGCTATTAAGTGGGTTAAATCATCAGTCCAATTAGCAGATATATTTACCAAAGGGTTAAGCGTCGAAACACACGTTAGGCTTACTAAACTCATATTAAACTATTAACAGAGTTCTCTGAAATTACAGAATGCAGTGAGGAAGAATGGAGCGAGGTCGAGCCTTAAATGTATACAACTGCTGATAAAAAGAAAAAGAAATTCAAATCAAAGTCTTATCAATTTCAGTACTGGACCTCATCCTTCCTCAAATACGTCCCTTAAAGGAAAATTAATTCAAGAAATAAATTATTTATCTATGAAAAACTTAATGCATGCCTGAATCTTAATCATATTTATTATTTATTAGCCTGACATATACATTGAAATTTGCTTAAAAATACAATACAAAATGTGCATGGATGTAACTGTTCAAATGCATCTGTGCTAACGAGAGAGAGTGTAGGAATAAAGAGCGTTAGCTCGAAGCATTTCTACGAACTTTCGTTCTTTATGTCCTAACACACATGTGTGTGGGAAGAGCGCGCCGCTCGGCGGACTAGCGCCGCCTCGCTGCGCTTCACTTCTTGTTCGAGTCTCTAACTATAACGACGTGCTTAATAAAGATCTGTTTAAACTCATATATTAATTGTAATACTCTGCTTTATTTTAAAACCCATTCCAACAGTAAATACAAATTTTTTTAATTATACAAAAGGTTTATCCATATACCATTAGTAAACCATTTATTCAAAATAAGTAACTTATATATTGAAAATACTGAAATGTTTAAATGCAGTAAAAATTTTTTTCATGTACGAAAACTACATATTTGTTTTAAGAAATTCGATTCCTCGTTTGAAAAATATTGCTTTATTTTAAAGAAATATTTTTTAAACAATTTTTTTGAATTTCGTATAATTCAAACAAAATATAAAATAGAACTGTAGTATCTTAATTTATTGGGCCGTTATTTTCGTAATCTTCAACTATGTAAACGTACACAATATATTATATTGCCATAAAGAATAAATATATTTACATATTTTTTTTTTGTATTATATATATTAGAACTTCTAATGATATTATAGATTTTGATGGTTTCGCGATTATTTTTTTACAATTTTTTTTTACAGTTCCTGCTTGCTGTAAGATCGCTGAAATTTAAATGTCACGGAGATTTCTTGATAATGCACTCTTGTTCTAACGCTGCTAGGATCATGCGGAAATCTAAATGCGTGCTGGCAGCAAGCTTGCTATGATAAAAATTGCTATGTGAGTACCATAAGTACCTCTGCTGAGTATATGCGAGTAACTTTTTACGAGAATCCGAGACGGAATTGTTGAAATTTTGTCCAGAAATATTGTTTGCACTAGAAACGGTATAGAACAAACAATATATATTTTAATAAGCTCTAGGATTTTGGTTTTAAATATGTTGCAACTTTTTTTATATTTTAAGATAAATTTAGCAAACTATGATCTTTATGGAATTTTGTTGTAATATAAATGTTTTTGTTAAATAGCGAAACATTACATATTAAATATAATACACTAAGTACTACTACACTGAGTAACTATTTTAAATAAGAAGTAAAAATATAGTTATTGCACATATATTTATAGAATTTTCGTGGATTTAGGAATAAATATTCACTTTCCATCTAAAGCTGTTACATTATTCGTAATTAGTTCGCCAAAAATCATAAATATTGAGATAAATAGGGCGGGGGACTATCTCGAGACTAACTAAAGACAGCCAGACCACTGACAATATTTCAGGGGACCTTGAGGTAGGATTCTTGACTTTTTTGCAGAAATATCATAGGTGAAATTATCTATAGGTAATATATTTTTATACACAAAGTATTTTTTACACATACATTAATTAACTATTTGATAAGTCGATTACGTAACTAAATCGTCATCTAATTGAAAATACACAACTAAAATAAAACTACTATTAAAACGGATCGCATTGACATTATTTGAATAATATTTTGAATTTGAATGCTAATTAACCTGAGAAAAGTTTAGTAGAAAATTATTTTAATAATTATTTAAAATATTTTATAATTATTGTAATGTGATTGGATTAAAAAAAAAATTTACTTTTCAAGGGCTATTTTTGCAAAGTGGATTTTTTAACAGAAATTAGAATTCGAAGAAAACTTGTAATTGTAAATTGTAAATTTACATTGTAACTTATGAACCAAAATTTAATTACATAGTTTTATTGCGTCCAGCAACCATCGAATTTCTTATTAATTTATTCGAAACGAGAAAAATGCATGAGCATAGAAATTAAACAGAAATTAAGCGCACTCTAATACGTTTACGAAAATGAAAAAAATAATATATTATTATTACACGATAAAATAATATCGTGGAGGAAAATTGGGACACCAGGTCTCCTTCCAACAGGCGCCGGCGAACCGTATATGAACCACGGTTGTTTACATCCACTTCTGCGGAAAGGTACAAGAGGAGAAAGTTCTAAGGTCTCTCTCCCAAAAAGTTTAAACTATCTTTTTACCTTCATACGTATTATTTCTCAATAAATATGTATATAAGCAGACGTGTATGTGTGTGTGTGTGTTCATTGATTTTTTTTTCAATTGAATGTTTCACCAAGTGTGAAGTAAAGAATCTATTAAATTAATATTAAATGCTAGCAAAGCAAATCTCGCTACAATGTACAAAAAGTGCCTTATTAAGTTAAAAAAAAAACTTATGGTTTAATAAGCAATGCTTAGAAATGAATTTGGTACCTAAGTATATGAAGTTAACTTGCAACAATAAATCTACCCAAGCTGTAATAACTATTCAGTTTGCATACAAATTTTGGATCACCTAAGAAAATAAGAATTGGTACATCAGAAGAAATTATTTGGGACAGCATCTAAAACTTATCCATACACAACTTTTTATACACTATAATAATATAGAATTCGATCTGTTGGATTTCGATGCTAGGATCAACTGTTAGAATTTCATCATAAATTTACAGAAAAAATTCATTAGAATTAATTAATAAATTCTAATGAAGACATAGAATTATCTTTCAATGCAAAACTAGTCTCTTTTGACGTAGTAAATATGTTTCCTTCTATCCCCACTGATTATTTATTAAATATAATTAGGAAAAAATTAGTCCAAAATATTAATCTAACTGTTACTACTAAAAAAGAAGTTTTAACAATGATTGAGGCATGTATTAAACAAAGTTATTTTATGTTTAACAATAAGTATTACTTACAAGTAAAAGGTTTACCTATGGGTTCACCCCTTTCACCTCTTCTGAGTGAAATTTCTATGGAGGATTTTGAATATAATTTTTTCCTAAATAAATATTTAACAAAAAATATTTTCCTCTCGTCTCGTTATGTTGATGACGTATTTTGTGTTTGGTCAGATTCTGGAAGACAAGTATTTCCTTTTCTATTACATATTAATTCTTTTCATACAACCATTAAATTCACATATGAGAAGTTTCAAATAATTTACATTTTTTGGATTTAACAATAATCAGAAATAATAAAAAATTTGAATTTGACATCCTTAGAAAAAATACAACTACAGATATCTTAATTCCTTTCAATTCCAATCAATCGTTTAATATAAAAATTAGTGCATTCAATTCTTATATTCATAAATTATTAACAGTCCCCGTAATAATTGAAAATCTTTTGAATTAATGTTATGATTATTAATGATACAATGTTCGGCTAATCCTGTTGAGGATTTGTTAGGCTCTATAAATTTGATGTGTTCATTGATCATTTTTTTCAAATGAACGGCCAGTGTGGCCTATGTAGATTGCGTCACAATCGTTACAAGAAATTTTGTACACTCCACTTTTTTTAGAAATATCGATTTTTTCTTTATTATTGACTAGCAAAGTTTTTAAAATGGTTTTATTTGTGCTAATTATTATAATATCAAATTTTCTCAAATAATTATAAATTATATAACTTATAAATGGTTATAATTGATACAGGAATAACGATCATTAGTTAGTGTTGGTGACGCATAAAAATGTTTTTGTAGGAGATTACTACGTTTTTTAGCAATTAAGGAATCTATAATAGTATCATTAAATTCATTCTTTTGTGCTAATATTTTAGAGTATTAACTTCCTTTAAGAAACATGTCTCATTTAAGGGGACTGTTAATAATCTATGAATATAAGAATTGAATGCACTAATTTTTATATTAAGCGATTGATTGGAATTGAAAGGAATTGAAGTATCTGTAGTTGTATTTTTTCTATAGATGTCAAATTCAAATTTTTTATTATTTCTGATTGTTCTTAATTCAAAAAAATTTAAATTATTTGAAACTTCTAAATCATATGTAAATTTAATGGTTATATGGAAAGAATTAATATGTGATAGAAAAGGAACTTTTTTTGATAAAGCTATTTAATTGTTCATATTGAATAGCTTTTTCAAAAATTGAATATATTTGTTAAATTTGAGTATATATATATAGTTTTTCACATATTTATTTATTTAACATTATTTTCTACGTATATTTAGTTCCGTTTAGTAAAATTTAAGAAATCTTTATTACTTTTCAATAATTTATTTAGTGTAATGTAATAAATATATGATTGCTATTCCAATAAATTTAATTGTTTGTTTCAAATATATGGTTTACTCTAAATTAAAAAATATTCATTCGTTTTAAATATGTATGTTTTTGTTTTAAACATAAATTTAAATAACTTTTTGCTCTATTCTAATAACTATTGTGTTAATTTTAATGAATTTAATTTATTTTAAATAAATATTTGTTGGATTAAAATAATATCTCTTTTATGAATTGGATTCATTTGAATTTACAATTGCGGGCAAAAGTGTCCGGCCCAAGATGATTTTATGTTTGATCGTGTATAAAGGGTACAAAATGGTAACACAAAAATATCATCGTAAAGTACTTTTATTATACACTCAAAACATGTAATTCAACAATTTATTTTAATGATTAACAAAATTTTATAACGATAATAACAATTATGGCTTATTCATAAGAAAAGTGGGACTTTTTGGACGTGTTGGTCTGAAAAAACCATTAATCAGTAAGAAAAACAAGAAGGCCAGACTAGAATTTGCTACAAATCATCAAAGCTGGACTGTTGAGGACTGGAAAAAAGTGCTGTTTTCAGATGAAACTAAAATCAATTTATTTGGAAATGATGGTAGAAGGTATGTACGGCGACCGAAAGGTAGTAGATATGATTCTAGATACCGACCTAATACGGACTGTGAAACATGGTGGAGGTAGCATAATGCTATGGGGTGTATTTTCTTGGAAAGGCGTCGGTCCAATCTTTAAAATAGAAGGCAACATTGTCTCTGCCATGTACAAGGATATTATATTCAAGCAAATGCTACCTTACGCTCGACAAAACATGCCCAGAGGGTAGATATTTCAGCAAGGTAATGATCCAAAACACAAGTCACACCTCCTTCAGCAAATTTTTACCAAGAAAAAAATTTCGAGTTTTACAGTGGCCGAGTCAGTCTTCGGATTTAAATCCTATTGAACACATATGGCATGAACTAAAAGTGAGATTAGGAACACAAAATTATACTAATAAAGCATCCCTGTGGGAAAAAGTGCAAGAAGAGTCGAACGACATCTCTCATGATAGGATTGTGAAACTTATTGAATCGATGCCTCGCTGATGTGCTGCCGTGATAGCTTCTAAGGGTATGGTTACGAAGTTCTAATAAATATGCTACATTTAAAACCTATTCTAGTTCATTTTGTTTAATACTATCAGGTATGTGAATAAGTTTTTCCCGTTTTTTTCAAATTTTGAGCCTTTATTGTGAAAAAATGGTTACAAATGAATTATTGAAAGTATTGGCCATCGCTAGCTACAACTTTTTCCCATCTTTCTGGCAACATACGAATCCCGTTGCGAACAAATTCGACCGGTTTGGCCTCTATCCAGTCATCCACCCATTTTTTGGCTTCCTCGTAGGAATGGAAGTGCTGGTCAGCCAGGCCATGCGTCATCGATCTGAAGAGATGGTAATCAGACGGAGCAACGTCTGGACTATACGGCGGGTGGGGTAGGACTTCCCATTTGAGCGTTTCTAAGTATGTTTTCACCGGCGGTGCAACATGTGGGCGAGCATTTTCATGTTGCAAAATAACTTTGTCGTGCCTGTCGGAGTATTGTGGCCGTTTTTCTGGCAGTGCGCGGCTCAAACGCATCAATTGTCGTCGATAGACCTCGCCTGTGATCCTTTCATTCGGTTTCAGAAGCTCATAGTAAACCACACCTAGCTGGTCCCACCATATACAGAGCATGAGCTTGGCGCCATGAATATTTGGCTTGGCCGTCTATGATGATGCATGGCCGGGTAGTCCCCATGATTTTCTTCGCTTCGGATTATCGTAACGTATCCAATTTTCATCGCCAGTCACGATACGATGCAGAAAACCCTTTCTTTTATGTCGCTGAAGCAGCTGTTCACAAGTGAAAAAACGCCGTTCGACGTCTCTCAGCTTCAGTTCGTACGGCACCCAATTTCCTTGCTTTTGGATCATTCCCATGGCTTTCAAACGCTTGGAAATGGTTGTTCGGTCAACTCCCAATGCTTCAGCAAGTTCTTCTTGCGTTTGACAAGAATCTTCATCAAGCAAAGTCGCCAATTCTCGATCTTCAGAGATTTGCGGCCGCCCGGAACGCTCCTTGTCTTCCACGTCGAAATCACCGCTTTTGAAGCGTCGAAACCATCCGCGAACACTTGAATCATCGACACAACCTTCTCCATAAGCCTCCTGAAGCAATCGATGCGTCTCGGCAGCAGATTTCTTCAAATTGAACCAATAAAGTGAAACTTCCCGCAAATGACGTCGACTCGGTTCAAATTTCGACATTTTCACGATATCAAAAATTTATGATGCGAAAAAATTTTAACTAATGTGTTAGTATGGAATTGTTGACATATGAATAAGCTTTGATTATCACATATGTAACCATTGAATACTCGCACAGTATTGGTGGCGCCATCTCTTACAAAAAACGGGAAAGACTTATTCACACTCCTAATACTATATTTTTTCTACTTGTAATTGCCAACTTCATAGTTGGCCGGATACTTATGAATAAGCCATAATTGTTATTATCGTTAGAAAATTTTGTGAATCGTTAAAATAATTTGTTGAATTACATGCTTCGACTGTATAATAAAAGTAGTTTACGATGATATATTTCTGTTACCATTTTGCACCCTTTATACACGATCAAAGCATAAAATCATATTTGGCCGGACACTTTTGCCTGCAACTGTATACAAATTTATTTCTCAGTGAGATAGCAAAATAATATAAATTATATTCATTCGCAAATTGCATGATATAATGTAAATAGCAATGGAATAAATTTTATTATATAAAAATGTAGTAAATATTATTATATAAATAATTTACAGAAAGTATAATTTTTTATAACAAATTAATTTTATTATTAACGTTAACGTTGTCTTATTATCAAGTTTTAAACTCAACATTTTAAGAAAATACATATATACACACATATATATATTACATGGATTCACTGGTGTCGACGAAGAAATTCTTTAAGAGTGCTCCTCACGATTGCCGGACGTCCGAATCGATCGTTGCGCGTCATAGAGAAAAATTTTACGTCAAGTTAGAGAACTAAAATCAATGTTCTGCACTACCGACATTTCAGAAATGTATCCACGATGAAAATTGTACAAATAGTCCTCTTTCATACATATGCATATATATATATATATATATATATATATATATATATATATATATTACATCTATGTAGCGCTCGATGTTATACACGAAAGATCGTTCGTTATCAAAGCTTCTTATTGCAGTATCATATTTCATTGACAGTAGTTGCGAGTAAAATGCAGCATCTGAAAGTTGGACAATAAGTTACCAGTACGGACATATGGCAATGTTGTAATTCATTTTTTTCATTTTTAATAACTCTTCTGATAACATGTATTAATGTTCAAGCCGATACATATCACTAATATAGTAACGGTAATTAAAAATTATTCTTTAATAAATAAATAAATATATATATATATATATATATATATATATATATGCTATACACAAGCACATTAACATCTAACAAATTCTGCAAGAATATATAGAATGTAGAATATCTATCCTGAACTTGTAAAATTTTAATATAAACCGGTAATCTAACCTCGGTAAAAAAATCATTTTTCATATGTACCATTTAACATCGGGAAATACAATTTCCATAAAAAAATGTGTAATAAATAAAGTATGTGTAATAGTAAAAATAGAAAAAATTTTACAATTAACATTAGTAAAATATAGAATATTTATTTGATATATTCTGTTGAAAACAAAAGTTACGAATCCTTCATGGTTTTCGTGGTTAAATTCTTCGTACCGCAAGATTTTTGTATGGTATTTGTAATGAACGACTGTATATATATGTGTGTTATTTTAAAAATTCTATTCATATAATAATAATCAATAAAATTATTCAAATATTCATTCGTTTATACATTCGTAAAAAAAATAGAATTGTAATGCCTGGAATGTATTGATAAAGAAAGTTAAAAGCAATCATTTAGAAGAAAGTTTAGCTGTATGACGAACAATATATAGTACATCAGTGACTAAGGCTTTAGACTGCGAATCAGAGGAGAACCTTCGGATTGACCCATTGAGAACCGATTAGGTAAAAAATAGTTTGCAGCGTACTTTTCAAAGAAATAAAAATCATGAAATTATAAAATTATATGTATATATAGTATTCAAAATTAATAGAGGTTCAAACAGTGAATTTGTAAATAATATTGTAATAATTACATTTTTTTATAAGCAAGAAGCACTGAAAGTAAGCTTAAAACTATTTTTACTATTACAATCTGATTTTATAATTAACATTATATTATATTATAAAATAAATATGACATTCAATATTACATGACGAATTCAAACAATAATCAACGATATTCATGTTTCGAAGTTTAAAAAATTATTTCTATTATGTTATCGTAATTGTTATGAATTTTTCATTACTAATAAAATAAAAACAGTACAAGAAAGCAACGGTAAAGGAAATATATCGTATGAAAGTATGATAAATCTAAATCGATAGACTTTATTTCTGTAAATCTTATATAAATTGTTATTATAAAAATCTTAAAATTTAAGATAAAAATCTTAAAATTAGAAAAATGTTATAAACAATCTTGTTTAATAGTTCAATAATATATGTATTTTCATGTTAAATAATTTTCAGTACTATGACCATGTGGAAATTACATACTACAAGTAAGCTACGTAATGTACAAATTGTAAGTTAAATTTGTAAGGAAATACCGAAATTGGAAAAGGATAGTGAATTGATTGCCGATAACTCCAGCGTCGCGATGAACACTCGTGAGAAGACAGGAATAGATAAACAGGAATCTAACTCAACAGATAAGGCTGATGAACGGGAGTTTAATATTGCGGAAGCCGTTCTATCTGATAAAATTGGTAGAGAAGCGATAGAGAAACGGCTGAGATTGTTGAAAATAAGGAGATATAAGGAGTATAAAGACCGCGATGTAGTAGGAATAAAACCTGTGTCAAAAACAATGCTGTGGCACACTAGATTAGGTCACGCTTCCGTAAATTATCCGATACAGTTAGCTCGACTAGTTGCACAGATGATAGATAGTAAAGACCTGCAAGAGGTGACCGAGATAGAAAATTGTGAAGTATTTTCGCTTACTGAGAGCACCAAAATTGCTGTTTAACAAAACGAAATCTAGAGCAAATTAGCCGCTGCAAATAACTCATAGAAATACCATGGGACCTAACCAACCAGCCTCTTATCCTGGAGGATACAAATTTGTGATAGTTCTAAGAGACGATTTTTCGAGAGTAGCTTGCGCGTATCCAGTTAAAAGTAAAACAGAAACGAGCGAGTGCATAGAAGCTTGTGTTAAGAAACTCAGAAACGCGATAGATTCGTACGAGAAGTTCTGCTATTTGCGGACCGATCAAGAAACCAAATTTACGGAAATAATCGTGGCTAAACTGATAGACTTAGGCACAGAATTGCAATTAGCTTGTCCGGATACTCCGGAACGCAACGTGGTAGCTGAACGATTCAATAGGACGCTAGAAATAAAAATCGGCGCTACGATGTGCATATCAGGCTTGCCTGTGCACAACTCAGACTTAGAAGTCGAAGCCGCCGTAATTCTTACAATAGGAGCCCGCATAAAGCAGTAGATATGAGCATACCTCTGTTAAAATTGGGAAATACGTTCAGCCTTGATTTGAATCAATTGCGTAGGTTTGGGAGTGTTGGCTATTTCAAAAGGCCTAGGAATTCGGATCATAAATTCGGATTCCAGAGAATACGTGGTTTTATAGTAGGATATACTATAGATATGTGACATCCTACTAGTGTTGGTGCCACGCGGTAAACCGGACGACGATTCAATGCCACTAGTTCCCCACGGTTTTGCCCCTCTTTTTTCGGCCTACGCTTGACGGGGATCTACGGAGCGCACCGCGAAATAAGGTTCATCGCAATTCAATGCGTTGCATCGCGATTGCTATGCCGCTTACTAAAGCTATTTCCGAGGTAGCCCTACTTAAGCGGTTGAATTCATGGGCGACGGCTCCAATATCCTCTAATCGTCGCGCTTATTTTCAGCGGAGGCAGCAGGGTCGAGCGACAATTTCTTGTCAGCCTGGCCAACGTCCTCTGCCCTGAAAACGAGCGCGCGTACCGCGGATTCCGAAGTTTTGACGTCTCTTAGGGTAGCAGCGGCTCAATTTCTTGGCCAACGAACTACCTCTTAGATCTCCGCGCTTAATCTCAGCGGAGGCAACAAGGCTGAGCGACAATTTCTTGTCAGCCTAGCTAGCGTCTCCAGCCCCGAGAATGAGCGCGTGAATTTAAGGTATTGCAGAAAAATAAAATATTGCCCGAAATTTTGACTTACTTTTATTTCAAACAGAATTAGTACAATGTATCGCAAAGCAGAACCGTAATGAAAGAACGCGACGGGCAATCTGCTTTCCGCAGTTTTCAGGGCCCGTATTTATAGTCCGAGCCCGGCGCCGACGAAACTTTCACCGCAGGAAATTACATCGTGGTGGGGGAGATAAAGGGACGTTTTTTCTTCATAGAGAAAGACCTCCATTCATCTCTTACAATTATGATGATTATTTCTATATTTCTAAACTGCGTACAACTAAGTTATATTTTAAAATAATTTTTCTATTTATTTATACAATAAACACACGCGTTATTAATGATAATACTAAGATAATGTTAATAATAACAATTATAAAGTTAGGTTTAGCTTATTTTACGTTGTGCTTAAATATAAAAATATCCTAATCCCGGTAAAAATAGCAATAGTTAATAATATATTAGTGTGACTTATAATAATATTAATTAATAATAATAATAATAATAAGGATAATAACAATAATAATCGAATCGTAATATTAATAAAAACAGTCATCGTAATAGTAATTGTAATGTGACCTTTGCGACTGAACATCTGGCCTCTTGAATCCAGGACTGGCAGGTGATCAAGGACTACACAGCCAGCGATCACCAGTACATCACATTCCGCGTATGTGATAGAACGACAGGTTTCACTGGACACAATTCGCGAGGGCCCTCTAGATGGAACGTTGCAGGGATAAATAGAGAGAAATTCAACACAGGCCATTGAACGTGGTCAGCAAAGCCTTGTTAGGATTCCAAATGGCTCATCGACAATTCAGTACGCCAAGGAGTTGACTAGCGCCACAATGCGCATTCTACGCCGAACTTGCGAAGATTCGATGCCGTGCAAAGTGGTTAGTGGAAAAAGACGTCCTGTTTACTGGTGGACGGCTGAGATAGCTGACATGAGACGTAGGTGTTTATATCTACGACGAATGTCACAGAGAACTCGTAAACACGGAGATGATATCACTTTGAGAAGGGCTGAATACAAGCTATCTAAGAAAGCCCTTCGACGAGCGATCGAGGCCAGCAAACGCCGATGCTGGAAGGCGCTGTGTGAGGACATAGATGGGGATCCATGGGGACTGGGATACAGGGTAGTTGCTAGAAAACTGGGTGCTCATGGAAACATGGGCACCTTGGACTCCGGCACAATGCAGAACATCGTAGATACTCTGTTCCCTACCCATCCTGATAGGTCTGATCCAGCTCCACCAAAACGAGAACTAGATGTACCTCTTTTCAGTAAGGAGGAGCTCGGCAGAGCCGTGAGAACCACGCGGAATAAGAGGGCTCCAGGATTTGACGGAATTCCAGGAGAGGTGCTGAAAATAGTAGTTGATTGTAATGGATAATGAATATCATGTACAATCATAGTAAAAATAGTAATAATAGTGTTAATGATAGTAAGAGCAAATTATCAGAGAATAGCGCAGAAACATTATTGAGTAAACTAATTATAAAAGTAACATTAAACATAGTAATAATCGTAATAATAATAATAGCGAGATTAATAATAATGATTAGCGCATAGCGCCATATAATTATTGTTTAAACTAATACTAACAATTAGTAGTCCTTATAATATTAATAATAATATCTAAGATAGTAATTGGAACAGTAATAATAATAAGAACAATATTAATAATAGCATTATTATCAATTAGAACAGTAATATTAGTAAGAATAGCAATGTGTGCTTAGGATAGTAATAATAATAATAACAATATTGATAATTTTATTAATATCAGTAAATAAGAGCAATATTCATATATATATATATATATATATATATATATATATATATATATATATATATGAGTTCCGGAAGAAAAGAAATTGTACGAATCAAGACACGTTAGGTCGTTAGAACATATACTCTACGAGACTTTTTTAATCGAGAAAACAATAGTATCTTATTCGGAAAGAACGACTTTAAGTCAGAGGAAACAGACGACGACGAAGAGATGCGTTTACCGAAACTGGGCCGCAGTAGACCAAAGAAAATTAGAACAGGAGGAAATGTCATGTATACAGATGGCAATGGCAAGGCAGATAGGTACAAACTGTTAGCCTCGATCAATAAAGATCCGGTAAGCTGTAGAGATGCCATAAGATCGGCTCAAAATCAGGAATAGCAAAGGGATATCGACAAGGAAATAGGCACGCTCGTAGAAAAGAACGTGTTCGAGGTAGTAGATAACAATAAATTATTGAATGGAATTGACGAACCGAATATACTCGACTCAAGGTGGGTGTTCAAAACTAAATTAGACAATAGCGAACTTATTAGACGTAAAGCCAGGCTAGTAATAAGAGGGTTTAAAAACAGAAACACATACGAATTAAGTGAGGCTTATGCGCCAGTTTCTAGATTGCCGTTAGTTAGTGCTTGTTTGTCGATAGTTAATCACTTCGATTGGGATCTAAAACAATTAGATGTAGATACAGCGTTTCTTTACGGTACGTATATGAGAACATATTTATGCACGTACCGGAGGGAGTAGAGTCGGCCGATAAACTTAATAAACTCTGGAAATTAAAACGATCACTATACGGATTGAAAATCAGCCCTAAGCGCTGGAATTGACTGATACACTAACCATACTGATCCGTGTCACTTTATTAAGAAAAAGGATAACATGATTTATTTCGTTCTGCTGTAGGTGGGTGATATCCTGATCTCCCGAAACAGTACTCAGGAAATTAATGACATCTCAGAGAAACTAAGTGTAGATTTCAAGACAAAAGATTTCGGAGAATCTCGAGAATTCTTAGGAATAACGCTAGAGCGGGATGGGAAAAATAAGATCTTGAAATTGTTGCTCACTGTTATATCTGACTATCGCGACACGACTAGATATAACTTACGCCTTTAACAGACTGAGAAGGCACCAAATTTGTCCAACTCCAGAAGACTCGAAAATGGTGTCGCCAGTTTGCAAATACTTGTCAGCTTCGATCGATAAGGCGTTAGCTTATAAAGGTAGAACCGATGTAGTGACACCCTACTCCTATACAAGCCTCTCTGATTGTAAAAACGCGCTGACTGTGATTCCGTCATCTGGAAAACAAAGAAACAGCAAAGCGTTGCTTTATCCATATACCAGTCCGAGTATATAGTTGTAACATCGAAATAATAATTATAATAAAATATTATTAATTTTAGTAATCAAGTAAAAATATATTAAAAACATAGTACAGATATAAACATTAAAATTATATATATTTGTACACACGTATATATATATATATATATAATGTATATATATATATATATATATATATATATATATATATATATATATAAACATAATATATAATATTAGGAGTGTGAATAAGTCTTTCCCGTTTTTTGTAAGAGATGGCGCCACCAATACTGTGCGAGTATTCAATGGTTACATGTCATAATCAAAGCTTATTCATATGTCAACAATTCCATACTAACACATTAGTTAAAATTTTTTCGCATCATAAATTTTTGATATCGTGAAAATGTCGAAATTTGAGCCGAGTCGGCGTCATTTGCGGGAAGTTTCACTTTATTGGTTCAATTTGAAGAAATCTGCTGCCGAGACGCATCGATTGCTTCAGGAGGCTTATGGAGAAGGTTGTGTCGATGATTCAAGTGTTCGCGGATGGTTTCGACGCTTCAAAAGCGGTGATTTCGACGTGGAAGACCAGGAGCGTTCCGGGCGGCCGCAAATCTTTGAAGATCGAGAATTGGCGACTTTGCTTGATGAAGATTCTTGGCAAACGCAAGAAGAACTTGCTGAAGCATTGGGAGTTGACCGAACAACCATTTCCAAGCGTTTGAAAGCCATGGGAATGATCCAAAAGCAAGGAAATTGGGTGCCGTACGAACTGAAGCTGAGAGACGTCGAACGGCGTTTTTTCACTTGCGAACAGCTGCTTCAGCGACATAAAAGAAAGGGTTTTCTGCATCGTATCGTGACTGGCGATAAAAATTGGATACGTTACGATAATCCGAAGCGAAGAAAATCATGGGGACTACCCGGCCATGCATCATCATCGACGGCCAAGCCAAATATTCATGGCGCCAAGCTCATGCTCTGTATATGGTGGGACCAGCTAGGTGTGGTTTACTATGAGCTTCTGAAACCGAATGAAAGGATCACAGGCGAGGTCTATCGACGACAATTGATGCGTTTGAGCCGCGCACTGCGAGAAAAACGGCCATAATACTCCGACAGGCACGACAAAGTTATTTTGCAACATGACAATGCTCGCCCACATGTTGCACCGCCGGTGAAAACATACTTAGAAACGCTCAAATGGGAAGTCCTACCCCACCCGCCGTATAGTCCAGACGTTGCTCCGTCTGATTACCATCTCTTCAGATCGATGACGCATGGCCTGGCTGACCAGCACTTCCATTCCTACGAGGAAGCCAAAAAATGGGTGGATGACTGGATAGAGGCCAAACCGGTCGAATTTTTTCGCAACGGGATTCGTATGTTGCCAGAAAGATGGGAAAAAGTTCTAGCTAGCGATGGCCAATACTTTCAATAATTCATTTGTAACCATTTTTTCACAATAAAGGCTCAAAATTTGAAAAAAAACGGAAAAGACTTATTCACATACCTGATATATTGTAATAAATACTAACTATATTTACACAATTTCCCATCATTTTTATTGTATTATATATATATTATATATAATATATTTGTATTGTACGAAATGCAATGGAAGCGAATGTTCAACGCAAACAATCTGCCGTTCAAGTTTTAGACATCCCGATCAGAATGTTCATTAGCGTTATTATTAGTAACCTAAGTTAGTAACCTTTACTATCTCAAGCGAAACCGAGACAATTGCTAAACTCTGAACCATGGCTGGTGTACTCTTCAGTATTAAAAATCTTAATTTTAAAAATTACTTATACTATTAAAACATACTTTAAATTTAATTGATATAAAAGTATAGAATAAGGCAGGTATGGTGTATTAGAAATTCTAATCATTTAAAAGTATTTGTTACGTGTTTGTAATTTGTAACAAATATTTTTTGCTCTTCAAATAAAGCTAACTGTTTATTTCAAACAGACGATTCTTTGAAAATTACAAAATATTCGTTTGTATTAAATATTTATGTTTTTGTTTCAACCAAATAGAATTTAAATGAATATTTTTGGACTGAAATAAATACATTTTCAGGAAATTGCCAGTTTTCCTTACAATTGCTGCAGATTAGAAAACGTTGAGCTGCTTACTAGCTGCTGCTATATATATATATATATATATATATATATATATATATATTTCTTTTTGGTTGCTGCCAGTATAACCTGCTCATCTTTTATTGTACCTCGTTGCTGGTCTATTGTTTCATCAAGCTTTTTCCCCGCAAGCGTCAAAGACAGTCGTCACCCCCCCCCCCCGCCCGATCGCATGATCGCTCGATAAACATCTGGATCGCATATCGCACAAAATGGTTAGTACTTCGCTTTGGCCACCAGAGGCCCTCGTGTTCAGTCGAAACTTTTTACTGCAGTTTCGCCATAAGCGTCCATGTGAGAATAGTCTGATATTTCCAAAGCCAAACATTTGGCGTTTGGCTTTCGAGCCCGCGGAATGGCGCCCTCTATGCAAGTCTAAAACTTGACAGACGTTTCCCATAAGGATTAGACATTACCCCTTGTACTCTGCTAATATCGCATTTATATTTAAGTTGCCATAAGTCTTTGGTTTCTAGTGCTTCTGTGATGGCAACATTGATCTAAGAGGTTTTCTTGTTTTGTTTACTTTTATTCAAAAATAAAAATCTGTAGAATGATTATAATGCAATCTTTGCAAATGGGACAGAAGATCGTGTATTAATATATTACTAGTATTATTATGTTTTTAACATTTAGAGTATTTTGGTAACTTTTTAATCAAAAAAGTATTCTAAAAGAAGAACAGAGCATAAGGAAAAATCTATCTTGCACTTTGTATACTCTCTCTCTCTGAGACATAAATGAAGGTTTGTCGCCTTTTTTTTATCACAACCATTATTTAAAGTATAATTTTGTGTGTGCTGTTTTGTGTACATTTTGATTTAGATAATCTTGAATAAATGAGACACTCCTAAAGAGAAAGGTTGTTTTTAAAAAAAGAAAATTTCGTTGTAAATCAGTAGTGGCATTTTATGATGCTTAGCAAAGTAAATATAAAGCTAAGAAATATCATCAACAATATGTGTATATAAATAGCTACAATAGAAGAATAGATACCTGGAATAACAAGACTTCCAAATTAGGTTTTGCAATTTTCAACTTGGAAATATTGACTGACAAAAATTTGTTAAAGTTGGTCTTAATTAAGTACAATGCTTTTTCTAATTGGAACATTACTTCCTCAAAATTTATCAGAATGTAGATTAATATTGACTATAGTATTGAATTAAGTAACATTTATTACTTCCAAAGATCATTAACTTCTTCTTTTGGGTAGGAAGTAATTGTATCGATATATGAGAATCTATTCACTGAATGAAAGTCAATGCTATAGGTTACATTGAACAGGTGTTTGTCTTTTTTTAGAGTTTATAGTATCGTTAATAGAGAGATTCAAAGAAATAGAATAATGTCTAGGTGTAATATATTAAATGTAGCAATGTTTCACTGTTATCTTATTTTAAATGGGTCAGTAATGCTAATCAAATAAGATTTGATTAATTTGTATTATGTTTCTCAATTCTAAAATCTTATTCTAGAATTGGTTAAAGTTTATTAAAATATAATTAAATTAATGAACTTTAATGGCATTTAATCAACTTTATTTTAATAAACATTAAAATAAAATTTCAGAATTATAAAGCATTAAAGGAATTAATTGCATTTTTAATATATTGAAATTAACTATAATAAACCATTTTAAATTTATATTGTATAGACGCAAAATCAATTTTTCTGTTAGAATATTTATTTTTTGAAATTGGAAGAATATAATTTAAATATGATTTAGTATACGAAACTAAAAATTCATTGGTTTATAAATTGCCTGTAAATGCTTTTTAATTATGATTTAATTTATCATTGCCTTTCTTTATCAGAGGTTATTATGAATTTAAATTTTAGTTATGGATAATTCAGAAATACAATATTTGTTGGATTAATAAATATTTTTATCGGTCTTACAATCTTTATAATATAATATATTAGGTAAAATAACGACAGTCGGACTGTCTTTGTTTATGTTGACCCCTGTAGAATCTGAAATAAAACTTATTACTACAATAAATTATATTAAAAATTAAAAATAAAAATAAAATAAAATTAATAATAAAATAACAATAAAAATAAAAATATAATAAATAAAATAAAAAAAATAAAATTAATATTCTATGTTAGTAATGGGCAACCTGACTACTCCCACCAATGAAATAAAATAGAATAGAACATTGAAAATATTCACATTTTGAAGAATCCCAATAATGTAAATTTAATGTTAGAGTCAAGTAAATTGGACAATACTTATTATTCCTTATTAATATAAAATTTGTATTTGGCATTTAAGTTAAGAAAGGGGGGGTCCTATAAATGTTATACTAATAAATTTAGAGTGGGGGTGGGGTATATAAAATAGCATCCTGGGTTTTTCAATTTAGTTTTCCTGAGGATGAACCATAACAGTTCGAAACGTTGGACATCAAGGTGATTCTAAATTTAAGGTGGTGGGGTTAGTCAGGTTGCCTATTACTGACATAGAATATTAATATTATTATTTTTATTTTATTTTATTTATTGTATTTTTATTTTTATTTTTAATTTTTAATATAATTTATTGTAGTAATAAGTTTTGTTTCAGATTCTACGGGGGTCAACATAAACAAGGACAGTCTGACTGTCATTATTTTAGCTAATATATTATATTATAAAGACTGTATGACTGATAAAAATATTTATTAATTTAAGTCAAAACAGTCATCATAAGTACAATTTTTAATTCTAATATTTGGTGAACCCTTATTAATGGATTTGTAAAATAAGAAATGGAATTAGTAATTCAACATTAATTAATAATATTTCTATTTTTTTATAGCTGATCCCAAAACATTTTTTATATGAAGCTAAAATTTTGAATAATACTTACGTAGAAATATATTAAATTATAAAAGACTTTTGAATAACTTGTTTTTTCAAATAAACATAAAAATATTATTTGAATCTGATTGTAATATCATAATTGAAAATTTTTTATGTTTATTTATCAATCTTTTGATTGTACACTAATGTTTTATTTTATTTTTCAAAGAATTTAATATGTCTGACAATCATAAGGACAAATATCCATCAAGCAAAGGTGGACGCAAACACACTTTCATGTCTACAGAAGATACCTACTCTGGAAAAAAATCATATTGGCCAGAGCTGGAGATAACCGGCAGCATAAAAAATTTAAGTTCCAAGTTATGGCATTTAACGCATCTCACAGCCCTCTATTTGAACAATAACAACCTACAGAGGTTACCATCAGAGATAGGTTGTTTAACAAATTTACAAGTGCTTGATCTCAGTAGTAACAAACTTCGTAGTCTTCCAGCTGAATTGGGTGATCTTATACATCTCAAGTAAGAACAAATACTACTTATCAAAAAGTAGAGTTAGCACATAGTCATATAATTTATTATGCTAATAATAGAACAATAAACATCAGAAAAGCATTGATCTTAGAAGTATAAAAAAAATTTATGAGAATATTTACTTAAATTTTATATAAAGATATCATTATGTATTCACATCTATAGATCTAATATATATAAAGAAAAAAATAAAGTGAATCAAAAATTATATTTTAAGGTTATCAATTACAAAGTTTAAAGATGAAAATTAATGTAATGATTTCAAAGTATAAGTCATTTAAGGATGTATCGCAGTTGAAAAAAGAAAAGTTCCATATAAAATATTTGTCAAAAGTAAGTTTTGAGGGAATTTTTTAAAAATATTTATAAATAGTATAATTTAAAGGTTTATAAGTGTAAAAAAGATACATTTCAGTGTTTTTCATATACATTAGAATTTATATTGTTGATGTTTTTGGATATAGATGTTTTGTTACAGATTCCAAAGGCGATGTAAAAAATTGAATATTTGTGAAATATTAACGATAAATAACATTATTCTTTTTGCTATAGAAGAAATCATTTTCTATATATTGCACACATTCATTATATTTTAATATTTGTTAATTAAAACATATTTTAGACAATACTATATATAGACAAAACTAAGAAAATATATAGACAAAATTAATTCATAAATACACTAATAATGGATTTTCAATATCAATTGAATCACTTTTATAGTTTTTGTACAATTCATTTTGACATTAAGAAAATTCAAACTTTTTAATAGTAAATATTATTTAGATATTACGAGGGAGATTATAAACAAGCACAGTCTGACTGTTATTATATTAGCGTAGTATATTGTATAAGGACTACAAGACCAATAAAAATATTTATTAATATGATTCATACCTGTCGATATAATATCAATTTATAAAATAAAATATTATTCAGAAAAGATGTTCACACTTTAGATATTAATGTGTTTATATTTAAAAAAAAGTCAGTTTTCAAAAATAAAGTTTTTATTAAATAACAAAAATACACAAGTCCTTTAATTAAAAACTACTTTGGTTTTTTAAGAAATTAATGTTATTTTTTTGCTATATGTTCCTTGTATTTTTTCTTTAGCAAATTTGAAACAAGAATTTGTTCTGACGTTATTAGAGCTGAGATACACATTTTTGTTTTAAATATTCTATTGTTTCTAAATTATAAGAGACTAAGAGTATTCCTTACTGCTAAACAGCTAAACCGGAAACAAATTTACTTTTTCGATTTTTGTCGCCATTTCGCATTATGTAGAGTGAAAAAATATTTTCTAAAATTCTTCAGATTATTCTACAAGTGGGAAAACTGAGATATGAATTAATCTATTTTTCTAAATTAGGAAAAAACAATTCAAAAAGTTTGATCTTATGATTCGTCTACCACGCAATATAATGTCTTTCAGATCTTCCAAAGAAAATATTTATTGTGAATTCTATGCTCTGGTTCAGCATCTAATTCGAGTTTTCCCAGTTGTAGAATAAAATAATGAAGCACATCAAATTTGTTTTATTTCTCTTCATGCCACACATTTGCAGAAAACAGAAAAAGTAAATTGCTTTGACACTGTAACCATATATCCAATAAATAACTATATTTGTAGGCAAAATAGACAGAAATACCGGTATAATTGGTGCGTATTGAAGGAGATGGAGCAGTAAAACATGTTCAATATCGTAAGAATTCAATTAAGTAAAGGGGACCCTGTGTTTAAAATTTTCTAATTATTATATGTATATATGGGATTAAAAAACTATTATGAATAAATATATGTTTATATTCATTTACTATATATGTTTTATTATAGGTTTTATAAAAAAATCTATATTATTATACATTTTCAGATGATCATATATGCATACTACATATCGTTATCGAAGCTTCTTATTGCAGGATTATATTGCACATTGCCTTGCTCTGTCGCGAGTTTTTGAGAGTCAAATGTAGTTTGTGAAAGCTCGGGAATAAGTTGCCATTATGTACGGTACGGGAATGCTGTAACGCATTATCGTAATTTTTAATAATTTTACTGATAATAAATAATAATATTCAAGGAGATACATATTACTAATATATATATATATATATATATATATATATATATATATATATATATATAT
The DNA here is from genome assembly GCA_018907035.1 of Sycobia sp. Sy_11. NCBI lineage: Eukaryota > Metazoa > Arthropoda > Insecta > Hymenoptera > Epichrysomallidae > Sycobia > Sycobia sp. Sy_11. The sequence continues at coordinate 672,136 of JACCIC010000181.1, read as the reverse complement.
ATATATATATAATATGATTTAAATATTGAATATTGCTAAATTTTATACAGTATTGCTAAATTTATAAGTATGAAGCATAAAAATAATAATGTTTAAATTAAAATATATTTAAACGATAGTTGAATTTTTTTACGATAAAATATAATAAGCATAATTAACAATTATTCTTTAATCTGTATATATATATTGTAACAGGGTACTTATTTAAGAAACACCCGATAGAAGGACCCGTTAACAATGGTGTAAAGCACCCCGAACGGATAAAATTGTTTTAAAACAATTTGTTTGGACCGTAGGTTCTTTACAGATATTTCTTCCTTAGACCTACCTTTCTTATCCTGGAATTTAGTTAAATAATAATATGTATATTAATAGATTATTAATAATCTAGGAAAGGACGGGTTAATTATCAAGTACAGGGGGAATATTATTATATTGTCTATTACTAATACAAATAAAAAATAAAATCTATTTAGTTAAATAGGAAAAGAAATTTTAGATTTATTAAATTGTATAAAATTATAATAAATGATATACTACCCCTACTTAATATGCACCCGCGCTATGTTAACGCATGATTCCGTTCACACAGAGTGTGAGAGAGAAACATTTATAAGTATAGCAGAGAGATAAAGCAACAAGAGCGCCACCTTACAAGGAACAAGAGGAACTACTACGGAAAGCTGTGTACGCGCTTGTTACTTTTATGATTTCTATTCTATGTCGATATGTCTCTATCGCTCTCACATTTTAAAATACTAAATTAAGATTTCTACGATTTTCTAATTGCGATTATAAGTAAAACCGATAAAGAAGAACTATTATTTAGTGAATCTCGAAGATATAAATAATAAAAATAATTCACCAACCTTATTGAACGACGCTGGAAATCACAACCTAACGATGCTCGATTACTACAATTTTTGATTCCGTCCGTACAAAGGGAATCACCGGCTGGTTTACTCATTACTTTAATTATTTTGTAGAAACTTCTACAAAATTTACTCCGACTGGCCAAACAATAGAAATTCTATATATATGTATCCAGCGAAGGTATCTATCGAAAATATCTCTACTTGCTTTTTACTAAATGTGCACAACAACAACCAATTTCTACTCCATTCGAAAATTATATGTTAATTATATATCAACTATATATTAACTATATTAAATTCAGAATTTGTTATATTTATTATAGGGTAAGGTAACGTATACATGTTACACCCCCCTCCAGACGTTGCATATACCACAGTAAAGTAACTCTGCGACAAGACCCAAGGGATAACTAAAGGAAATAATTTTATAATTATATATATAGAAAAAAATATTTATTATATATATATATATATATATATATATATATATATATATATATATATTAGGAGTGTGAATAAGTCATTCCCGTTTTTTGTAAGAGATGGCGCCACCAATACTGTGCGAGTATTCAATGGTTACATATGTCATAATCAAAGCTTATTCATATGTCAACAATTCCATACTAACACATTAGTTAAAATTTTTTCGCATCATAAATTTTTGATATCGTGAAAATGTCGAAATTTGAGCCGAGTCGGCGTCATTTGCGGGAAGTTTCACTTTATTGGTTCAATTTGAAGAAATCTGCTGCCGAGACGCATCGATTGCTTCAGGAGGCTTATGGAGAAGGTTGTGTCGATGATTCAAGTGTTCGCGGATGGTTTCGACGCTTCAAAAGCGGTGATTTCGACGTGGAAGACCAGGAGCGTTCCGGGCGGCCGCAAATCTTTGAAGATCGAGAATTGGCGACTTTGCTTGATGAAGATTCTTGTCAAACGCAAGAAGAACTTGCTGAAGCATTGGGAGTTGACCGAACAACCATTTCCAAGCGTTTGAAAGCCATGGGAATGATCCAAAAGCAAGGAAATTGGGTGCCGTACGAACTGAAGCTGAGAGACGTCGAACGGCGTTTTTTCACTTGCGAACAGCTGCTTCAGCGACATAAAAGAAAGGGTTTTCTGCATCGTATCGTGACTGGCGATAAAAATTGGATACGTTACGATAATCCGAAGCGAAGAAAATCATGGGGACTACCCGGCCACGCATCATCATCGACGGCCAAGCCAAATATTCATGGCGCCAAGCTCATGCTCTGTATATGGTGGGACCAGCTAGGTGTGGTTTACTATGAGCTTCTGAAACCGAATGAAAGGATCACAGGCGAGGTCTATCGACGACAATTGATGCGTTTGAGCCGCGCATTGCGAGAAAAACGGCCACAATACTCCGACAGGCACGACAAAGTTATTTTGCAACATGACAATGCTCGCCCACATGTTGCACCGCCGGTGAAAACATACTTAGAAACGCTCAAATAGGAAGTCCTACCCCACCCGCCGTATAGTCCAGACGTTGCTCCGTCTGATTACCATTTCTTCAGATCGATGACGCATGGCCTGGCTGACCAGCACTTCCATTCCTACGAGGAAGCCAAAAAATGGGTGGATGACTGGATAGAGGCCAAACCGGTCGAATTTTTTCGCAACGGGATTCGTATGTTGCCAGAAAGATGGGAAAAAGTTGTAGCTAGCGATGGCCAATACTTTCAATAATTCATTTGTAACCATTTTTTCACAATAAAGGCTCAAAATTTGAAAAAAAACGGGAAAGACTTATTCACATACCTGATATATATTGATATTTATGATGTATCATAGAGAGAGAGAGAGAGAGAGAGAGAGAGAGAGAGAGAGAGAGAGAGAGAAAGTTCCCGGAACCTGAACCGCCCTTAAGAAACCAGGGTTTTTTCCTTACGAATTTGTGGTTGTTACTATTAGGGCATTTTTTCCGTGACGCCCGGATACCTGCAAAAGAAACACCGGTGGTGTCGGTCGTACCGTCCACTAGGGTCGTGGACGTAGTACGACCGCAAGTCTTCATTTGGGGTTTGAGGTTTCTTCTTGTTCTTCGAAACTCCAGGTCGGGTATCTTTTTTGTGTAAATTACCCGACTGACTTCCCCTGCCACGAGTGGCAGGGCAACCGGTGGTACACCCTGGTACTCTACCACCTAGACTCCCTCCGGGTTACGAAGCTGCTCTTGATCGTAGTCGCTCATCCGCGGCAACTCCGCGGAATCCCGAAGGGATGAGGGGACACCCTCCCCTAATCGGCTCGCCTGTTCACGGGTACGGAGGAGCTCGGCATGCACTCGCTCTGCCTTGGCCTCGGCAGGCAAAACTCCTCGGCAGGCGAAACTCCATGGTCAGATCAAAACCAATATTTTCTTCTGAGTTTATTTCGCCTACTCAAATAATTCCAGAAGATAAGCCGTCAGTCAATCGCAACGGTGCTAGTCGTTGGATTTCATTACATGTGACTGCGGCTACTTCCATCCTGACCCGTTTATTCGCTCCTTTAACCCACAATGAATTATCAGTCGGATCATGGGTGGTTCCGAACGCTCGTGCGACAATGGCTCCTACGTAGGAATCTACTTCTAGGTTGGGGATCACAGCGGGGATCACAGCGACCAACACATCGCGCGTGATTCCTGCCAATTCGAACGTCAGTTCGACGTGACCCGTGACTTAAAGTGGAGAGTTCCCTGGGCCTCTAGCACCAACTGCACACGCTGGGTAGAACTTTCGCTGGCAAGCTGTTGCTAATTGTAGCCCTATCTTGCCCATGAAAGTGCGAGACGCGCCGGTGTCGTACAATGCATGTATCCGGTACTCAGCAATTCGTTCCGGAATCCATCATTGCGCTTCTTCCGGCCGTGCTGCAATTTGGCCGGGATCTAATTCGCCGCTGCCATTTTCCTCAGTCGACGGTATTTCCTCAACTGAATCAGGCCTTTCTTCAGTCTGATTAGTCGAGGACGACTGAGGATTCGAGGAACGAGGTCCTCGAATATTCTCGTGCGGGATCACGTTTGGATTGCAAGTCGACCTGACTCATAGTGGTCGCCTTGCTTCCCGTTTCCCGAACACTTCGGGCAGTTATAATAATTCGAGGGAGCTAAATCTGTCGAATAGGGTGCATGAGGTAGCAAGTCAAACTTTAATTCATTCATTTTGGCAATTGTAATAACGGATGTGTGTGTTGGTGCATTGTTTTGGTGGAACAACACTTTCTTTTTAACCAAATGCGGCCGTTTTCTCTCGATTTTTTCGTTCAATCGTTGTAATAGTTCGCATAATATTCGCCGCTGACAGTTTTTCACTTTTCAAGATAGAAAATGAAAATTATCCCACACGCATCTCAAAAAAGCGACGCCATTTTTCTTTTTTCTCCTTTTTGAGTCCATGGTTTTGATTGTTCCTTTGTTTCGGGTATGAAGTGGTGGACCCATGTTTCATCCATGGTTATGAAACGGCACAAAAATTCCGCTTTATTTTTGCGAAAGATTGCCAAGCACTCAACTGAAACATCTTCACGACGCTGCTTTTGTTCCATTGTCAGTAAATGTGGAACCCATCTTCCGCACAGCTTTGTCATCTCCAAATTTTTAGTTAATATGTGATGTACCGCACTTTTTGAAATGTCTATCATGTCTGCTACCTCGCGCACTTTCAGTCGATGATCATCCAGTACCGCTTCGTGGATTTTCTTCAACATTTCTAGAGTCGTCGCCTTGTTTAGTCGATCACTGCGATGCTCGTCTTGGCAGCTCTTACGGCCTCGTTTAAACTCTGCTACCTAACATTTTACTGTTGCAAACGAAGAAGCAATCTCTGTGTACTTTCTAATACAGTAATATTTTTTGAGCAACTACCGCCACCTTTAGGTCAGGCCAGGTATTTCTGGGGGCACCCTCGTAGACGATAGCAACACGGAAAATCGAAACAATAACAAAACCGGTGAAATTTAAAATAAGACACCAACCTTACTTAATAACACTTATGTAAATAGAAAGCGTCCATCTCCTGAGTCTACAAATTCAACGGTGGAGGAGGAAATTACATGCAATCCTAGTTTAGAGATTTCTAGTCCTATACCTCCAGACCAATTCCTGGAAACGCAAGCGACTATCTAACACACATCTAGAAAAGAAACCTTTAAAAAACCCGTAAAAAACTAAAAACAAATGCTGAAAGTTTTGTAACCGAAAGTAAATCTACTCCAACTAATAGAATTACACTTTTCAGAGAACAATATAATACCAACGATAGATTTCAACACTCTAGTCAATTTTTTACACTCTTCGCATGGTAAGGCAGATGTATCTCAAGTAATAAAAGGCTCTTTTCTCACGCAGGCGGGTGTTGCAGAACCGTTAAGAAGTATCTATAAACACTCTGGAAAAAGATTAAAGTACAGTATACCTAGATTGCTAAAAAAATTAGACAATTTTGATTCACAAATTAGCAACGTTCACTCATCGATAGAAGAAGGAAAAAAACTTCGATAACGGATTTGGATATTTGAATAAAAAATCTCAAAATATTATATTGGAACATAAGGAGCTTTTCTCAAAGATAGCTCGAAATACAAGCAAGATTACAGGATTTTGACATATGTATTTGTACGGAATCATGGCTAAATTATTAACTTCAAATTCAAAATTTCGGATACTTTAAAATAAGACAAGATAGGCCGCATTGAAGAGGGTGCGGTATTATTGCGCTCATACGTAAAAATCTTATCGTCATTAATATTGGCAATATTCAAATACCGAATGACTCTGTTTAAATATGCGGCTTTCGAATAAACAACGTAAATCCTATTACAGAAATAATAAGATGCTATAGGACTCCGAGCTATGTACTGAGCCAAGAGTAATGGTATACATTACTAAGAAATATAAATCAACAGAATAATGTAATCCTCATTGGAGACTTCAACGTTCATAATACTCTCTGGAACTATGGATCTACAGACGTCAATGGCGTCAAATTATATGTCTATAAATGAATACAATCTTTATTTACAAAACAACAACACTTACTCACATATCGATACGTACAGAAACATAAAAACCAAAATTAATCGCTTTCTATCAATCTTAAACATAAGTGACAAAATAAACATCTTCGCTTACGACGAGACATGGGCATCGGATCATTTCCTCATATTTGTAGATTTAACTACTGAAAAAACTGGCTATAACAAAAAATCACTAAGAATTAAAACAGTCTATACTGACTGGGAGAAGTTTAAAGAACCAATAAATACCTACTACAACAGGTTTACTGAGAACACCCAAGATATTCTACCACTCAGTGAAAAATACAATCGTTTTTCTAAAACAGTTTTAGAAGCATTAAGACTAGCCAGGGGGGGGAATAAATAGAAAAAATAATTTAAAAAAAATCCAGTACTATGCTGCGATTCTGATTGCGAAAAAATTAAGAGACTAAGACGTGCATCTTTTAAAAAATGGCAATTTACGTTAGAACTCAGTGACCTTATAAGTTATAAAAAATATTGCGCTATCGCTAAAAAACATTTAAAACGAAAAAAGGATAGGTTTCAAGGTTTGCTAAACGATAAATTTTAACAGCAATCCACAATATATTTAGAATAAATGTAAAATTTTCAGAAAAAAATGGGCTGAAATTCCAGATTCACTACACTTGATGAAATTAGTCCACCTTGGGCTCAATTTAAATACAAGAGAGCTGTTTGTTATAAAAATAACATTTTCCTCAGCAGTCAATTTTCATTTGATGAATTTAATATAGCATTAAAGTCGAAAAATTCTTAGTCAGCTCCAGGATTAGACGGAACCGACTTCGAAACACTGCAGATGCTACCTACAAAGCACAAATTAACCTCATTAGATATCTTCAATGAAATTTTGGATAAAAATCATTATCCGGATAGCTGGAAGCTCTCGTTTATTCATTTTATCGCAAAAAATGACAGCCACAATCTAAGACCCATCTTTCTTACTCCTTGTGTGCGTAAGGTATGTGAAACACTAAGCCAAAGTGTCTTTCGCAAGGGCAGAAGCTGTGTAAATAACCTAAAAAAACTTGACACTTACAGTCAAAGAAGCATTTCTAGATAAAGCAGAAGTCTTAGCCGCCCTACTGGACGTTGAAGGAGTATTCGATAATGTATGCATTAATATTCTTTTAACGAAGCGAACAGAGATAGAGTGCCCTGGTAACATTATCGAATTCGTTCATTTCCTCATGCATAAAAGATGTATTCATACGAACAACACTTATAACGAAGTGCGGACAGTATATAAAGAAGTATCTCAAGGAACCGTTCTCAGCCCTATTCTATATTTACTCTATGTGTCAGACATCGATAGGGAACACCCAAAAATGATACACCTTTCAAAATTTGCAATGACATTGCAATCGATATAAAACTTCGGTCTACTCAAAGAGCAAAAAAATCTATTGAGAAAGTCATCAATACTATAAAAATAAATTGACAAAAAATAGGTCTAGAACTAACTAGCGGCAAATAAAACAAAAATTATTCATTTTAATAACAAGAAAAAACTTTGTTGCACTCTCGAAATCAGTGTAGACAACTGTGTGATACCTTCCAGTCCAAGTGCTCGTTTTCTTGGATTGATATTTGACTATCAACTAACTTTCAAACCTCAAGTTGTCTCAATAATTAACAAATGGTCTAAGGCTCTGAAAATTGTGAGATTTCTATGCGGAATAACGTGGGGTTCAGACTCAGTAACTGTGATCACCTTATATAAAAGCTTTATTCGATCCATTATTGATTTTGGAAATTTTCTATACTTTCCAAAACAAAAAATATTACATAATAGACTAGAAAAAAATACAAATAACAGCTTTGCGTTATCGATAACATCAGCTCTAGGTTATCGAATAAGCACACCCAAAAGCATAATAATAGCGGAAGCTAACCTTACGACAATCAAAGAACAAGCAGGGAAAATCGGAAAATTATTTTTTATCAAACATGAAATGCAAATTCTGACACTCGCTCAGCAAAAAAAAAAACTTCAAACTGCAAATAATAAACAAAAACTTTCTGAAAATATTTTTAACGATTGCATTTTATTCATGCATCAATTTGAAGAGTTGGTGGACACATCTCACAATTATAGTATATACAACACAGATTACAACACGATCACTGCGAATATCAATACTGAAATAGATCTCGGAAAACAAATGACTTATAGGAAAACTAGCGATAACATATTCAAAAATCACCTCTAAAAACATAATAATTTAGTTATTTACACAGATGGAGCAATACAAGCCTGGGAGTTGGCTCAGCGTGCATTTGTCCAGAAACTCACTCTTATATACTCCACAGTATTGATAAGAATGTCTCAGTATTTACCGCCGAATGTATTGCATTAAAAGATGCAGTCGAAGTCGATTCCAACTACAAAAACGGTGATATCGATATTTATTTGGATTCGCTAAGCCTGATTCAAACACTACAAGGGAAAAATAATAGCATTAAAACAAATCGTTACATATTAGAAATCAAGAAAATATATAATAAACTCATAGCCAATAAACATAACTCAGAGCTCAAGATATACTGGATATCTGCACATCGAGGCCTGTTAGGGAACGAAAATCTGATCAATATGCAAAAATAGCAGCTTCGTCGAAAGACCTCAATATCATCAAGGTTCCCGTTTCTGACCTGTACGAAAAAATTAGAAAAATTGCAAAAAAATTCTTAAATTTTAATCTGAAAGAATGTTCTTACGAAATATTCTTGCTTATACTGGCTAATATCAGAGATGAATAGAGATTGCTGGAGCCCATGTAAGCGAAAACTTCTAAAAATGGCGCTGTTACTTGCTGTGGCAGAACTGCGAACAATGTCCATTAGCATCGATAATGGTAGGATTCTGTAACAGAAGAGCCGTATAGAAAAATACGCGTGGAGTCAGTGCAAGCGGCGAAGAGTGTTCTGGCTGGTAAGAGTGGGAAGGGGGCGGGCAAGCGTAATGATGTAGTTAGTGCAGGTGCTGCAGGCTGCAATGTCATAAAGGGGAGAGGAGTGTTAGGAAATGAAGGGGAGGCGATAACAAACAATATTCGAACAGGATACTTGGAAATACAATTAAAATAAATGCACATATTCGTGCGCTAGATTTCGTATATACGTGTATATTTATACACAGCGAATATATGCATTTATTTTAGTTATTTTAAGTATTGCAAAAATAATTTAAGTTAATTTACCATATGGGAGATGAATATTTGACGTTGACAGTAAATAAATAAAATAAGCAATATGTAACGTACCAAACATTAAATTTTTTTTTAATAACCATTAAACATGTATGTTTGTATTTCTTTTAAATTTTTGAGATAATAAAAATAATAATTAAATACAGATACACATATTTGTAATTTGAAGGTAAAAATTTAAAGAAATATAATAAATTTACTTCGAATATGAGTAAGATATTTCAAGAAAATTCCAATATTATTACAAATTACTCATGTTTTATAACATCCTTTTTCAGGATGATTGAACCAAAATTAAGAAGTCTAAGTGGTCTTAGTCTAAAAAAATGTGTTAACGAAAATTAGTTTAAAACTAAATTGATATGATCGTTTATAATTTAAACAAACGAAAATATTGAAATCAATTTTTACATAGTCAGGTATATGTAAATATGTTTGAGTACCAATTCGTGTCACTTTCGAAATAATTTCTTATTATTATTCAATAAAATTTGCTTATTGAATGTGTCTATGCACTCACTTATTTATAACGTAAGAATATAGTACTATAAAATATAATTTTAAAATTATTTTGATATGTACTTGCCTGGCATTGAAAAGTTTATGGTAATGTAAATGGTTAAAAAGTATAAAGGAATAGTATCTTTTACCAGCTTTTACTAAACACTGCACAAAATAAAATGTAGTTCCCAGTCCGATGAATAAATTAAAATTAATTAATTGTAGATTGAATATTTACGAATGCTTCTTGTATCAGACTAAATGCTTCATTTTATCAAAGAAACTTCATCTAATACAACATATGTTACTAATCTACTATAGCATAATCTACTACTTGTACCAATTAACAATTGTTTGAATATTTCAAATTGTATCGTTAAGTCCAGTTAAATTATGAAACAAAGATGACTTCAGTAATGTTCGTTATCAACAAGATTTTTAAATATATATCAGTTTTTAACATATATTTCGATATATTGTTTTTCCAAAATAATTTATTGTCAGTAGATAAATTTACATTATTTATCTTAATTTTTTGTATCTCACTATTTTCTAGTTGATATAATCTATCACTTTTAAGATCACTATGAGGAATCTTTACGTGTGATTATGAAGTCTAATTAAGAAAAAATCTCGTGCATATAAATACAATGCAATATAAGAAGAGCTTCTTAATGATGAGGATGTCCAATACACCATACTTGCCTTATTTCATACTATTGTAGAAAGTAATTTTCAACATGAAAATATGTATGTATATATATATATATATATATATATATATATATATATATATATATAACTTCTATGGACTCGCGCGCACCCACAAAAATAGATTATACGATGATAAACTCCACCTACTCTCCGGGATCTCGCTGGGGCGGCTCTGCCGTTCTGCAAGAACACGAAAGAAGTGACAACAACCTCAGCCCGTTAACCGCATCCACCGGCCCGACGATTCGCCCGCAGAGTCAAACCGCGCGACACACACGTACCTCTGAACCTGGTTACGACGGTGCTGGGCCCGTTGATGGAAGGACATACAAGATGGACCTCTGCCGCCTTGCCGTGTCTGAGACGGCGTCATTACCTCCTTTTCGTCTTCGTGTCCCACTCTAGAGATCCGATTTCTCGCCCTTCCGCACCACTACTCCTTACGACTCCTTTCTCTCATTACACTTTCACTTTCTCTTTTCTAGCTCGCCCTTTCTTTGACTCGATCCTTTTCTGTATTTCTCCTTTTCGCTTTCTCTTCGCCTTCTCTCACTAGCTATCCTCTTCTTTCACCCAATCTTAGATTACTAATGGTTGGTTTCTATCTTACTCGGATATATAAAAAGAAAATAAAATATAAAAACTACGCGTTGGTTTTAAAGGATACAGTGTCAAGAGTTTCTGACTACTGTGTAAAACTTTTATAAATTAAATAAAATACTTTGCGCGCTGAAATATAAAAGATGCTTATGTATATAAATACCTAACCTAGCCGGTTATTTTATTAGAAAAATAAGGTATATCTTGTAATGCGTTACTAGAACTAAGCTAAAACTAAAACGTGTATAATAGATATATGAAACTTATAATCTAACTACTCAAATCTATTGCTAGGTAATGTCTACATTTCATAATGCGTGACTCTCGCTTGTCACTCTTCTTCGCTAGGGTCCGGCTTCGGCCAGCTTTTCGGGCTTCTCTACGATGCATTGCCTCCTTCTGCGATGGACATTGCTGTAAATGAGGTTTCTCTGTAATTACTGATTTCCTCTCAGCTATCGTTGGGGCAGTGTTGGGGGACCGGGCAAGTAACCTTCTCTTTACTTCGAGTCATTGTATGATCTTCTCTAGTGCCACTCCTTGTACGTCAACACTGCGCCATCGCTATATTGCCGTGCACGCGTGTATTTTACTATTTCTTATTCTCGATTATGATATCCCGTAACATGCCCTATTTCATCGCGTTAGTTACTCCTAAACGGTGTACGCTGCTATCTTTGTTGGTATCGCGGTATGGGCACATGGGGGTATCTCTATGGTAACTATCTGGAAAAACAAAGGGAAACAGCTGGACGGTGTCTACGTAGAAGTTACTTCGTGATGTAGACGTTGGCATCCTGCATGACGATCAGAACCGGTTGTGTACCATCGCCGAGTGCTCTTGCAACCTCCTGCAGGGTCTGCCCAGTCGTATATTGCGCTCTTGGTTACACGACTGCTGGGGCTCGATTTTTTCTAGCACCTTTTCTTCCTCTGCCACTTCTTCGGACATCTGCCGCAGCGTCTTATCGCCTTCACCAGACGACTGCTTCGTGATGTTGCCTGCCCCACCCCCTTTTCAAAACGAAGCGGCAGGGGCCGATCGCTCGGGACAAGGGATGCACGTATGGACATCCATTGTCCGGCTGCCACAGCAGTAGCAAAATTTGCTACTCCGCGGCTGTGGGCAGGTGGAGTACCTATGACTGTTTTCACCGCAATTCTAGCAGCCATTCTTCTATCCAGCCTGTTGCTTAGAGAACGGCCTTGCCGGATAAAATGGGTGCGGTCGCTTGGGGGTACGAAATTCTCTGGGGGGGGGGGGTGACTGCCGCCGTCATGAGCGCTGGTATCTTAGGGTTTGCTGTAGCGGAATTCTGCGTCGCTTGCTGCATGACGGGGTGATATAGGCTGGCGACAGGGATGATTGTTTCTTCAATTCTAAAGGGATTCAAACCCTTCTTGTATTCTAACCTATAGATGTCGTTCTGGCTGTTGGTCGAATTGTCTAGGGGCGGTAGGGAGATCTGGGACGTTTTACCGGCACAAGCTCCTTCCTCAAAGGGACCGTTATTCTCCTTGAACTTCGTCGGGATTATCAGTTTGCCTTGTGCCTTCTCGTCTTCACTGCCCGGGGATTCCTGGCACTTTTTTCGTTCGTTGGATCGCTGTGTTCTCACGGAACGCAGAGACGGACTTCACCGTCTTCCGCGGTGATTACGTAGACGATACGCGCTGGCCTTTCGACTTTCGGTAGTCGTTTTAGCATACTTCTTCTATGGCACTTGGGACCTGGCTGGTACGGTAGGGGGCTAATGCATCGTATTTGCTCACGTGTTGAATGCGGTATTGCATCTCGTGGGTTACGGTGGACTATTATGCGTCTACAGGACGTTTTCAACGGTCCAGTCTTGTGCGATGCATCGCTGTCGGACTTGTAACCCACGGTAATGATGCCGCCCAAGTCCTCGTATCTTCTCGAAAGAGGAATGAAAATGCAGTCAGTCTCTTTTTCCCTATCTTTTTCTACGTCTGCTGTTCCTGTTGATGTTGAAGTGGTAGTTTTACGTCGTTGCGGACGATCGCACTCTTTTTGTTGTGTGTTTTCTGTAGTTTTTCGTCGTTGCGGACGATCGCCCTCTTGTTGTTGTGCGTTTTTCGTAGGTTTATGTTGATGGGGATATTCTCCAGGTCGTCGAAGAATTGCTGGTGTGTAATAGAGACAGCGCGAAGGACTCTTCGTTGACTGGTATAGATGTTTTCGGTCCGGCTCGTCGACGCCTATCTCTTGAGATGAGTCCGGACAGAACTCAATCAGGTTTTCTACTTCAGGTTCGTATTTCGCTGGCGTAGGTCTTGGGCTTGATGAGCCATATCGAGGGTTTGTTCACGGTCGCGTTGATGCTCTTGCGTGGCTTGCCCGCGTGTCTCTTGCGGCGTAGTCGCGTTTACGAGTGCTGAGGCCGCTGGATTGGGGGAATGAGCTTCCCCTGGTCGACGTGGTTGATAGGTCAACAAGGACTGGCGCAGCCCTTTGACTCTACCTATGCCTAGAAATATCGTCTCTGCTGGTGGTACCTGTGGACAAACGAGATGACCTGTTAGGGGGATAGTATTTTTTTCTGTCTGAAACGTGTACTTTTGTTTTCTTCCTGTCGTTCATGTCTTCTAGCTCGAAGATAACAGGGGGTACTCTTCTGACTATTCAGCATGGAGTAATAAACTTTGGAGCTAGTTTTGCTGTAAATCTATCCGACTCTGATGATAGTACGTGATTCCTTCTACAAACCGTCTCGTTTTCCTCAAACGATGCTTCTCTTCTATTCCTGACTAATTCATGAATGACGGTCAATCTCTTCATTCGATTTAGCTAGTCAGCGGATGTTAATGGCTGACGTGGTTCGTTGTTTGTGCATATGTTTTTGTACGTGCGTATCTCCCTTCGTTTTACCGAAATTCAAGAAGGCTGGTGTGGCTTACGCACTTGCATGCACAGACGTGTTCATGGCGAAGGCTAGTTCAGGTAGGTGGATGTCTCTATTTTATGATCTTCTTTTACGAAGATTGAGATCATACCTTTGAATGTGCGATTACACGCTCTACAGGGTTCGCCTACGCATGCTATGGCGCTATCAGTTGTTGTATTATTCCGAGTTCGTCGAGCGGCTGTTTGACTAACTTGTTGGCCAACTCGATGTTTCATTGTCAGAGAATAGAAACTTGGGGCAGCTGCATTTAAATACAACTAGTTCTGCCAGCGCTTTAACTATCGCTTGACCTGTTGCCTTGCGTAGTAGTCGAAGCTCCACGTATTTGGTGAATAGTTCCTCGAAGATTAACAGATATCGGTGTTGACCTTTAATGGCAGGAAATGGACCCACTATGTCAGTGTCCACACTAGTCCATGGCCCTTCCACATTTCTGTGTGTCATTAAGCCGGTTGGTGCCCTCTAAGAGACTTTGTAAAGCTGAAATTCTGGGCAATGTTTTATATAGCTGTAAATATCTCTTCTCATTACTGGCCAGTAATAGTCTTCAGAGACCTTATGCAGTGTTTTTTCAACACCAAAATATCCGGATGTCTGCGTGTTGTGACATTCGAACATTATCCGCTCCCGATCTTTGGGAGACGATCTTCCAGTTGTCTTCCCGGGACCTAGTACGTTCGAGTAGATCTTCGGGCGATGTTTCAAGAGGATGTTATTTTGAATGCGCCAGTCTGGATGTGTTTCTAGGCCATCTCGTATTTCTTTGACTTTTCTTCCATACCAACTATCTGGCTCTATAGCGGCGCTGGTAGCCGCTGGCGATGTCTCTGTGGCAGGGGGACGTGAGAGTGTGTCTGGCACCTTGTGCAAGGTGCCTTTTCTATAAATGATCTTCATATTATAGTCCTGCAGTGCTGTGTCCCTCCTTGCTAATCCACCCGTAGGGTTTTTTAGCGTATGTAGCCATTTTAGGTTACTGTGATAAAAGAAAAGAAAGAGGTCGCTCAGTTATGCTTTGTTGCAGATAAACATTCCCGGCTGCACCTAGCTTTCGCTTTATCGGCCGGTTGAGCTCCAAAACTTTTCAGTATTCCTGATCTTTTCTTATAGGTGCAGATCTGTACATCATTGCGACTTTTGTGGACCTACAGTTTATAGTGGGTTCCGAACCACTTATATTGCACCATTTCTTTACAGACTAGAGTTGTAACCAGTGTAAAATCTGGTTTTTCTTATTGCTAATTGTTTATTGCATTTTGTAGACCAGTGTGTAGTGCTGGTATACTTATTTAGGAAAAATAATATATTTGCGTTTATGTGTGTATTGCCTTTCTGATTGCGGTTTTATGATTTGCAGTTTTGTGAACCGGTGTATGGCGCCGGTCCACTTATATTAATGTATAATTTTTGCTGTATGTAAAAATATATTTTTTGTGTATATATAAACTTTGGTGTATATGCCCTTGTTGTCAACTGCCAGTTCCCTACCTACTTATTCAGGTTCCTCTCTTATATCTGCTTCAAGCAGATTCTCTATTGCTTCAAGAGACTCCTTTGTTTGTAGGAGCTCTTTCACTAGTTTCTCTAATGCTTTGTAATGCACTTGGCTCAATAGAGCTCTGACCTCAATAGAGGTTTTATTATCTCTTTGGAACCTGATCCTAATTTCCTCATATTTGGGAAAGACGGTCAGGACGTGCTCTGATATGTCCACCTCCCTGCATGAGCATGTATCGCTCTCTTTCAGTAGGAAGCGAGAGAGATATGAGCCATAGTCACCATGCCCAGTGAGGAACTGGATTAACCATCGCGACGGCCCGATCCAGTCTGCCTTGATCCTGTCTCTGACACTAGGTAGGTAAGAATGTATCAGCCTACCTTTTGTCGAGTTATTCCAGATTCTTTTCCAGTCATCGAGATATCTGTCAGATAACTCTCTCGTGGCACGACGTTGGTCCTCAGGTGACGCTGCATTTTTACCGCTATCACTGCTAGGGCGTCTGTTGAGGTGGTCCTGTATGCACCGGTGATTTTAATGAGTGCGTGTCTTTGAGTACTTGCCAAGTTGCGTTGTTGTTCAACACACATCAAATCGTGTCAACCTGCCGCTGTATAAGTAGCGATAGGTGTGAACAGCCCGGTATACATAGTACTAAGCGCCCTAAATTTAAGGCCCCATTCCCATCTTGCCAGGCGTCCAATCTTGTTAAACAATTCCACACATTTGGATTGTACCGTTTTCAAATGGCAACTGATTTTAAGATGTTTGCCGAAGTGGATTCAAGGTATCGTACGCTTTCTAATCTCTTCACCGTGGAGTTGCCGACCGTAATTCGGGGGGGGGGGGGGGGTTCGGGTGAAGGTGACCTCTCAAAATCAACATTCTGCACTTATGAGAGGCCAGACTCATTTTCTTAAGGCAACACCAGGATTCCACTTCTTCAATGTAACTCTGGCTATTACTTTCGATCTCCCTACGCGAGTCTCCCTCCACTAGGAGTGCGATGTCGTCCACATAGGCGATGACCTCACACCCTTGTCTTGAGAGCTACCAAAGAAGGGGATCTAGAACAATGTTCCACAGAGTTGGGCCCAGTACGGATCTCTGCGGGCATCCTTTACTGACTCCAAGTTGTACTTCCTCAAAGCCATCTCGTATGAGGACTCGACGGCCCTTCTGGTAATTATTAGATTGTAGAGACTCCTGGGGCATGCTTTGCTTTTCAATGCTGTTAGTACAGCGGGCCACCAGACATTGTCGAAGACGCCCTTTATATCCAGGAAGATTGCTACAACATATTTTCTACTCGATTCACTCACAGACTTACGCAACCGAACTATCGTGTCCTCAATGGATCGCCCTCTCTTGAAGTCGTACTGTTTTGGATATAATCATGTTTCAATGATCCCGTTTAGTTTGTTAAGTATTAGAGCCTCAAGGGTTTTACCGAGTAGTGGCAAGAGGCAAATGGGCCTGTAGGAGGCAGGGTCCTCAGGTTCTTGGTCCTCACCCTTTCGGATTGTGACAACTTTGTCCTCGTTCCACTCGTTTGGGAAGACCGAAAATCTCAAACACGAGTTGTAAATATTGATCAGGTCCTGCCTGATGGTCGGCAGTGCTGTTCGAATGATGGCCAAGTCGAAGCTGTCTTGGCCTGGGGCCTTACCCAGCTTCATCTTGGCCATGGCCTGATCCAACTCGGTGAGATCAAATTCGACCTCGGCTCCCCACGGCGAGAGAGCGTTAGCTAAGGACCTTATATCTTTTTGCTCTTGCGTTTCACCCTGTATATTGTCTGGAGTGAACAGAGTGTTTAGCACTGCCGTAGCGGTGCTCACCCAGTCCGTCCTGCAGGTGTCATCATCCAGATGGACGTTGCACGCAACCTCCTTAATGGACTTACTTGCAGTCGGTAAGCTACACGGTAGCGATACTACCTGGCACATTAGCGATCCGAAGATTCTACTGCGCTACAAAATTTTCCAGTTCCTCCCCTTTGTGGTCGGTGCGATCAGTCCCCCACAGGGGGGATCTGGCATTGGAATCGACACTTATTAGCACCATCCTCCCTTGAAGTGCGTGCAGCACCTTACTTAAGTGTGTAATGTATACCCCTATTTCGTGGCTTAGCTGGAAGTATCCACTGACCACATACATCGTTCAAGAACGCAACCTAACCTCCGCGACAGCGAAGTATGTATTTGCTAAGTGCGTGAATTTTAGCTCCGTCATCTCGGGATTGAGGACTGCTATTGTCGCCCAGGGTATTTGCTCTTCCACATACACCATCCTCGTGTACAGCCCAAATCCCTCTATTTGGCTACTGCGCTGGTATGGCTCCTGGAGAAGCAGGATGTCTACTACTCTTTCCACATATTTTGATCTTATCTCTGGAGTGACCCTGCGTGCTCTTCTGGTATTTAGCTACGCGAAGCGCAGGACAGGTCCACTTCGATTATTTCGTGCATTACTGGCCATAGTCCGTGGAGTTCACTACTCTTTCCATGGCAGCTTTGTACGCAGGACACTAGGTTACTGTGATCAGTGATCACCGTGAGTTCCTCTCCCAGCAGATAGCTTCTAAATTTCTCTAGAGTCCAGAGTACGGCGAGACACACTTTTTCGGTCACCATATAGTTTATCTCCGCCTTAGTCAATGCCCTGCTCACATAAGCGATAAGGCGTTCTTCATTATCCGTATGTTGACTAAGCACCACACCGAAGGCGTAGTTGCTAGCATTGGGTTGTAGGATATAGGGCTTACTCTGTATGGGGCGCGCTAGTACGGGAGCTTGCGTTAACTGGATACGCAGTTGGTTCAATGCCTCTTCGTGGACTTTGTCCCAGTACCATCTCACGTTCTTCCGTAAAAATTTACAATTTGGCCAGTCACAAAAGATATACATATATACATCTTTAAAATTACTTTCTACAATAGTATGAAATAAGGCAAGGATGGTGTATTGGACATCCTCATCATTAAGAAGCTCTTCTTATATTGCATTGTATTTATGTGCACGAGATTTTTTCTTAATTAGACTTCACAATCACACGTAAAGATTCCTCATAGTGATCTTAAAAGTGATAGATTATATCAACTAGAAAATAGTGAGATACAAAAAATTAAGATAAATAATGTAAATTTATCTACTGACAATAAATTATTTTGGAAAAACAATATATCGAAATATATGTTAAAAACTGATATATATTTAAAAATCTTGTTGATAACGAACATTACTGAAGTCATCTTTGTTTCATAATTTAACTGGACTTAACGATACAAGTTTGAAATATTCAAACAATTATTAATTGGTACAAGTAGTAGATTATGCTATAGTAGATTAGTAACATATGTTGTATTAGATGAAGTTTCTTTGATAAAATGAAGCATTTAGTCTGATACAAGAAGCATTCGTAAATATTCAATCTACAATTAATTAATTTTAATCTATTCGTTGGACTGGGAACTACAGTTTATTTTGCGTAGTGTTTAGTAAAAGTTGGTAAAAGATACGATTCTTTTATATTTTTTAACCATTTACATTACCATAAACTTTTCAATGCCAGGCCTGCAAGTACATATCAGAATAATTTTGAAATTATATTTTATAATACTATATTCTCACGTTATAAATAAGTGAGTACATAGACACACTTCCAATAAGCTAATTTTATTGAATAATAATTAGAAATAATTTTAAAAGTTACACGAATCGGTACTCATACATATTTACATATACTTGACTATGTAAAAATTGATTTCAATATTTTCTTTTGTTTAAATTATAAACGATGATATCAATTTAATTTTAAAATAATTTTTGTAAACACACTTTTTAGACTAAGACCACTTAAACTTCTTTGTTAGATATGTTATAAAACATGAGTATTTTGTGGAATAATGCAACGACCCAAAATATGGCCGCGCAAATTTATCGCGATCGTTATGCAAATTTTACTTCAATAAATTTACCGCTAGAATACGAAATAAATTATATGATAATAATTTAGTTATTTCCGAAATACACGTGAAAATATAATAAGCTGAGCAAATATATAACTACAAAATTAAATTAATACACGTGGTAAATATACCAAAAGCAGGCAAAGATCGCGCCGACTACTGTCGAAGGTAGTGGGCGCGACCGCCGAAAACCGAAGCAGAGAGACGTAATATATAGTCTCTCTCTTTACCGCTAGTTTAAGTAACAAAAGTACGTCAGAGGGGATACACCTTGCGCTGCCAGAGAGAGAGCCGCGCCAAGTGTATTAGGTCGGCGGTAGCTAACCCCCTCTAATACATGCCGGCACGCACATTATTGTATTTTCTCGCCGTACGACACGCGCCAGCAGCCATTACCATGGTACGGGAACGCGCTAGCCTCTACACTTAAACTAATTCACCCGCTGTATATAATTTATAAATATGTTCAAATGTTATTAACACCGAATGTAATATATATATATATATATATATATATATATATACATACATATACATATACATATACATACATATATATACATATATATATATATATATATATATAGATTATTGTATGTACATAGACCAATATTTGTACGCAGTAAATCGACTGCCATACGAATTATATCTGTAAAATTATAATTATTATTAATAATAATTATTATTAATATTATTATTATTAGTAATATTATTATTATAAATCGGCGGCTCGTCCGATTTTAGACGAGCGGCAGCGATAATAAGCGACGATTTATTTATAAAAGGGCCTGCAACAATCAAAATTGCGAGGCGCTCCTCAAAAGACCAGTGGAATTAAGTTCGCCTTAGTTTTAAATGTAGATTAAATTATACCTGTCACGTTTTATTTCCCCGCGTGGTAACTAGCACCAGGTATCCATGCGATAAATATCGCCGGATTAAATAAACGTCACGGAAACTAGCGCGAAACTAGTATCATATATATATATATATATATATATATATATATATATATATATATATATATAAAATAGATATTAGTTATATAAAGCTAAATATATATATATATATATATATATATTTATTTATTTAGCTTTAAGCTTTTTTTTCCTTAATTTATTTCTATTAAGTAATTATTTTCGTTTTATTGTATGTTTCAGAATCTTGTCGATAGAAGATTTTTTTTTTAATAAACATATTTTTGTTAAAAAAAATATATACTGTGTTCTGTTAAATTATTTTCCGTTAAATGATCTGCCGCCCGATTCCGGATATACTTCCTCCCCTCTTAAATTACTCTGGAAAATTACCGCCTAAGCTATCCCGACGGGGATAGGAACGTGACAATAATGTTGGAATTTTCTTAAAATATCTTGCTCATATTCGAAGTAGATTTATTCTATTTCTTTAAAATTTTATCTTCAAATTAAAAATATCTGTATCTTTATTTAATTATTATTTTTATTATCTCAAAAAGTTAAAAGAAATACAAACATATGTGTTTAATTGTTCTTAAAAAAAAATTTAATGTTTGATACGTTATATATTGTTTATTTTATTTATTTACTGTCAACATCAAATACTCATCTCCCATATGGTAAATTAATTTAAATTATTTTTGTAATACCTAAAATAACTGTAATACAAAAATAACTTTGTTTCTAAGTATCCTGCATCGAATATTGCTTGGTATCGCCTCTCCTTCATTTCCTAATACTCCTTTCCCCTTTATGACATTGTAGCCTGCTGCACCTGCACTAGCTACAACGTTATGCTTGTCCGCCCTAGCGATCTCTATTCATCTCTGATATTAGCCATAAAAGCAAGAATATTTCGTTAGAACACTCTTGTCAGTTGAAAATTTAAAAATTTTGACCAAATTCTTTTAGTTTTCGCAGCAGTTACTTGGCCTTGCCTCATTTCTATAAATCAATTTTTATATCTCGCATATAATATGATATCATATCATACTATAATTCATACTATTTTATAACGGCAAAGGGTTTTTTTGTTTATACACGATAAACAAAAAATCTATTGAACCAATTGTTCTGAAATTCGAAATATGGTATTCTATTTTATCTTCAGAAGGACATACGCTATGTTTTGTGTTGAAAATTATCTTACTTTCAAAAATTAATTATGCGTGTATCGTTTATAAGCGACGTATTATAATTTAGTAAGGATAAGAAACCGAGTTCAGCGTTTACTTCGCATATCGTGTGCGTGATAAAATAGTACCATACGAGTACGCAATAAGTAGTGAATTGCACTATGTCGATTATCTACTCGAAATAATCAACTGATACTATTAATTCTAGACCAGTTCATTCGAATAGTCATATTCAACTCTGAGATTAGTATCCTAAAGAAGGTGTAACATTAGTCGGTATAAGCATACATTTCCGCTCTTACTCTGTGCTGAGGAAATAATTCTTCAGATTTGAGTATTCATTTCCTTGTTTTGCTTTGTTAGAATTTTCATTATCGATTTTTATGGAAGATTTCGAATCAAACATTTTTCTTAATAATTTAATGACAAAGAATATATTATTTTGGATACGCTATGTAGACGATATTTCTTGTATTTGGACTGGCACAGAAAGACAACTAACCACATTTTTAACCTTTTTGAATTCGTTTCATTCTAACAATTAATTTCACCTATGAAATTGAATCTTCAAATTGCTTAAATTTCTTAGACTTATCAATTATTAGAGAAAAAGACAAATTAGAATTTGATATTTACAGAAAACCTTCTTTTACTGACACTTTAATTCCTGCGGATTCCAATCAGTCTTTTAATATTAAATTAAGTTCATTTCATTCATTTATTCAGAGACTCTTTTCCATACCTTTAAGCAACAAACGTTATTTAAATGAATTAAACTTTCTGAAAGCTTTAGCTGTAAATAACGGTTCTAATGATTCTATAATTGACATTTTGGTGGCCAGTAAAAATGATAAGCTCTTAATAAAACATTTTTATGCTAGTACATACCTTTTATTAGTAACAAAATTTGTGGTATTTTAAAGAAACTCGATATTAAAACAATTAACGTCAACAAAATTAATCTTAAACGCTGAGTAGTTAATAACAAAGATAAAATAAATATTTCTCAAAAACTGGCGTATATTAACTATTGTGCGCAGATTGTGACGCAATTTATATAGGACAGACTGGGCGTTCTTTAGCTATACGTCTTAATGAACATGTTAAATCTGTAAAACATAACAAACCTACAACAAGAATACCTGAACATTGTTTAATTAATAATCATCAAATTGATGAGAATAGCGTTAATTTGGTACACAACGTTAATAAAGGTAAAAGACTAGATAAATTAGAAACAATAGAAATATCCAGAGCGATTCCTAAAGGTCATAATATAACAAATGATATGACAAACTTCCAAATCAGTCCGTTATTGCGTGTTGCAACAAGTTTGTAACTTCTCGGTTTTTCCCTCCGTTATCCCCTACCCCTACCTCCGATCGCCCATCTCGATCTATTGTAAAATTTACCGTTACTTATACTCATATATATTCGTCGCCTTATACAATATTAACTCATTTTGTAACATTCTTTGAAAATGGTATTATAGCCGAAACAGCTGTAAGATTTTAATAAAATCATAGTGAAACTAAGTGTTTTATATTTCATTTGTATACCTACATATAAATTATACTTTAAATATTATAGTTTCATTACTTACTACCGAAAGAGGCACCCAGAGCAATATTATTTGTCTGAGTGGCAGCTGCGACATTGGTATCACTTCGAGTTGGGCCCTATACCAGAGTTCGCCGCAGTCTCGGATGACACGCTTTAGGAAGTTTACAGTCTTCCTGTTGCTGCATCCTACGACCTTGACACCCTTCTACCAGCCGGCCCCGTCGAACTTTATTTTCTCGTCGCTGTCATCATGCAGAATCCTCGACTTCACTTCCAGTCAGTTTTCGGAGGACATCCTGCCATCCATTTCGTTCTATGAAGGCTATCTGTAATTTCCCTGCCAACTAAATTATCGAGGGTTTTGGCTTTTTCACCCTTCTTTCCTCTTCCTCATTAGATCGAACCCTTCTGGCCCTCTTTCCCGGTTGGGATGTTTGTCCCTTGGGTCTCTCTACATTGCAAGAGGAAACTACAGCTTCAGCGCTTTGAAGCTGTCGTTTTTTCTTATTGAATTTTAGGGAGATTCTCCCGTTCTTTACGGTCGTAGCCTCTTCCCTAATCGTTTCCCTCTGTGAAGAAGTTTGGTGGTCTTTTTCGCACTTCTCCACAGTTTTCTTTTTTCTTTTTTTTAAATTCTCTTATAAATTCTGATAAATTTTCTTATAAATTATCTTTCCCTTCGAGTGCGTTCATCCTTTTTTCTGCCATTCTTTTTATAAACCTAATAACGGTCTTCTAGTCTTTCCTGGCTTTCATCTCACCATCAGGTTTATTCCCTTCTTTCCTCCGTCTTCTTTTCCGGCTTAGGCATCTTCTTCGAAGAGCGTCCTTGCGGCTTCGGAATCTGCTGATTTGACTTTTTTCGCCTGCGAGAATAGAGGAAAAATAAATAAATAAATAAAGTTTCGTTTATTTGCATCTCCTCCAGCCATCCGGATATGCTCACCGAATTGCCTTTGCCAAGTAGGGATTGAGGGTGTCCCATTTCACTTGTAGTTATTTCTGGCGATGTTCCTGGGGGCAATTGAGCAACCCCAGTTGCGATAATAAATGTTAGGTTTGATGAGCCTCTCCCAGAATCCGAATGGGGCTCGGCCTCTTTTTCAGCGGATAATTTCTCCATAGGATTACCACCTGAGTAATTAATTTTATCATCGCTATCCATTTTGTTATTTCTCCTTACTCCTCTTATTCCATTGTCCACGGTCGCATTGTGCGACTAACCGGGTAGAGCGGGACTATTCAATTCATCTTCCTCCCCTCCAGGCGTTCCACTATCCGTAGGCTGTGGGCGCGCTCGGTAGCATTGAAAAGTGCTCTTCCTTTTTTAAAAGGTCCCGGGAATAAAGCATATATATATATATATATATATGCGCTTTCGAGAGCCGTTTACTCACGTTTCTGTTAGACGGAACGTACTTTTATTGCTTCAGCTGAGATATATACTAAATTGTTGCAATCCTAAAAATTATTATAAATGACTGAGTTCTCTGTACACTCTCGCTTTTTCGGTTGTTTTACTCCTTCCATAAGGTCTATCTTCCCTCCATTTTCCATCTCCATGTGCTTCGTGAACGTGCTCCACCGTCGTTTACGCAAGCTTTCTCGTTCACTGCTCACTATCTCAACTTGCTCATATAATCTTTATAAGTTTTATCTTATAAGTTTTATCGCTAGTCTCATCTTCCATGCAGGTTCTGACTTATTCAGTTGAGCAATGTACTAAGCTACTACTACCTCCATCTTCTTCTACTATTCCGGTTACAACTTGTTCAGTAGATAGTTGAAGTTTTTGTACATTTTCACTTAATCCAAATACTTCTAGCGACTTCTCTATTTAATACACGTTTATATTCACGAATGCTATAATGTTCCCAAGGAAAAGTGTCTGTTGAGTTTGTATCTATAAAACACTTATCGTCAAAATGACTCAATACTACTTTATTTTGTTTTCCGTTTGTAGTATCTGAAGTCTCGAGCGAATATTAAACTGATGTTGATGTATGATGGTTTTTCCTTTCAAGCATTGTATATAATCTTCAAAACTTATTGTAGTTTTCACTACTGTACTTTTAACTCCTTTGGCTTTCTTGTTTTGACTTTCACCTTGAATTTTCATACTATACATTTTACTTCGCAATCCAACAAATTCAGTTAAAATTCTGCCACTACACTCATGTTTCATTAACCCGACAATGTTGTTATTTTTCTGAGATATTTAATAAGGATTATTCTCAGGTTAATCTGACGTAAATCAAATTCATGACTATTCGTCCTCATCAAGTCTTACATATCAATCTTTTTTGCTTCGTATACAAAATTAACAGTATTTGTATATAATAATTTACAGTTTTCACCTACTGTGTTTTGCAGATATTCGTAACGAAATCTGTAAACAAGAGTTTTACATAAATCGAATACGGACGACCTATAGGTTGTCTTATATGAATTTCAATTCTCAATAACTGTACGGCAAAGAAATTTTCATAAAAAATCGAGCAATTGTAGAAATTTGGACTAGCGATTAGTACTTCTGCGCCATCAACTAATTTTCCTTCATTTTCGATAGTCTTGCGATAAATAGCATTATTCAAAAATTTAAAAAATAATTTCTTAAATTCATTTTAGCATGCTTTCTCTTTTCACTATTTAAATCAATATAATCTTTAAGCAATGGCTGGTTCAATTATAATACTCTATGTATTTTTTTAAACATAAGCCATATTGAAGTACTTGTTGTAATCCTCGATAATCTATGATATAGCGATGTTTATCGTATAATGTCGCTAATAATTTCTTCATTTTACTTCCTGGAGGTGCAATATGTTCGGGGCACAGAGGTAGATCTTTATGTGAATCATGTATACTTTCTGGATATTCTAAATCAACCTCTATTATGTATCCAGTAGGAGAGTCTTTTGCTATATTAAGAAATTTGGTTTCATTATCCATATTTTGAAATCACTCAAAGCCTCCGTAAGGAAGATATTGTGTCATAGCCCAGCCGTAAAGATTATTTACATCATAATAGAGCAAATATATATTTTCTTTTGTCTCATTAAAGTCACTACTCATGTATTTATTATTTGCTTTTGTATATTGATTAGAGCATTGACTAATACCGCCTCTAATACATCATTCAATAAACATAAGCATATCAATATCGATAAGTAATTCTAGTTTTATTTTCGTTATATTTTAGTATGGCATCCCATGATAAACCTGATGTAGTATAATAGTATGCTGGATCCAGATCGTCAGCTGCGAGACAATTGTTTCGACAGTTTTCGAATATGTCACCAAGAAGTAATATATCTGTTTTCAAATACAAATCCGAATAGTCACCTAAAGTTTTAATATCAAATTTTTGCCACATTAGTTGAGCATGCTTATAATCTTCATCAACAATTCTTGCATTATTTAAATTTCTATAAAATGCATCATTTACTGGTAACTTTTACTCTCGTAGTCTATCAAAAGATGAAACAAATGTGAAGATTTCTTTGCTTTTAATTAAATTAATTTGATCATTTGTTCGAAAAACACTTTTATAAGTATTTTCTCAAATATGATGCTCTTCCAGATATGAAGCTAATTTATCGAGAGAAAAAGGCATAAAGCGAAATGAATCAAAAACATCTGAAACTAATGTCTATGCTTTTTACATATTTTGTAAATGAGATATATTTTTCCTTATTTTCTGGTAGAAGATATACTCGAACTTCCAAATTTGTTGCGAGCTCTTTAATGAATAAATAGGGGTTATACCCTGATAATTTGTGGAATACAACTGGTATAGCTTTTGAATCATTATAATTAAATTTACATTAATTATGCGCAGGACCTCGATATCTATAATTGACATTTAAATTTTAAAAAATTGATAATATAAAACTCTAATAAACTTTTACCGTCCTGTGAGATGACAATGATCCTCGACTGCTGTATCCTCACAATTAAAATTCTTTTCACAAATATGACAAATTTTTGCTTGTTCAAAATTTAAGATATCGATATCTATTCATTGGTTTTCGATTCTTATAAATTTGTGCTATTTGTTCCGAAAATGATTGTAATTTCTGCATGAACCATTCAGCAGGCGATGGTCCTGTTTCGTCATCTACTTGTCTATAGCTATGGTATTCCGATTGTACATCATCAAAACTACAGTTTGTATAAAAATCAACACTAAATGCTTTATGTCGTTGCTGTGCATATTAATGATTTTCTATTTTTTCTAACATACATTCAAAATCTGCATATATAACAAATGGGATACGTTCCTTATATGAAAAGTGTTTAAACTGTAAAATATTATTTTTTCCGCCGATAGTTTAATTTTGCAACGATTTTTTCCTGACAATCAATCCTATGCAATGTTAATTTTTTTTCAGATATAAAATAATGTAGACATCGATCGCAAAGGTAAATTTTTCCATTGTGTTTTGACTATTGCGAACTGATCAAGCGAGATAAATTCTTAATCCAAATATAGTGATAATTAGGCTGGAAATTATCATCATTTATGTTTTCACTATCTTCATCATTATAGTTATTTTGTATAATAAGTAAATTCACATGCTTTTCCTTTTTTATAGCTGTTATATAGCATGCAGATACATGAAAGACATTTTTTTCTTTTTCAACATATATAAATTAATTGAAATTTAACAATATCTTTTGTCTTGATTGGAAATTCAATATTTTTAAAACAGAGAACATTTTCGTACTGCTTATATGTGGAAAGTCGATTAGCATTTAATTTAGTTGGATGTAAAACTGATAAAACTGCTCATTTAAAGCATTGATTATCATTATTTTTTACATTGACACATGTATGTCTTTTTTTTTATTGCTGTAGGTAATGCAATATATAAGATACCTATTACAGGATTGAATTTATACATATTGATAGCTAAATTTAGGATGGAATGCAACTACCAGCCAGAATCTGTCTTTTGACATTCATTCATACTACGTTGAATGAGCTCTTTAACATGCGTTATAAATCATTCTTTTAAATTCGTAGTACTAAATATTTCATAATTGTTTGTATTAAAATACTTTATTTCTACTATTTACTCTGAATTTATAGATACAGTATACGAAGTGTGTTAAAAAAATAAAGAGAATTTCTAAATTTTGTGGGTTTGGAGAATCCGACAATATAAAAATTTTTTTATTATGTTGGTACGTATGCCCTTGAAGTACGATAGAATTATCAGCAATATTCATTGCTTACTTTTTAAGTGTCAGCCACTAATGTTAAACGTGTATTTTGAGCTCGGCGATTTTCATTTGTCGAGCCTTTTTCGGTCTTGGCAATACAGAATACCTACACTGGAACGATTGAACCTTAGTTTTGACATCATATCCATAAACCCATGTTTCGTCACCTGTTATAACACGTTTTAGTAGTTCTTCATGGTTATTAACTTCATGTAGCGACTATTGAGTAACTTCCATTCGCCGCTGTTTTTTTTGAAAATCAACAATTTTAGAACAAATTTTGCTGCTACACGTTTCATATCCAAAACATCCGAAAAAATTCCATGGCATGAGCCAACTGATATGCCAACATCATCAGCGACTTCTCTAATTGCGATTCAGCGATCGTTCATAATTTTTTCTTTCACTTTTTTCACGTTTGAATCGGTTGTGCTTGGGCGTCCAGGTTGTTCATCATCTTCAACGTTTTCGCGGCCATCTTGGAAACGCTTATGCCACTCGTAAATCCTAGCTTTACTCATAACGGACTCTCCATATGCCTTTGTTAACATTTCACAAACATCACTACACTTTATTTCATTTTTTACGCAAAATTGAGTACAAATTCTTTGTTCCATTTGTTTTGCACAAACGAAAATCGCCAAGCTCAAAAGTTACCTTCTCGTCCTCCTTCTGGGATAAGTTACCACTTTTTTTAGCATAACTATTTAATTTGCAAAACATGCTTTGAAAATGATTTTCAAGTGTAAGATAACATCGTTTCTCAGACGTGATTTTAGTATTTTTCATAAGATCGTTTATCGATGTGATTGGTGCAGTCGCACGATCCATTCATCAAACGATATCATTAATATCAGCCATATTTCTAGATGCAAACATCCAGAATTCTTGGAGCCGCTGAAAGACATCCTGATAATATTTTAATAACGCCATAATGCTTGACAATACACTTACAAGACAAGATAATTTAATATCATTGAAAAAATACACGATAAAAAAAACTATTTTACTAAATTTATTTTTTATAAATATCAGCAACTTGTATAGAGAGAAAAAGCTGATCATGACCAGCTACTTAATATATAAGGATGTGGATACTTTCACATTCAAATCTATACTGTGTAAACTTTTTGCCTTGTCTTACTTGTATTAGGTGTACAAATAAGTTTCCGCC
Organism: Sycobia sp. Sy_11; assembly: GCA_018907035.1. Taxonomy (NCBI): domain Eukaryota; kingdom Metazoa; phylum Arthropoda; class Insecta; order Hymenoptera; family Epichrysomallidae; genus Sycobia; species Sycobia sp. Sy_11. The sequence continues at coordinate 642,708 of JACCIC010000181.1, read as the reverse complement.
GTTTTGAAAAGATGGCCCCACCGATAAGATAACATCGAAATTGTGAACTGTAAAAAGTCGTATAGTATATGTTGATATCTAAAAACGGTATAACGTTTTAATATCTCTGACTTTTTGCTAGTATAACTTAGTTTTCATCGTGATAAGATATCAAGTTTTCAGCCAAGTAAGCGTCATTTGCGCAAATTGTTAATTTACTTATTTCTTTTAAAGCAATCTGCAGCTGAAGCACATAGGCTACTCATAGAAGCATATGGTGATGTGAATTTGAGTGAGAGAAGTTATCGTGAGTGGTTCCAAACATTTAAAAGTGGTGATTTGAGGTAGGAGATTTGACGTAGAGGACAAAACACGCAGTGGAAGGCCCAAAGTATATGGTGATACAGAATTGAGAGCTTTACTGGAGGAAGATCCGTGCCAAACGCAAGAAGAACTTGCACAAGAGTTAAGAGTGACTCGACAAGCTACTTCAAAACGTCTCAAAACCCTGGGTATGGTCAAAAAGCAAGGAAATTGGGTTCTTTATGAACTGAAGCTAAGAGACGTCGAGCGTCGCTTATTCGCTTGCGAAAAATTGCTCAAAAGGCAAAATTGCAAAGGATTTCTACATCGAATCATGACAGGAGACGAAAAGTGGATTCACTACGACAAATCGAAACGTAGGCAGTCGTGGGGTAAGCCTGGGCATGCCTCTATTTTGATGGCCAAGCCAAACATTCATGGCAAGAAGCTAATGCTGTGCATTTGGTGGGATCAGCTTGGAGTAATTTATTACGAACTACTCCAACACAATCAAACTGTCACCGGGGAACGTTACCAACAACAACTACTGCAATTGAGCCGAGAATTAGAGATTAAACGCCCATAATATTCCAAAAGGTAGGATAAAGTCATTTTTCAGCATGGCAACGCTCGGCCACATGTTGCAAAAATCGTAAAGGGAACGTTAAAGCACTGAATTGGGACCTACCACCCCTCCCTCCGTATTCAACAGACATTGCTCCTTCAGACTACTATCTATTTCGGTCGATGCCTCATGGTCTGGTTGAGCAGCACTTCACTTCTTACGAGGGATTGAAGAAATAGGTCGATTCGTGGATCGCCTCAAAAGACGATCACTTTTCAGATTGGGTATCCACTTACTGCCCGAAAGATGGTCAAAAGTAGTAGAAAATGATGGGCAATATTTTGAATTACATTATTTGTACCTTTTTTTCACAATAAATTTGGATTTCTTTATAAAAAACGGCGGAAACTTATTTGTACACCCAATATAACTAGAAAAGTTTCAAAATTTTGTTTCTTACAGTGACCCTTCTATAGAAGTAAACTTTAATATAAGCCTAATACGTGCTGGAAAATATCCTTTCACTTTTCAAGTATTTTCAAGTAAAACGTATATTTCTTTGTTTTAAAGGAAAAGTTTAAACATAAACAAGGACAGTGTGACTGTCGTTATTTTAACTAATATATTATATTATAATGACTGTAAGACTGATAAAAGTATTTATTACTTTTATTGGAAAACTAAAAAAAGAATATTGTTACACATTATGGAGTACATTGTAGACGTGCAAGCCTTCAAAAGCCTTTTGAATGAATTTATTTTGTAGGAAATTGCAATAATTACTCTTGAAGACGATACGTCAATAGTTTATTTGTTTCAAGCACCGAAAAAATGGTGTAGACTGTCTGACAAAGAAAAGAGTGCGAATCAATGGTTAGAACGTAATTATGACGGTTTACCGTGAAGTTATGGTAATATATCATATGAAGAAATTGAAAAAATAATGGATAGTTGTTTCGAAAATGCTCGAACGATCTATGTGAAAAGTTTTGAAAAGAAAATATACCTGCAAAAATATTCAAACAATATTAAACATTTTGAGAACTGTAAGTGTCCTCCGTTATGGAAATTAGAAGTTTCAGGCAATACGTACTGCCGTCATCATACATTATGCTTTAGGCCTTAAGTGTGCATGACTTAAAAGTGCATTACACAATGCATATTTACTAAAATCTTAGATACTCGAAGATACTCGAATAATTTAAACAGTAAGATGGAAAAAGAAGAATATTTTAAAAAAACTTTGTATTAAGCATTGAGGAAGATATCTTTTTGAGGAATTTGGAAATTTGCAATTTGAGTATGGATGTAGCGATTTAAAATGCAGCGCAAAATAGATGAAAGGTAAGGAAGGAAGTGTTATGGAAGTCTTTTCTATTTTATTAGATAAAATAAAAAATAAATACATTTTCGATGTGAAAAATGCAATTTCGAATGCATTACGGCGGTTAACTTTGGCCGAAACTATAAATATTTCATACAACAAGATTAAAGACTTCAACGTGCCTTGACGGTTTGAAGATTGTGTTAGTGAAAAGTTAAGTAATGCTGAAATCGTGGAACTTTTGGAGAATTGAAAGTGTTTTAATTTTCATATTAAAACTCAGGAATTTGCAATTGTTCTTGTTATCGAAAAAAAATTGGATTAAGAATTGAACAAGAATTAGAAAAGTTAAAAAGAAAAAGAAAAAATTTTTGTGTATAATTTAGTCATATATTTCAATGTTAACAAAAAATAGCTATTGTAATTAATTTTAATAAAGTTATTGTATTTGAATAAAAAACAATGTTTTTATTGTAATTATATAGTAACATAATATATATAATATACAGGTGCAGAGAGGGTGTACGAGAGCAGCGGAAAAGTTTTCATCGGTAAGTATAAAACTTATTTGTATAATATAAGGGCCCTGGCAGGCAGAGAGAAATAGAAAAGTATATTGTTCTCACTCTGTCTAGCTCCCATGGACATCATAGACCCACCTCTGTAATACAGCGAGCGGTATTGCAAAAGAGAAAGATATATACTTTTCTCTCTCTCTAACACGTAACTAGTGTTCTCAGTTGAAAAGTATATAGCGCACTCTCTCTTACACACGTCGCTAGTGGCCGTGCGGCGCAGTGTTTGAAAACCAGCGCGTTATAGAAAGAGAGAGAGAGAGAGTACTACATACTTTTCTCTCCCTTTACCAGTGAGAGTAAAGTATATAGTGCTAAAGTTCGCTAAACATCTACGAAAAAAATTTTTTTCAATCAAAATCCTCTAATATGTATCCATTATTTCTACGTATAAAAGTTGTATAAAATTATATACTATTATAAAATGTAGAGTTCAGCTTGGTTTGCGATTTCTTAAAAAATGATTTCATATAAATATATTTCTAGCTCAATTAATGAATATAGTCACCGCGCTTTATTCTTAGATACAAATTCTTGCAAAATATTTTTATGAACTCTTAACCCTTTAAGTAATGAAATGCTATCCCATTTATGCTCGAGATTCCAAAATCCAACCACATTCTACTTACTTTTTTCGGGATTCTTTTAAAGATTTTTTCGTAATTTGTATAGATTGTTTTAATTTCTATACAGCTTATATTTTAGATCAAAAAGTAGAAAAAGTATAAATATTTTTATACCTAATAATAAGTATAAAGTTGTTTTTATGCAATTTCCACTGTGCAGAAAAGTATACATAAATAGCCAATGAATTTGATCTCTATAATTTGATTTTATAATAGTATCAGGTATGTGAATAAGTCTTTCCCGCTTTTTTTTTCAAATTTTGAGCCTTTATTGTGAAAAAATGGTTACAAATGAATTATTAAAAGTATTGGCCATCGCTAGCTACAACTTTTTCCCATCTTTCTGGCAACATACGAATCCCGTTGCGAAAAAATTCGACCGGTTTGGCCTCTATCCAGTCATCCACCCATTTTTTGGCTTCCTCGTAGGAATGGAAGTGCTGGTCAGGCAGGCCATGCGTCAGCGATCTGAAGAGATGGTAATCAGACGGAGCAACGTCTGGACTATACGGCGGGTGGGGTAGGACTTCCCATTTGAGCGTTTCTAAGTATGTTTTCACCGGCGGTGCAACATGTGGGCGAGCATTGTCATGTTGCAAAATAACTTTGTCGTGCCTGTCGGAGTATTGTGGCCGTTTTCGCATCATCAGAGCATGAGCTTGGCGCCATGAATATTTGGCTTGGCCGTCGATGATGATGCATGGCCGGGTAGTCCCCATGATTTTCTTCGCTTCGGATTATCGTAACGTATCCACTTTTCATCGCCAGTCACGATACGATGCAGAAAACCCTTACTTTTATGTCGCTGAAGCAGCTGTTCGCAAGTGAAAAAACGCCGTTCGACGTCTCTCAGCTTCAGTTCGTACGGCACCCAATTTCCTTGCTTTTGGATCATTCCCATGGCTTTCAAACGCTTGAAAATGGTTGTTCGGTCAACTCCCAATGCTTCAGCAAGTTCTTCTTGCGTTTGACAAGAATCTTCATCAAGCAAAGTCGCCAATTCTCGATCTTCAAAGATTTGCGGCCGCTCGGAACGCTCCTTGTCTTCCACGTCGAAATCACCGCTTTTGAAGCGTCGAAACCATCCGCGAACACTTGAATCATCGACACAGCCTTCTCCATAAGCCTCCTGAAGCAATCGATGCGTCTCGGCAGCAGATTTCTTCAAATTGAACCAATAAAGTTAAACTTCCCGCAAATGACGTCGACTCGGCTCAAATTTCGACATTTTCACGATATCAAAAATTTATGATGCGAAAAAATTTTAACTACTCTGTTAGTATGGAATTGTTGACATATGAATAAGCTTTGTTTATGACATATGTAACCATTGTAGCTAATATATGATACTATAAAGACTATAAGACCGATAAAAATATTTATTAATCTAACTTTTTTATTTTCGATATCCTTCTCAAATCTCGCTTAGTGCGATATTTCTTGTTAGCAAGGACCTTTTCTATACAAGAAATTATGTGTTCAGCGAGTAAAGGAGCGCCTTTTGCTCGTTCAAGAGTTTGCACCGGGAGACGACGGGTCGGTAAATCGAATTTTGCTGATTCTTTTTCTTCACTTGAGAGGAGCGTTCCTCAGCACATGCCGAAAACGAACCGGCCGTGTCTCAGAAAATGATGCACTTTTATACGAACGAAAAGTACGTTATTTAATTTTAATTTGCAGCTTCGTTAATTTTCATTGGTTTATTCCGATGACAGCTGTTATACGCTATATAAATATACTAGCTTCTATTTATTTAGTCTTTCATCCGTGTTATTTAATTAATAAATTATATATATATATATATATATATATATATATATATATATTGTAACACATATATGAATTTCTTCCTATATATGTTAGAGAGAAAATTGCAGGGAAAAATAAAATTAAAGAGGGAGATGGTGATATAGGTATATTGTAATAAGGGAGGTAATATAGTAATTTTTTAAATTTTTATTACAAAAGAAAACCTATGTACGGGAGTTTCATAAATTTTCTTGCAAAAAGTTATTTAGTGATTCATTGACCATATCATCTATATAATTTATTATTTTGTTTTATTCGTTTTGTGATAATATTATAATACCAACCAGACTATTATTATATTTGATAATACTTTTGAGTAGAACGATACTGTGCCACTATTGTCTCGAATATATTCTTGACAGTATATTTTTCATATAAACACAGGAGAGTTTATATTATACTGTGAAAAATATATCTTAATTCACTTTTTTTCCAACGTTGGGTTGCAAGTTTTGTATATTTAAGCCTTGTATGCAAAATTAGTGCATTTTCTTAGTACTCACATTTATTTCAAATTCGTTAAACAATAATTTTATTGATTTTACTTAATATAAAAATTAATCATTCAATAATTCGAATATTTTATATATTTAGTCTAACGAATTATATGTGTAAGTGAGAAAGAGAGAAAAAATCATAGAGTCGTAGGTTATAAGAGTAATAAGCGTGCACGCATAACTTGATAGTAGTTATTCTTGTTCTCCATAATGCGGCGCCCTTGTTACTTAGTCTATCTAATAGACCTATATATTTTCTCTTTCACAACCTGTGAGAACGGAGTTAACATAGCGCGGGTGCATAATAGGTATGGATACGATATTATTTATTATAATTTTACAACATTTCATAAATCTAAAGATTTTTGTATATTCAAATAAATAAGTTTTCCTTTCTTTTTGTTTGTTTTTAATAAAAAATCTCGTAATATCCCCTGTACCTGATTATTATCCGGTCCTTTCCTGGATTATTGATAATACATTAATATTATTTATTAATAATAATAAATAAATTTCAGGATAGAAAAGTAAGTCCGAGAAAAAATAATAGTATAGAACTGACAGTCCGCCCACATTGTTTTTTAAAACAATTTAATCCGTTTTGGATTGTTTACAACTCTCTTAACGAGTACTTATATCCGATATCAAGTAAATAAGTATCCAGTTACAATATGTATATATATATATATATATATATATATATATATATATCTACAGGGTGACCCATTTTAATTTGCGCAGCTGGATTACTCGCAACCCAACCTAAGCCAGATAGGGCAAAGTGGTTCTGACAAAGTTGTAGAAGGCAAAGGGGACAACACGATAGGGTTAAAGTTTTTGACCTTGAACTTGCCCTTCAAGGTTATTTTAAGGTCAAAGTGATTTTTTTAAATTTACCATTCAAAAGCGATTCAAAACCTATAGTCTTTTTATTTAAAAAACCATTTGCTCGTGAACGACTTACAGATCATATCAGAGCGCAAAATCAATGACTGGAAGTGAATTATCACGGCATTTCATGGAGTTCAGGAGAGTTGCTATAATGAAATTATCAATATACTTTATCAAATTGTCAATACAATTTACCTAATACAATTAAACTTCTTACCGATGGAAAAATAAAATGAGAATGGCTAGGTAGATTTATAAGATAGAATTTTGTCATTTACAATATTAACACAAATGAAAAATATATATTAACTATATTAATATAATGTAATGTAATAATTAAATAATGCAAATAATGAAAAAGTTTTTGGATTAATAAGCTCTGTAAAATGTAAAGAAAAATTACTTAAATATTAAAAAACATAATTATATCTGCTTTATAAAATTATACTTTACAATATAATTTTACAAGAATCGATTACTTTAGATTTATGGATTAACATGGATATGAATTTTGGATATATATTGTACAGCTTAATATAATCTCAGAGTATAATATTACAATATATGTATGATGTTTTGTTATGATATGAAGCATTAATATCAAAATATATCAAAAGTTCTTTGAAATAAGTTCTGTGAAATGTATACACACCTACAGTAAAGTATTATTTGCAGTTCTAAGAAGCTTTTTTTTACTACTCTCTCTTTCTCTCTCTCTCTCTCTCTCTCTCTCTCTCTCTGTGATGATCTTTTTTAATGCCGCCTCTGTAGTTTTAAATAGATGAAAGAATGGACTAATGATTGCACCATGATAAGCTTTCTCATTATTCAGAAAAAAATCGATTCCTTCCATTTCATTTAGACTCCGCGAGTGTCCCCGCCTCCATTTTCTAGTTTTAGAAATTTTTTTCTCTTTTATATTTATTCTTAATATCATGTTTCAAAATATTTACATTTCCAAAGTCGAACGAATGTAACAAGTTTAAACTATGTTATTTTAGTCCGGATGTACCATTCATGCTTCGTAAGCTATATTGATGTTCATATATTCTTCGTTTTCGGCACCTTCCCGTTTGTCCAATATAATATTTGTCACAATCTTTACAATTATTACATAGCTTTCTAATATTATTATTGTTTCAATAGTAAACTTGAATCTAATGTTTTTAAATGCACTTCTAATTCTTTCACATAATCCTCTTATATATGGTAATACCATTTTTTTTATTATTATTATCCCTCTTTACCATATTACGTTCTCTAGTGTTATTATAAACTTGATCCACTCTCTCTGCAATCATTTTACGAACAATGTCTATTGAATAATCGTTGTTAATGAATATCTCTTTAACTGATTTTAAATTATCTTTTCTAAAATCTCTGTGTAATTGCTTGATTGCTCTGTCGATGACTCCCTTTACAGTACCTATCTTGTTTCCGAATAGATGGTGTGAGTTAAAATTTAACAACCTACCTGACCATGTACGTTTTCTGTACGAATTTAATTTGACTCTGTTATTACCAACTCTGATAACATTGACGTCCAAAAAACTTAATTTATTATCTGATTCTAATTCTTTTCTATATTTAATTCTATCATGGAAGGAATTAAAAACATCCACCATTTCGTCTACACACCTTTCTGGCACAATTGCAAAGATATCATCGACATATCTTTTATAGATAATTGGTTCAAAGTTCAACTTATTTAATCCAATATTTTCTAATTTTTCCATACTAAATCAGAAATCATCGATGATATTACATATTAAAAATTAAAAGTAAAAGCCGATTCCGCCGTTTATAATATAGAAATTGCGTACAAAAAGTGTTATTTTATTGTTTTTATGCAATTGATTGATAACATTTCAGATAACTTTTTTAATCTAACGAATAATTGCCAATTACATGTATTTTAATTTTTCCAAAATTATTTATACTAAATAATAGTAAAATTTTAACATCAAAGAAAGTTGTTTTTTTCCTATAAATAGCAGATACCTGCTTTCGCGAACATCACTAAATTATAATACGATCTCGTTAAACTGCACGTATAAGTATAAGCACAATCCCATTGTTTTGTACATTATCTACAATTCTGTATACTATTCCACCCCTTTTCTTGGAATTATAATTCTTGACTTTGAATGTTCATTTGAAAAATGCTTTGAGCAAGTAAATTATGGTTATTGAAGATTTTTCAAAAGTATAAAAAAAAATATGTTTGAGGTATGGTAATGTCTCGAGTCCGTTCTAAAACACGTAGTAGAATGCGTACACCTACACTTGCTAGTATAAGTATAAAAGTAACTAATTAATCAAATCTAGATAAATTGTACATTAGCAGCTAAATTCAATCTTTTGTTTTATCTAAGTTATCGAACATCTTTTACTAGTATTTTTGGTATATTTCCTCTAATACACTTAGTCCTTTTGCACTGTCATAGATAATATTACCTGATGTACTTACCATAGCCAAGGTTTAATTCACATTGACCGGAAGAAATTAGTAAATTTATATTTATTTATATGATTATTTATTTCTTAAAAAATTTTATCTTATTACCTTTCTATATATATATATATATATATATATATATATATATATATATATATATGTTCTGGTATTCTTTGATTTCTTTTAATTAAATAAAGAGACAACTTTTATTTTGCATATGGCGGAGGCGGCAGGATCCTAAAATTGCTCTGAATAGTTAAAATCATCACATTATTATTTTTGGAGATGAAGAAATTACTATGGAATTTATGATTATTTCATAAATACTTTTCGATAGTTATAAAATTGATTATTAACTATGGATTCATTTGGATTAATTAAATTTAAATTTTTAATATGCTTAATTAATAATTATTTATCTAAGATGTGCACCCGCTGTCTAATGTATTGTGATCGAAGTGGAGTAGGAAAAAAATATTTATAGACTTATATATTAATTTATCATGAAATATTCACAAAAATAATTGTTCCACATACTGGCGACAAATATATATAATGCGAGATTTAAATTACGACGCTCTACTTCGATCTGCTTGTATGCATGAACAACGTGTTTAGTAGCGCTGATGCCCACAATACAAGGGAGCAAAATAGGCGTTTTCCGAAAACGCCTTTACTCTCGTGTGTCACATACTATTTTCCCATACGAGGGCGCTGTTTCTTTCTCTAAGAAATGCACAAAAAATTGAACGGCAAACTCGCAGAATTAAAGAATGTTAAACCCCCCCTCCATGTGTTAGTCATGCTTAGATAGAGCAAGCAGGTATAAAATCTATAGGTCCAAATGATACTCGCTCTGAAATAAGTTGCTCTAACATAAAATGTAATTCGTCGGGTTTAAAAAAAATATAATATTATCGGTTTTTTTAAGGTTATAAGTGCAATTTACTTGAATTGAATAAAATTAAATAAAATAATTTCCTCTTATTTGGAAATGAAAATAGTATGTTAAGAAGAGATATAGAATTGGGTGGTGGGGGTGCAGGAGGTGAATTCCGCCGGGGATTGGGGACGGAGCCCCCCCCCGTTTCTATAAATAAATAAAACTAATCAATTGAAGATTATAAGTTTATTAATAATCTACACTCAAATTAAAATTTTAAAATATTTAATAGCATAATAAATAGAATTTTAAATTAAAACTAATTAAAAAAAAGATATAGATAATTTTTAATACTTAAAAAACAAACATTTTTATAATAAATTTTATATAGAAATTAATAAATATTTTTTATTGGTCTTACAGTCCAATCAATTCAATCTAAAAATAAAATAAAAATAAAAATAAAAATAAAATTAAATAAAAATAAAATAAAAATTGAAAATAAGAATTAAATTAAAAATTAAATTAAAAATTATAATGACAGTCAAATTGTCCTTGTTTACATTCATCCCCGTAGACTAATCTGAAAATAAAATATTAGCTGAAAAAATTCTTTGTTAGTAAAGTGCAGTCTGACTGTCCCCAACACCCTTATCTAATTGAAGACTGTCCAACGTTTCAAGCTTGCTACGGCTCCTCATCAGGGACTAAACTAAACCTTATATTCTAATCTATATATACCCATCCCCACCACCAAATTTAGTAAATTAAATATAAATTCCCCCTCTATACAAATTATCCAAAATCAATCAATTTAATAAGGAATGATAAACACTGTCCAATCTACCAGACTCTAACATTAAATTCACATTATTTCGATTCCTGGAAATGTGAATACTTGCAAGACTCTCCCGTTTATACTTATTATTAATACCATGTTCCAAAGTATCTACATTCACAAAATCAAAAGAATGTAAAAACTTTAAACAATGCTCTTTTAAACCGGAAGTAATATGTGAGCTACGTAAACTATAGTTATGTTCATAAATTTTACTCTTATACTCTTTTTTACTCTCATACTCTTTTTTAAATATCTGTTCGTCCAATATAGTATTTATCACAATCCATGCAATTAATCTTGTAAACAACTCCTGATTTTAAGTATAAATCATCCCTATCTTTGCAATTATTAAACAATCTACTCAAATTATTGCTATTTTTAAAGATAATTTGAATGTTATATTTTCGAAAATTTCTTTTAATTCTTTCAGACCATCCTCTAACATATGGCAAGACAATAATTTTGCCTCCGTTAACATCAATTCCTGCACTATGTCTATTTTCGGTATTATACATGGCAAAAAATCTCTCAGCAATTAATCTATTAATAAATTGAATTGGATAGCCATTATTAATAAAAGTCTCTCTTACTATCTGTAAATTATTTTGTCTAAAATCTTTATGTGACAATTTATTTGCTCTGTCAATGACACCTTTCAATGCTCCAATTTTGTTTCCGAATTGGTGGTGTGAATTAAAATCTAAAAACCTACCTGACCAAGTAGGCTTTCTGTACCAATTAAGTTTTACCTTATTATTACATCTAATTACATTAATGTCCAAAAAACTTAACTGACTATTTACTTCAACCTCCCTTGTAAACTTAATTCTGTCATGTACAGAATTGAAAACATCCACAAAAACTTCTGGAACAATTGTAAAGATATCATCAACATATCTCTTAAATATCATTGGTTCAAAAAGCAATTTTGACAAGGCTATACTTTCCAACTTTTCCATAACTAAATTAGCTATAACCGGTGACAAAGGCGACCCCATTGGACATCCGTATTTTTGTTCATAAAATTTATTATCAAATGAAAAAATTGTGTTATTAAAAACCAAATTAATTGCTTTAATAAATTCATTCATTGTCAATTTTGTATGCAAATTAATTTCATTCCACTTTTCCTGTATAATATCATTGAACAATAAAGGGGGAATTTATATTTAATTTACGAAATATGGTGGTGGGATGGGTATATATAGATTAGAATATAAGGTTTAGTTTAGTCCCTGATGAGAAGCCGTAGCGAGCTTGAAACGTTGGACAGTCTTCAATTAGATAAGCGTGGTGGGGACAGTCAGACTGCACTTTACTAACAAAGAATTTTTTCAGCTAATATTTTATTTTTAGATTAGTCTACGGGAGTGAATGTAAACAAGGACAGTCTGACTATCATTATAATTTTTAATTTAATTTTGATTTTTAATTTTAATTTTATTTTTATTTAATTTTATTTTTATTTTTTATTTTTATTTTATTTTTAGATTGAATTGATTGATTGGACTGTAAGACCAATAAAAAATATTTATTAATTTGTATATGGGCAGTTCACATAAGTACAATTAAATTGTTTTAAATTTTAGATAGAATAAAAATCTTATTTCATTTTAAGTTCTTAAATACCTAACTCAAAGTGCAAAAAAAAGGTCGAACTCGCAGTCGACTGGCGCATATACTCGTAAGTCTAAACGTCGTAAATGCCAGATGTTGCACAGGCACGGAAAACTGAGAATCCTAGCGGACTACACGGTTCCGTTCATTCACTTTTCCTCCCAAGGGAGAAGTAAAATTTTGGTTTCTGATTGGTCGGGAATCGGCCATAAACACTGTTCCTCCCTAGGGAGGAAAAGTAGTATTTTGCTCCCTCTAGACAGCTGCAGAAAATTGTATTTTGCGCCCCGAGTGCGAGAAAATTATTTTCCTGATCCGCCGCCCGATTCCGAGTATACTTCTTCACCTGTCAAATTGCCCTGAAAAAATACCGCGTAAGCTATCTCGAGGGGGATAAGAACGTTATAAATTAAGTTGATACAAAATATTCCACTTTCTGTAAATTAGTTATGTAATAACATTTATTAGATTTTTATATAATAATTTTTATTTGATTGATATGTACAGAATATCATGCAATTTACTAAAGAATGTAATTTAAACTGTAATTTAATTTTAAACTAAATTTATTTTATTAAAAGTTATTTGAATCTAACAAGTACGTGTACTGGAATACAAAAAATATATTTATTCTATTAGACTTAATCAGTGATTGGCGAATTATGAATATTTCTTGACTTTTACGAAACAGAATTATATATGCGTAAATTCAAAAATTTACCGAGCTGCGCTATTGGAATGCATTTACAACAATCTCGTCGAGACGTGCGGCCGTCATTATGGACCACGCGAGCCCTGTGCAGATAAGCTCAGCGCTGAGGGGCTGAGAATCCTCGAATTCCTGGAAACGAACTCGAGCTCGGCTCGGGTTGATTTTCATCTGCGCGGAGAGAGCTGATCGACCGTTGCTCACGCGGTGTAGCGCGCTGAGAGTTCCACCCCCTTTATACGCTGGCCAGAGGGAGTCCTGGTCAGCTATGGTATTCGGATGCGTGGGCTCGCAGGAAGGAACTGACAGGGAAAACAAAAATCAAATCTATATTTATCAACAGATCACTTCATTTCTTCGTCAACCCCCCCTCCCCCATTATACATTAGGAACTGCTGTGTGTAGGAGGAAGTAGCAGGGAGTTATCTGTCCCGGACTTCGCGCATGGCTTGTGTCTATTCAGCGACGCTCCGGGTACAGGTTGTGATCCGTCTTGTTGAGGAACTTCCGTAAATTTTTCAACCCCGGGCGTCCGCACGTCCAGCATTTGACCTGCTTGGGTAGGGGCGGATTCCGCTGCCACGCTTCCTCACGTGAGGCAGCTATTACCGCGCAGAGGGCGCGGCTCCACGTGTTCTCTTCCTCTTTTCAGAGGCTGAACCTCTCGAGCACAGGTGTCGAAGCGTAGCTTCTGCTGCCGCTGGCTTAATTCGCGCTCCCTCTTCCCTATATTTGCGGCCCTGGACCTCGGCCTCTCACAACGCCCGCTCGACCTTCTGGCGCTCCTCCGCTCTGCACCACTTCTTCTGCCGTTGGCACTGCTCGAGAGCCTGAATGTCGCCCCTTCGTGTCTGGATATGTAACATCATTACTGCCGCAAAGCGACGGCTCTTCTCGCCCATTTCTTCGATGACCTGACTAAGAGCGTCGTACATTCCTCCCTCTCTTCTCTGTATGATGAGGATATCCTCACCGAGCAAATGGAATTCTTGCTCGAAGACTCCCCACTGTTGAGACGGGTTTCTCCAGGCCACGTGGGTGGATAGTTCATCGTCGCTCCCGTTTTTGTGGTCCGTCTTCTCGGTTGCACTGTGTCATACCTGGACGACGCAGCGTAGATGTGGCGGTATGCCGACAGAGCAACCATCTAGGCTAGGGCTACCACCTAATCGATGGTTTCCATGATGTCACAGAGACTTACCTAAAAAAGGGATGGTAAAAGAATGCGTTAGTATGCGACAAGACATGCGAGGAAATCGTCGTGGCGTACGAATGTACTCGTGCCCGTGGACGCTTTTAGGGAAGCGACCCATGACGTCATTTGCGATTATCTGCCATGGTCGTCGGGCGGTGCGCCAACCTATGATACCTGTGGGAGCTTTTTGTTCGACCTTGCACTGCTGATACACATTCGACATTGACGTACATATGGCACTACGTCCTCGTACATGCCGGGCCAGTAATAATATGAAGCTAGACGGGCATGAGTCTTTTCACAACGTATTTTTTATTTCTTTCGCCTCACTGGTTCCCGCTTCTATCATATGCGGTATTTCGCCTCTTGAGAACCGTCTATCTCTCTCGCCGGATTTGTTTGGCGTTCATCAAAGCCGAGCACTACTCTGTAACGGCCGTGTCTGCCCTTCTCGTGTTGGTGGCGAACACGCATCCGGTTACAATATACATATAGAATATATATATATATATATATATATATATTACACATGTATATATAACATATGCATATATATATATATATATATATATATATATATATTATATCAACATCGGAAATTCTCTACAAGAACCATAAATATTCTGAAGTATTACAAGTGTGGTCTAATTTTCATCGTTTAGAACGATGAGTATTTGGGAGTTCATATACATGTTCTCCGATGTAGTCTCCCTTTGTTAGTTAGCTGTTTTGTTAGTAGCGATGTATATATATATATATATATATATATATATATATATATTATATCAGCATGGAAATTCGCTACAAGAACCATAAACATTCTGAAGTATTACAAGTGTGGTCTAATTTTCATCGTTTAGAACGATGAGTATTTGGGAGTTCATATACATGTACTCCGATGTAGTCTCCCTTTGTTAGTTAGCTGTTTTGTTAGTAGCGATGTAGACTGGCTTTGTTAGTTTATCTCGTTACTGGTTAATATCTTTAGAAAATATGTAATAATCCTTCTAATTCCTAACAACCCTTTGAATTGATTCGATTTGATAGTCATATTAAAATATTTACTGTTGTTCAATAACGAATAATTTGCTGTAAATGTTAGTAGCTTTGTCGTAAGGGATTTTTCTAACAGTGAAATATTTGAATATAGGTCTCTTATTGGTAATTATTTTTTTTCAGAAGAACTGACAGCATACTGTAACATTTCTAAACTGCCAGTTGAATTTTTTTTCTTTAATTTCGGTTTACACTATATCTAAGAAAAATTTAACAAACGTAAACTCATACATCATACAGCTATTGGTTTTTTCTTGTGTTCTGGGGTCGAAGTTCTATTTAAAAACTTACGAGGTAAAAAGGAGTTATTTTTGATTATTTTCGATTCTAATTTAACGTTCTTTTTACTTCGTTTTCAGTGATGCATTATTAAATCATAGGAATCTCTTCCATTTATTTAGTCAGTCACAGGGTACGCTGTATGCAAACATATATGGCAATTCATAATTTAAGAGTACTTAATGGAAAATGTGAATAAAGTTCATATAATTTTTTGAATTATAATTTTGTAAAATATTAATTGTAAAATATTTTATAAATAATTTATAATTATATATATTATATAAAATTTGAAATATTTTCTATTTCAGAGAATTATTATTAAATCAAAATTTTCTTCGTATTTTACCATACGAGCTAGGAAAATTATTTCAATTACGAGTTCTGGGACTTCATGGAAATCAACTTAATAAAGATGTTATGAATCTGTATGAAGGGCCATCAGGAACTCAGAAACTTCTATCATACATGCTGGACAATTTACAAGGTAAAGTGCTAGTTAGTTCAATTATTTTTGCGCAAATAAATCTATTTCTTATATAGAAATATACTCGAACAAAATATTTAGATTTCTATTTCGATTTATAACTGTATATATAATATTACATTGTTATAATATTGTCTTTACAGAAATCGATCTTTGTTAAATCTAAGATTTTCTTATGTTATTCATTGTTGTTCTATTTATACTTCAGAATACTGGTAAATTTTGCAACAATGCTTATGTCAACCGGCCACAACGGAAATTTGATTTCGGATTACCGAATTAATAGTATTTCTTTCTAGCAACTAAGCCATAGTAGAAAAGAATTTTTGTAGTACAATAATAACAAAGACCTAAAATGTAACGGGTACAATAGAATAGATTTCAATTTCATTCTAATAATAAAATTTTATTTATTCTATTTAAATTCGAAGTTTAGAAAAAAGTATTCAAATCTCATAGTGAATTTGTTCTTTTTGTCCGTTTTCTTATTTTGTTACTTTATCTATTTTTCAAATTCTACCAGTTTTAATGCTTTATGTGCCTTAAAATTTACATATAACATCCTGCGCACAGCTTTGTTATTTCCAAATTTTCAGTTAATATGCGATGTACCGCACTTTTGAAATGCCTACCATATTTATTGGTTGGGCTGAGGCCTTTCAAATAAAAATATTGTATCACATAAGGATGACCAATTTTTTCCATGTTTACAAATTCACTGAAAAAGTTCACTATTGATGGCTGTCCAACAAATACTAAACATCATGAGTCTTCAAGCTTGAGCCATATGTCTTATAGATTGTGTACTTTCTAATACGAGGGTGGATTGATAAGTTTCCGGCCTGACCAAGAAAAACAACGTTTTTAAGAATTTTTTTTCTTCTCAACATAATCTCCTCCAAGTCTAATACATTTCTCATAGCGGTGTTTTAATCTAGTAATGCCATCTCTATAGACTGATTCATCAAGCTCCTCAAAATATCCATTTACAGCTTCGATTACTTTTTAATTGTCCTCAAATCTCTTACCGCCAAGCCATTTTTTGAGGTTAGGAAACAGATAATAGTCACTCGGGGCTAGGTCTGGAGAGTAGGGAGGGTGCGGCATCAATTCAAACTTCAGATCGTTGATTTTAGCCATCGCAACGATTGACGTGTGCACTGGTGCGTTATCGTGATGAAACAAGATTTTTTTTCTTCGCCAGATGAGGTCGTTTAATTTTCACTTCGTGGCTCAAACGTTGCAAAAAGTCTGCGTAGTATTGACCAGTCATAGTTTTACCCTTTTCAAAGGAATCAATGTATGTAATACCTCTTGCATCCCAAAAAATAGTAGCCTTAACCTTGTTTGCCGAAAAAATTGTTTTTGCCTTCTTTGGAGTTGGTTTCCCTGGTCCAATCCACTATTTAGACTGTTGTTTAGTTTCAGGAGTGTAGTGGTGAACCCAAGTTTTGTCAACGGTTACGAATCGACTTCAAAATTCGCTTGAATTACGCTTATACAACGCTAAATTGGCGGTAGAAATGTTCTTTCGAATTAATTTTTGGTCGACTGTTAGCAAACGCGGTACCCGTCTTGCACAGAGCTTTTCCATATACAAATTTTGGTGCAAAATATTTTGCATATGTGCATATGACATCTTACAAGTCTCAGCTATCTAGCGCACTTTTAATCTGCGGTCTTTCAGCACTATTTGATGGATTTTTTCGATCATATCACAAGACCCTTTTTAAACTCGGAAACCCACTGCTTAACGGTTGAATATGATGGGGAGCATGTCCCCAGTATTCAGTCGATCTCTTCATTAATTTCTTTCTGCGTTAACCTCTTCAAATAAAAGTATTTGATGACAGCGCAATTTTCCAGCTTTTCCATTTTTACGAAAAACACAGAGGCGTCTGGTTCAGCGTACTCTCAAACCTAAAACAGCATGGCGATCGGACTGAAACTATATCTACATGCTATCTAATGATGGTAATATAGAACGCCACCTCAAGGTAGGCCTAGTGGTGCCATCTCTTGGTCCGCAAACTTATCAATCCACCCTCGTACGGTGGTATTGTTTGAGCAACTACCGCTACCTCTAGGTCGGGCCACGTACTTTTGGAACCACCCTCGTAATGAAACTAATAGAATTCTTTTCGTTAAATCATATATATAATACTTTTTAAATGGGCAATTTCAACTTGATTTATCAATTTCTTAGCAATCAAAGTTTGTTAACTAATTATATAAATAAAACTACTATATTTCTCTTGTAGGTAATAAATGACATGCTAAAAATAATTTTTTTTTTCAAATAAATTAACGCAAAGTTTTGAAATTATTTTTTGAACTAATAATTGTACTATTGTTGCATGTGCATTATTCTCAACAGAAAGAAAGAGTATTTTTCAAGAATTACTATTTATACAGAAAATGCATAGATTAAGATATATATAAATTATATAAAATATATAATATATATATGTAAACAGTCTCATTACATTCCATCTAGTAAAAGAATAGATTCTGGTGTATACGATATCAATTCTCGATTTGCTTTTGTAATGCAACTGTTAGGCTTAGCTAATTGTAATAAGTTTTGCGGATTAATGGATTTGGTTAGTGCTTTCTTATCGAGAACATCCTATAACTCATATATGACAAAAGTATTGGAAATTATAAAAAATGTTTCTAAGAAGTTTTTTGTATCGGTTGTACAAGAAGAGAAAAAAGCAATGTCTGAAGCAAATAATGTACATGAAACGTCAGAATTAACTGTATCAGGCGACGAATATTAGAAAAAATAGGTTTCATTTCGTTATTTGGCGTTGCTTCTCTTATTGGATTTTATACTGGTAGGGTATTTGATATTTGTGTAAAAAGTAATTACTGCTATGATTGTAAGACTTGGGAAAATAAACTGGATTCTGCCGAATTCGAAGCATGGTATGAAGAGCATGTGAATAGCGGGAATTGCAGAGCCAACCACATCGGTCCCTCGAGCAACATGGAGATATCAGCTATAATTGAAATGTTCAAAAGATCGTTACCGAATTTTGGGTGAAATTTCGTAACTACATCGGAGACGGTGACTCGAAGACATACAGCAGCGTTGTTAATGCAAAACCTTATGGTGAAGGTTTTACCATAAATAAAAAAGAGTGCATCGGGCATGTACAAAAGAAAATGGGGGCACGTTTGCGTGAATTAGTAAAAAAAAGCGTAGTTGATATAAAAACCAAGACAGGAAAAGTCGTAAAAAGAAAAAGCCTTTCTGGTAAAGGAAAGCTTAGTGCTGAAATGATAAATAAATTGACGGTTTACTATGGACTGGCTATTCGACGTAATCATGATTCAATTGATAAGATGAAAAATGCAATTTGGGCTGCTTATTAGTTTAAAGCTCCACCGACGAAAACCCACAGCACAACAAACTAGTAGACTCTTCGTGCGAATGGCAGAAAGCTGCAGCTTCAGATACTCTAAACTCTTTTAAAAACAGCTATACAACACTTCCTACTGAAGTTCTTAGAGCTATTAGACCCATTTATGAGAACTTGCGTAAAGAAGAACTCTTGCAGCGATGTCTAGGAGGTTTCACTCAAAATAATAACCAGAGTCTCAATTAGCTAATGTGGAAAATCTCAGTCAATGAGTGGTACCTCTATAATTGTTGAAATTGCAGCTAATGTAGCTGCATGTATTTTCAATGAAGGTTTTTTTGCTCTATTAGCCATTATGAAAAAGATGCAAATCCGTACAGCGTCAAGTTCCCACGAATGGGCGCGACAAGTTGACGTGTGGCGAATAAATAGAGCAGAGGAACAAGCGACACATGACAGTAAAGAAGGAAGAGTTTTACGCAGAGCAATACAAAAAGATGCTTTAGACCATGTAGATGAAAGTGTTTTGCTATATGGACCTGGTATTGACGATTCTATATGAATCTGAAAGAATTATAAAATTTTATTGTGAATTTTTTAGTTTACAAAACTTTTAAGCCATTTCCTGAAAACTGCCATTTTTGAAGTCGGTGTACATACTCACATAAAATCTACTGAATCGATCGGTTTGAAATTTTGCACAGTACATATTTACATAAGTCATCAGGTAACGCTGTTGAGTTTTTTGGCTATTTTTATTAATTCTTAATTTTATAGTAACAAATAACCCGATTTTTGATAGCAAAATATTCGGACTTGTTAGGGCTATCAAAAATTCGAAAATTTAAAAAAAAACTCGACAGCGTTACCTGAGGAAACATCTCCTTTGAAGAATACACTTTGGTTTTTGCAATTCCGATGATTCTGTGGTGCGTAATCGTGTACACTGCAAAACAAGTTTTTCTCGAGGAGCCTTCGGAGATTCACTGTCATTCGCTTAATTTTCAATATTTTTCAATGAAAATTTAGGAAAACATTGTTTAAATGATACATTATTATATGCAAATTGACTGAGTAATCCGGCTGTATCTATGTTGCGAGAAAAAATTCTTAAAAACATGCCTATTTTATACAGAACTAACCTTACACCTCCCCCCCTTAATGTGTATGGTAGTGATGCCATGAGTCATTCTCAGATGGTTCGACGGCATGCCGATTTTCAAAATGGCCGTGAGAGCGTCAAAGACGAGGCGCGGAGAATGAGCAGATTCGAAGTGAAAATCATGTTCATTTGCTTCTTCGACAGCAAAGGGGTGATTGACAAAGAGATTGTACCACTTGGATATATCGTAAATCAAGTAGTCAACTGTAATGTGCTCGAAAAATTAAGAAAAAGGTTGCTCAGAGTGCGTCCAGAGATCGCGAAGACTTGGGTTCTCCATCACGAAAATGCTCTCTATCAGAGTGCGTTCAGTGTCTCTCAGTTTTTGATGTCTGAAGTAATCGCAACGTTACCACAACCGCCCTATTCACCGATCATGTCAGCCTACGATTTGTTTCTATTCCCTCATTTAAAAGATTCGGCAAAAGTCGACCTTTTGACTCCATTGAACACATTCAAGAATATGTGAGGAGGGTACTCGGAGAGGTCCCATAAGAAATGTTTCAGAATTGTTACGAAAACTGGAAAACTCGCATGAATAAGTGTATAAATACGGGAGAGAACTACTTTGAAGGGTATCGCAGCGATGTACTTAATTTTTAAATATACTCGATATTTTAATTTTTCGCCTTTTTTAATTGTCTCATCTCGTATTTTATGTGCGTGTGAATTTATCTAAAACTTATTTCATATTCCAGGTTTACTCACGCGAGCACCATGTTCAACGCGTCCCGAACACCGGCGTCCCCAACCCGATCCGTCACCAAAAGGGAGAGGGGGTTCTAAAAGCGTGCGACGCTCACTCACCTCTCTACTCGGTGAAAGGGCACGGGGGAGGGTGGTTGCTTAGGCTTTGCCGAGGTTGTCGCCAACGCCGGAAGTGATGGCCGCCGATTTCTTTTTCGTTCTGGCTACTTGGTCCCTTTTCTTCTACTCCCTTATTCTCTTTTTCTTTCTCCTTTTTTCCCTTTCACTCTACTCTGTTACTCTTTCACTCACTCTTTCTAATTCACTGGATTTTCTTTCTCTTCTACTCATCGCATATTTCACTATCACTACCCCTCTCCTCTACTTCACGTTTAACTTAACAGGGAAACTGATAGTTTTCTCTCTTTTCTACCTTCGACTAATTTCACTACTCTCCTTCTTTCTCTTACTACTTCTCTCTTTTTCACTCTTCCTTATGTCCCTTTGAAATTTTTCTCCTCTCTACTTCTGCTTTCCTCTTACTTTTTCATTTCTTCTACTACTTTGTGTCTCTTTCACCTCCTCTCCACCTCTACATCTTCACCTCTCACTCTGAATATTCTACCTCTATAACCTTTAACAACCTTCCCACGTTCTCCTTCTGATTTTTCCCTACTGTCTCCTTTCTTTTCCTTCTCTTACAGACCCGTATCGCTCCCGATGCTTGACTTGTTAACCTCGGTGGTCGGGATGAGAGAGAGAGAGAGAGAGAGAGAGAGAGAGAGAGAGAGAGAGAGAGCGATAGACGACTGCGATCAGGTCAGGTCGAACGATATGCTCGTGGCGCCAAATACAAATGATTTTTTTTCAAGCTTGCAGTTTTTACATTACTTTTTTAATATTATACTTTATATAAATATTTGTTTCAGTTTTATAAGTCGGCAGCTAATATTTTCAAGCAATCCTTACGAACAAAATCACAAAGTTGAATACCCTTGTAAGTCAGAAAATAACGACTTTTTTTGCATCATTTTGATTGCTTTCATTTTGTTTCAAAATAATTATGTAATTTAAAATTTTCTTATTTAATAGGTATGAACAAAATTAGATAAATGAATTTAATCTAAATCGATTCTTAATTTTGAACATTATAACATTTATTTTTTAATAACTAATACTTTATCAGCTAATTTAGAGTACAAACGCTTTACTTATACTTTATATTTTCATAGATATTTTTTAAATTCATTAAATTAAATTACTAATTTTGAAAACGTTCTGACGGTTTCATATCATCTTAAGTATCTATATAAAATTTATTAGCTACTGGTTATCTCTTTGAAATTATTAATACAAAGCAACTTTATGATCTATCAATAAATATTTTTTTATTGGTCTTACAGTCCAATCAATTTCAACCAAAAATAAAATAAAATAAAATAAAAATAAAAAATAATAAAAATAAAAAATAAAAATTAAAAATAA
Source organism: Sycobia sp. Sy_11 (assembly GCA_018907035.1). Taxonomy (NCBI): domain Eukaryota; kingdom Metazoa; phylum Arthropoda; class Insecta; order Hymenoptera; family Epichrysomallidae; genus Sycobia; species Sycobia sp. Sy_11. Next base: position 619,912 of record JACCIC010000181.1, on the reverse strand, counting down.
AAATTAAATTAAAAATTAAATTAAAATGATAATGACAGTCAGACTGTCCTTGTTTACATTCACCCCCGTAGACTAATCTGAAAATAAAATATTAGCTGAAAAAATTCTTTGTTAGTAAAGTGCAGTCTGACTGTCCCCAACACCCTTACCTAATTGAAGACTTGTCCAACGTTTCGAGCTCGCTACGGCTCCTCATCAGGGACTAATCTAAACCTTATATTCTAATCTATATATACTCATCCCCACCACCAAATTTCCTAAATTAAATATAAATTCCCCCTCTACACAAATTGTCCAAAACCAATCAATTTAATAAGGAATGATAAAAATGATAAATTCTGTCATGCACAGAATTAAATTTACAAGGGAGGTTGAAGTAAATAGTCAGTTAAGTTTTTTGGACGTTAATGTGATTAGATGTAGTAATAATAAGGTAAAACTTAATTGGTACAGAAAACCTACTTGGTCAGGTAGGTTTTTAGATTTTAATTCACACCACCAATTCGGAAACAAAATTGGAGCATTGAGGGGTGTCGTTGACAGAGCAATTAAATTGTCACATAAAGATTTTAGACAAAATAATTTACAGATAGTAAGAGAGACTTTTATTAATAATGGCTATCCAATTCAATTTATTAATAGATTGATTGCTGAGAGATTGTTTGAAATTTATAATACCGAAAAAAGACATAGTGCAGGAATTGATTTTAACGGAGGCAAAATTATTGTCTTACCATATGTTCGAGGATTATCTGAAAGAATAAAAAGAAATTTTCGGAAATATAACATTCAAATTTTCTTTAAAAATCGCAATAATTTAAGTAGATTGTTTAATAATTGCAAAGATAAGGATGATTTATGCTTAAAATCAGGAGTTGTTTACAAGATTAATTGCATGGATTGTGATAAATACTATATTGGACAAACAGGTAGATATTTAGAAAAGAGAATTTATGAGCATAAATATAGTTTACGTAGCTCACATATTACTTCTGGTTTAAAAGAGCATTGTTTAAAGTTTTTACATTCTTTTGATTTTGTGAATGTGGATATTTTGGAATATGGTATTAATAATAAGTATAAACGGGAGAGTCTTGAAAGTATTCACATTTCCAAGAATCGAAATAATGTGAATTTAATGTTAGAGTCTGGTAGATTGGACAGTGTTTATCATTCCTTATTAAATTGATTGGTTTTGGACAATTTGTGTAGAGGGGGAATTTATATTTAATTTACGAAATTTGGTGGTGGGGATGAGTATATATAGATTAGAATATAAGGTTTAGATTAGTCCCTGATGAGGAGCCGTATCGAGCTCGAAACGTTGGACAAGTCTTCAATTAGGTAAGGGTGTTGGGGACAGTCAGACTGCACTTTACTAACAAAGAATTTTTTCAGCTAATATTTTATTTTCAGATTAGTCTACGGGGGTGAATGTAAACAAGGACAGTCTGACTGTCATTATCATTTTAATTTAATTTTTAATTTAATTTTTATTTTTAATTTTTATTTTTTATTTTTATTATTTTTTATTTTTATTTTATTTTATTTTATTTTTGGTTGAAATTGATTGGACTGTAAGACCAATATTAAAAAAAATATTTATTAATTTGTATATGGGCAGTCGACAGAAGTACAATTCAATTGTTTTATGATCTATCGTTTTGACTTAAATTAATAAATATTTTTATCAGTATTGCAGTCTTTATACTGTAATATATTATAATAAAATAACAGCAGTCAGACTATATTTGTTTATTATCATCCCTGAAGAATCTGAAATAAAACTTATTATTAAAACTAAATTAGATTAAAAATTGAAAATAATAAAATTATTATTTTATAATAAAATTAATAGTAAATTAATAAAATACATGTGCAACTAAATTTTCGAAATAGTACAAAGATTGTAAAATAGATATTTGATAATCACATTTCCAACTGGAAAAACTACTGATTGTCAGAAAATTTGAATGGTAAAAAGCAGATGATTTAGGCTCGAGTTAGGTATGAAATCGTATAAAATAGTTATGAAGGTATTGCACGAGCCTTATAGATCATTTTTACCATTCAAATGTTCTTGCAATCAGTATTTTTGCCAGTTTTGAATGTAATTATCAACTATCTTTTACAGTCTTTATAACATTTCAAAAATTGAGTTGCACATTTGTTTTTATAAAACACATGTGTCTCTGCTTGTGGTCAGTTTGTCCGACTGTTTATGTATATCGACTATTTCGCAGCCTGTGAGCAAGCATCCGCCCTTTTGTCATTATTTCCAATGCAGTTGAATGAGCTGTTATAAAAAGCGGTGCTTCAAAAAACATAAGGGAGCAGACGAATAAAGATAATCTTTATTCATTAGACTCGTACATGTCGCTTCCTCAATGCATACATATATCTAAACCGTTAAGTGAGCGCTGAAAATGAATAGAAAAAAGAACCGCTACAGGTCCTTGCCGTGCGCCCTCGATTTCGTCTCGTTTCCCTTCGTTTGACCTCGTGTTTCCTCGCTTATCACCCACATATTTTTGCGCTGATTGGCTCACAGACATTGGTCAGAACGTCAAAAACTCTTAAAAATTAACCTTAATGAATGCTGATATTTGTACATAACTTTTCCTCGCCGATGCCGCTAATATGAGCAGTTATATCTGAGACACCGTGTATATAATAACTATAGAGGTATAATGGGTACAAGTCATGTTTTATATCAAAGTATTTATACGAAAGGCATAATTAGTTGGTGTGTTGATAAAAGCCTAAAAAAGTAGTATAGAAATTGCAGTACATGCACATATGATAAATTTCAAAATTATATACGATATGCAAATATACATAAAAAAGTATATAATTTATATATAAAGAGCTAATATTTTATGTTCGAATTAAATTTATATGTAAAATGTTTAGTATATAAGTCAAAAATCATATAGATCAATGTTGTTTACACTGCTAAATATGTTTCGTGATACACAAACACGTGAGAATGAATTTGAAGAATATCGATACTGAGCAAATTACAATATTAGTTACATTTCTTTTGATTATACTAATAAGTGATTTGGATAATATGCTAATTAAATTACTTAAAATATAAGTATATTTCACTTTACACTCGTGTCTGCGTTATTTCCAGATTATTAAGACATATATATGAAATATTGAAATATTACTATACATATGTTGCGTCCAGCAACACGCCGATCCGTACAATTCCCGTCAAGGTTTCGAGCTTGGGAAAGTACGTATTGAATAAAGAGGAGAGAGTCTAGTAAATAGAGAAGGAAGAAAAAGGAGGCAACCGTTTGGCAACGCTGCCCGGGCACTCAATAAAAATATACATGTATATTGAAGAAAAAAAGAGGCCCGTAGGTATTCTCAGGGCAATCGCTGAGAGTAAATACGTTTATATATTTGTATATATAAACTGTCCACGTCTCTCTCGGCCACGAGCCTCGGTGCCAAATGCCTGCGCGCCGCACGCCTTCCTATCATAAAAAAAGTAGGACAATACGCGACCCTAACGATGCAGCCTCACTGGTGGCCCACCGTAAGGCAGCGTAGACCGAGAGACCTCTCTTCTGCCCCACCGATTGTACCGCCCGTCATAGTAGACTTGGAATGAAACGGAAGGCGCGCTAATGCGCCATTTACGGCCCCACTTTTTCCTCTTTGTATACGAAGTACGAAATCCAAGTGGCCGCCAAATATGTGCCGCCAATGTTCCTAGATGTCGAAGCAATTAAACGCAGCTGAACTTTTACATACGAAGAGGATATGAAGATTCTATTACAAGAGGACTACAACAAGGAACCGTAAACTCACCGACTCTTTTCAATATTTTTAACAGTGAAGTATTAAAGATAAATAATCGCCATATAGATAAAAACTCATATTCAATAGCATTCGCGGACGACCTCGTAATATACACAGTCAGTAAAACTATAGCCCATGCAGAATTGAAGCTACAGTTATTATACGTCAAAGTTAAAATTTACTACAGTAACTGGAATCTAACTATAAACTCCAGTAAATGCGAGACTATCTTGTTTCGTAACCCAATTAACAACAGAACGCCTAAGAATATCAAAAATAACTGGAGAACCTTCCACATAAAAGATTACAACGAAAATATACCACACAAATGGCATGTAAGATACTTAGACATCGAACTGGACGACTTGCTCAGGTTCACAATACCCGTAAATACACAATTAGATAAAGCAAATAAGGCTTTTAATAAGATATATAACATTTATCATTCAACAATCAACCAAGAGTCAAAGGTAATTACGTACTTAAGCTTAATAAGATCGATTTTAACCTGTTCATGCGCCACATGGTTTAATATCAGCCCGAATTTAATGGAGAAATTAAGAATATTCGAAAGAAAAATGCTGAGACGATGCCTGAAACTTTACCATGTCTACTCAAATTCTGTTAAAAAATGAATAAAAGCATTTATTTAAAAAAAAAGGATATGAAGATTCACAAAAGAAAAACTCAAACGACATACCCAAATAATATTTATTTCAAAATATATGCCAAGATTTTTTGGAATCTTTATGCGCTATTTCTAATATTATTAATATATTGAAAAATGGATGTAGATTAAGTTCATTATTTTATTTTTTATTAATATTATATTATATCTATTAATATGTTAAAGATTATAGGTGTAAATTATTATTAAACATGTTTTTTTTTATTTTTAGCACTAATATTAGATAAATTGTGTAGCACTATTTATTTCTTCTCCTTACTATTATCATTATTACTACGCACTAAACACATATCTCCGTGTTGCACCGACACCAGCCCGGAACTGTTATACACATTACTTCAGCCTGGGCGGCAGTCCTTGCGTGGTCATTTCACGTTCATATCTTTCATTCCAGATTCTCATGCATACTCGATATTACATTCACTCTTCATAGATTTTCAATCGTCCAGACATCCATCTGCTCTTTTGTCCTGAAGCACATTCATAACGTATTTTGCCATCAACCGCCAGCTGTCCGCGTCCGTCATCATAATTTTCGTCACGTTTTCTGGCGTGATCGCTCCTGTCCTCGTCTGTAACTCTAGTTTTGGCTCAGTCCAATGTTCGCACACAAAAAATGTGTGCTCCGCATCGTCCTAAGCCCATCCGCAGTACTTGCATTCTGAAGAGGCGACCCTCTTCATCTTGCCGAGGTACTTACGGAAGTATCCGTGTCCGGACAGAAATTGGGTAAGGTAGAAGCCCACCTCTCCGTATTTCCTCTCTTTCCACGGACCGATTTCGGGTATTAGTCTTTTCGTCCACTATCCTCTTTCGTCCATCGTCCACCGTCTCTGCCATGTCTCGATGGTCTTCGTCCGTTCTTCAGTGACAGCGTCTTCTCTTCCAACGTTCGAGCTCCGCTCGTAAATTCGCTTTCATTCGGCCGCGAGCAGATCGATGGGAATGACCCCAGCAATCGCGAAAACGGCGCTCTCAGACACGGTACGATACGCGCACGCAATTCTTAACGCGCCCACCCTTTGTACGCTTTTCATGGCGTCCGCGCGTTTCCTGATATTCATCGCGTCGGCCCAAACCTCCGCCCTGTAAAGCAAAATCAAGTGGGTAACGCTCATCAGCAGTCTGCGAACATTCTGTTTCGGTCCGTTCGTATTGGCCATCAGTCTACTTAGAGCCTTGGTCTTTTCTGCTGCTTTTGTCGCCGCGTTTCGTAGGTGGGGCCAGAAGCTCAGCTTCGTATCCAAGGTAACGCCAAGGTACTTCACTTCACTCCTGGTTTCCAGTCTTTCCGTCTCTAACGTCATCGGAACCACCGTCTGTATACGTCTGCGAGTCAGCAGCAACAACTCAGTCTTTTGCAGCACGAGCTGCAGTCCGTGATCTGTCATCCATTCGTTCACGCGTCTCATGACCTGATTCAGCTTTATCTGGACGGTTGATATTATTATTACTAACGTCTAGGTTTACACTTATTGTTGTTATTAATATTGCTCTTATTTTCTAATATTAATAAAATTATTAATATTGTTATAATTATTATTACTATTCTAAGCACTAATAGTGCTGTTCTTACTAATATTATAGTTCTAATTGACAATAATGCTATTATAAATATTGTTATGTTATTATTTCTGTTCTAGTTAATATTTTCGATATTATTATCAATATTATAAGAATTACTAATTGTTATTACTAGTTTATACAAGAATTATGTGGCACTATGCGCTAAGTATTATTATTAATCTTATTATTATTATTATTATTACGATTATTAATATGTTTAATATTATTTTACACAATAATATTTCTGCGCTATTTCGCTCTTATTATCATTAACACTATTACTACTATTTTTTTACTATAATTGTAAAAGATATTCATTAACCATTATAATTACTATTACGATGACTGTTTTTATTAATAGTACGATTCGTTTATTATTGCTATTATCCTCACTATTATTATTATTATTATTATCAATTAATATTATTATTAAGTCATACTAATATATTAATAACTATTGCCATTGTTACGGCTATTAGGATGTTTTTATATTTAAGCACAAATGTAAAAGAAGCTCAAATTAACTTTATAGTTGTGTTCATCTATTATTATTAACGTTATCTTAACATTATTATTAATAACGTTATTTAATTAATGTCGCGTGTGTTTATTTTATTAATAAATAGAAATCTGTTTTTAGAATATAACTTTAGAAATATAGAAATAATCATCATAATTATAAGAGATGAACGGACGGCTTTCTCTATGAAGAAAAAACGTCCCTTTATCTCCCCCATCACGATGTAATTTCCTGCGGAGAAAATTTCAGCGGCGCCGGGCTAGGACTATAAATACGGGCCTGAAAAATGCGGAAAGCAGATGGCGGGTCGCGTTCTTTCCGTACGGTTCTGCTTTGCGATAAATTGTACTAATTCTCTAATATAAGAATAAAAGTAAGATTTAGGGCAATTTTTCGCAAAATTTAGGGCAATATTTTATTTCCTGCAATCCCTTAAATTCACGCGCTCATTCTCAGGGCTGGAGATGCTAGGCAGGCTGATAAGAAATTGTCGCTCGACTCTGCTGCCTCCGCTGAAAATAAGCGCGACGATTAGAGGATATCGGAGCCGTCGCCTCCGAATCCAATTGGTTAGGTTAGGGCTACCTCGAAAGTAGCTTTAGTAAGCGGCGTAGCAATCGCGGCGCGATGCATCGAATCGCGAAGAAATTTATTTCGTGGTCCGCCCCATAGATCCCCGGTTTTAAATGCGTCAAGCGTAGGCCGAAAAAAAAGAGGGGCAAAAACCGAGGGAACCAGCGGCATTGAATCGCCGTTCGGTTTATCGCGTGGAACCAACACTAGTTGGACGTCACAAAAAATTTTTGGGGCTCGTACGGGATCTCTTTACAGATGGCGAAATTTTCTTCGTGTTTGAGCATTATCTTTTTTTTTGTATTTTTGCCCCGGTTTCGGCGCCGCATCACGTGGTTAGGAATAAGACAGGTCCAATGTCTAGGGTACTTATCGATTGTGTATATGTATTTTTTCTTATTTTTTTTCTAGTGAAAGGAAAAGGCACCTATAAACAGAGGAAAAATAAGGCTCACAAAAAACAGCAGCGAGAAAAGCGGCTGCGTATACGAGGGCAGGAGCAAGAGAGGTTAGAAAGACAGGAAATCGGTCGTGTTCCTGATAAGGAACTGAAGGATACCTATGGCGTATATATCGCCCAATTCACGACCATTACGTAAAAAATCGCGAGGCGAGGCGCCCGGTGGAGAGGAAATTTTTGACCCAGCATTCGGTGATGGACAATTGGGCAAAAATCACAACCGTACCCGAGACGCCTCGCGCCCAGCGGACCAATAGCAACAATTCGCGACCGGGAAGACTGCACTAGTTTCAAAAAAATCTTCCAGCGCGCATCGCGCCGTACTCCAGTAGACATGAGGCAGGTTGTCCGCTGACATCCCGGGGTCCCAGCGACCGGGAGCTTCTCAGGGCGAAAAAAACCGGCGTGGAGGTATCAGGAGAGCAGGCAGTAGGGAAGGCACTGTTACTTCCTCCGAATCCGCTCATGACCCGCCGGCAATCATAGACGAAGAGAGGCGGGAAAAATCGCCCGTCGGAAGCTACTATTGTTTGGTCCGTGTAGCGAGACCGAAGAATAAAGGTACAGCAATACTCCCCCGCCCACCCACGTGACTAGTCCATAGAGCGGTAGAGAGAGAGAGAGAGAGAGAGAGAGAGAGAGAGAGAGAGAGAGAGAGTGAAGGACAGTCCCCCTTCAGCGAAGATCAGTGAGCCGCCCCCTCCCCTGCGCTGTGTCTAACGTAGTAGGCCCGCCCCGTCCACTACGCTGCGCCTATTGGAGAAGGCTGCCCCTATTTCGCTGCCCCGAGTGATTTAGCCTCCGGCACTAACCAGAGGACAGTGACCCGCCCGGTGTCCTCAACTAGCTCGCGCCTAGAAAGGCCCGCCCCTCCTCCACCGTGCCTAGAGAAGTAGGCCCGCCTTTCCTTCGCTGTGCCGCGCCGGGAGGCTCGTTAATATATATGCCCGTATCAGGCATATATATTAATAAAACAAGTTAATTATACTTTTGTCGATTGCTCATATAGAAATTAATAAATATTTTTTTATTGGTCTTACATTCCAATCAATTCAATTGAAAAATAAAAATAAAAATAAAAACAAAATAAAAATTAAAAATTAAATTAAAATTATAATGACAGTCAGACTGTCCTTGTTTACATTCACCCCCGTAGACTAATCTGAAAATAAAATATTAGCTCAAAATTTTTTTTGTTAGTAATGTGCAGTCGGACTATCCCCAACACCCTTACCTAATTGAAGACTTGTCCAACGTTTCGAGCTCGCTACGGCTCCTCATCAGGGACTAAACCAAACCTTATATTCTAATCTATATATACCTTATCCCCACTATCAAATTTAGTAAATTAAATCTAAATTCCCCCTCCACACAAATTGTTCAAAACCAATCAATTTAATAAGGAATGATAAACATTGTCTAATTTACTAGACTTTATCATTAAATTCACATTATTCTGATTCCTAGAAATGCGAAAACTTTCAAGACTCTTCCTTTTATACTTATGATTAATACCATGTTGTTAATAAAATTTGTTCCAAAATATCCACATTCACAAAATCAGAAGAATGTAAAAACTTTAAACATCAGTCCTTGTTGCTCCATCAGAGCCGTATCGAGCTCGAAACGTTGAACTGGATCTTCAATTAGATAAGGGTGTTGGGGACAGTCAGACTGTACTTTACTAACAAAGAATTTTTTCAGCTAATATTTTATTTTCAGATTATTCTACGGGGGTGAATTTAACGAAGGACAGTCTGACTGTCATTATAATTTTAATTTAATTTTTAATTGAATTTTTATTTTTAATTTTTATTTTATTTTTATTTTTATTTTTATATTGAATTGATTGGAGTGTAAGACTTATAAAAACATATTTATTAATTTATATATATATATATATATATATATATATATATATTGTAACGGGGTGGATCCGACTATACGATCTCCAGTTCGAACATCGACGTGCGGCCGCTCCTGTACGGCCTGCGCGCAACCCACGATGCTCCTTCTTCTCGCCGTTCGGGGAATAAGCGCCCGTCTCGCGCGCCGCGACGCGCCGGCCGTTACAACAAAAAAAAACCGACTCGCAACGGCGCGAGTCTACTTACTTGTCTTGTGGGCGATGCTCTGGCCGTGAGCACCGCGTCCGTAGCAAGCTCAGTTCGCACGGCGGAAGCTATTCGCCGTGCCTGCGGAAGCGGGTGGATCCTGCGCGGAATATCAGCGCGATGCAGGAAAATGATCGGGGAAGGTAGGGGCTGACAGCGAGGAAAAGAGAAACAGAAATCGACGCGAACAAACTTTTCAATCTCAAGGTTTATTAACAGCGCGATAATCTCCCGATTTACAATATTGAAAGCCGCGAAGTTCCTCAGGCCGCAATACGCGCGCGCGCTCTCTCTCTCGCTCTCACACTCGCGCGCTCGTCCGCCGGCTGGCGGAGCGCCTCGCAAGGGCGCACTTGCGTAAACTATCCTGAAAGTACTCACGACGGGGCTTCCCCCAGGAGTACCGGCGCCGAAGCTGGACGGCAGGCGCAAACACACGCGGGCGACAGACGGCAGCGGTCCGCCTACACCGTCTGTGCGAACACAAAACAGCAGACGCTGAGCGACGGCGGGAGTTGCTGGGCCTTCCGCACGGTCCCGATGATGCCAACGGCCGCCGGCTCCAGTGGACGATCCTCTCGGTGCCGCGTAGTCCGCTCGTTCACTTGCTCGGGGCGAAGTTGCGAGGCCCTACTCCCCTCCGCAGGGCGTGTCAAACGCGCATACCGAAAACCTTGCTGTACTTGCTTTTCTTTTTCTCCCGGGCGCACTTGGCTCTCCTCGAACTCTCAGAAACGAGACTCCTTAACTTTAAGAACTAATTTAATAATTTAATAATTCGTTTTTTTTAATAATTAAGACTTTTTTGAATATTTTTATATTTTCCGTTTGTTTTTCTTAATAACTATTTTTATTTATAAATTTTTTTTATCCTTGTTCCCAACCGGGAAACTCGCCTGTCTAAATGGTAGGGTTAAATAGGGATTATCCTTTAGTGCCTTTAGTTGCAGAAAATGAAGTGCGAATAAGGCATCCATCGAGACATGCCAACTATGCGATAAACCTGGACATACAGCAAATACGTGCCGTAACCGCATGATTTTCCAACATTGTAATTTGGTTGGCCATACGGCAAAGCACTGTAAATCTATCGAAAGATGTTTCCGGTGTAACGAGCCCGGACATAGATCGGCGACATGTCCGTTGTATATCATTACGGGGGCTCAACAACACAATAATACACCTTACCGGCCGGTCTGTGGAAAGTGCAACCGACAAGGACATATGGCGGCGTAGAGTTTTGCAGAGTTTTGCATATTGCAAGAATACGGGGCATGACATCAACGAGTGCAGAAAAAGAATGAAAATGAAAAAATGCAAGCGGAAAACTCGAACGGTGCCTTTATGTCCAGAACGCAGCCAACGGCACTGCCCTCCCTCATGCGCTCAGCCAATATAGCAAGGATGGAGGAGGAAGCCTGAGAATTGCAACCATTGTAAAAAGTGAGTTCCTGCCCCGTATAAATCTAAGGTTTGGGAGCAGGAAACTCATTTTTGGTGGACTCAGGGTCACACGGCAATATATTAGCACGGGAACCTAACCCTGCAAAGATCCATAGCAGATTTTGGAAGGAATACGTTAAAGATTGGAGAACACGAACTGACACTGGGTGGTAAAAGTAGACCCGAACAATACCCAAAAATACTTAACACTAGCTTTGCTGGAAACCACAATAAATTTTTATTTTTAAACTACGAAAGAACACGATAATTTTAATCGACGCTGGTTGTGAAGCGAGCGTTGTTAAAGTAAAAGTACTACCATCATTGGAAATTGTCGATACGACACACGAAAATTATTGAAAACGGATAGATGGATTACTAATACCTACACTCGGTGCCGCCCCCTTAATATATTAGGCGTAGAATCTGCCATAACAGTAATACCGAATAACAGCGCTCTACCATACGATGTGATATTAGGATCTGACTTTTTGTACAGCGCTAAAGCAATTATTGATTTTGGAGAAAAAATCATTACGGTCGAAAATGAACGAACAAAATTAGAGTTTCTACACGACGAAGAAATACTAATGTATAATAACGAGGAATCGGAAACAGATGCAATGCATTATTGGGAGTTCGAGAATTTTAAGTCCCTAATGCGATTTGATAATACCAATCTGCAAATGTTTGACTGGAGTAAAGGAGATTATAAAAACTCTTTTTGGGCATCCGAACGGTATGATGATATACCTGTATTTTCGGACCGACTAACCAAGTTAATCGGACGTACAGAAATCAATAAGCTGCAAAAGGAAGAATACCAGCAAGCCGTGAAATTGTTGAAAAATAATCCGGATCGGTTTTATCTCGAGGGTGATGAACTTACTATAACTAATGTAGTAGCTCATAAGATTCCCACAACCGACGATATTCCGGTGAGCACGCGTCAATACAGATTGCCGCATGCTTTGAAAAACGAGATGAACCGACAAATGAATGAGTTACTGCAGAAAGGCTTAATCAGACACTCTAGAAGTATCTATTTGTCAATGCTTTGGGTCGTACCAAATAAGCAATTAATTGATAATAAACCACGTTGGCGAGTTGTAGTAGATTTCCGTCCTCTGAACGAGAAAACAGTAGCAGTGGCATACCCGCTACCCAATATTGTCGAAATACTCGACACCGTTGGTGCTGCTAAATATTAGGAGTGTGAATAAGTCTTTCCCGTTTTTTGTAAGAGATGGCGCCACCAATACTGTGCGAGTATTCAATGGTTACATATGTCATAATCAAAGCTTATTCATATGTCAACAATTCCATACTAACACATTAGTTAAAATTTTTTCGCATCATAAATTTTTGATATCGTGAAAATGTCGAAATTTGAGCCGAGTCGACGTCATTTGCGGGAAGTTTAACTTTATTGGTTCAATTTGAAGAAATCTGCTGCCGAGACGCATCGATTGCTTCAGGAGGCTTATGGAGAAGGCTGTGTCGATGATTCAAGTGTTCGCGGATGGTTTCGACGCTTCAAAAGCGGTGATTTCGACGTGGAAGACAAGGAGCGTTCTGGGCGGCCGCAAATCTTTGAAGATCGAGAATTGGCGACTTTGCTTGATGAAGATTCTTGTCAAACGCAAGAAGAACTTGCTGAAGCATTGGGAGTTGACCGAACAACCATTTTCAAGCGTTTGAAAGCCATGGGAATGATCCAAAAGCAAGGAAATTGGGTGCCGTACGAACTGAAGCTGAGAGACGTCGAACGGCGTTTTTTCACTTGCGAACAGCTGCTTCAGCGACATAAAAGTAAGGGTTTTCTGCATCGTATCGTGACTGGCGATGAAAAGTGGATACGTTACGATAATCCGAAGCGAAGAAAATCATGGGGACTACCCGGCCATGCATCATCATCGACGGCCAAGCCAAATATTCATGGCGCCAAGCTCATGCTCTGATGATGCGAAAACGGCCACAATACTCCGACAGGCACGACAAAGTTATTTTGCAACATGACAATGCTCGCCCACATGTTGCACCGCCGGTGAAAACATACTTAGAAACGCTCAAATGGGAAGTCCTACCCCACCCGCCGTATAGTCCAGCCGTTGCTCCGTCTGATTACCATCTCTTCAGATCGATGACGCATGGCCTGGCTGCCCAGCACTTCCATTCCTACGAGGAAGCCAAAAAATGGGTGGATGACTGGATAGAGGCCAAACCGGTCGAATTTTTTCGCAACGGAATTCGTATGTTGCCAGAAAGATGGGAAAAAGGTGTAGCTAGCGATGGCCAATACTTTCAATAATTCATTTGTAACCATTTTTTCACAATAAAGGCTCAAAATTTGAAAAAAAACGGGAAAGACTTATTCACATACCTGATAATACACTGTCATGGATTGCGTCTCCGGATTCCATCAAATACCGATGAGTCCGGAAGACATGCATAAAACTGTTTTTTCAACACCTGACGGGCATTTTGAATTCGTTCGCATGCCATTTGGTTTGAAGAACGCAGGTGTGGAATGTCAGCGCGCGATGAACTTTACGCTCGAGGGCCTTATAGGCAAGGGCGTATTCGTCTATATGGACGACATAGTAATCTACGCCAAGACTTTGGAAGAACACAAAAAATTGTTCAATGAAGTAATGGGAAGATTACGTAAAGCAAACTGCAAACTCGAACCCGGAAAGTGCAAAATTCTACAACGAAAAGTAGCATATTTAGTACACGTTCTTAGTGAAGGCGGGTCATCACCCGACCCAAAGAACCTCGAAGCAGTAGAGCGATTCCCGCGTTCTAAGCACGTTAAAAATGTTCGACAATTTTTGGGTTTAGCCGGATACTACCGTAGATTTATTAAGGGCTTTGCCAAAATTTCTAAACTCCTTACCAAGCATCTGCAAAGCAACGAACCGTTTGTCTGGAGAGAATACGCAGAAAATGCGTTTGCATACCTAAAAAGTGCTCTACGCACAGCGCCTGTGTTACGATTCCCTGATATGGATCAACCATTCATTATCATGACCGACGCGTCGGGTTATGCGATTGGGGGCGTCCTATCGTAAGGAAAACTCAGTAGGGATGAACCGCTTGCCTATACGTTGCGAATTCTGCGCGGACCCGAGTTACGCTACGAGATATAAGAGAAGGAAGCGCTTGCTATGCTTCATTCCGTGCAAACTTTTAGGTCGTATGTATTCGGACGTACCCTTAACCTTGTGACTGACCACCAACCCCTAGTGTAGTTCAAAACAGCTGATTTGAATACGCGTGTCAAAAATTGGAGGTTTAAGCTTTCAGAGTATGACTATAAAGTCGTTTACAACCCAGGAAAGACGAATGTACACGCTGATGCGTTGTCATGCAACCCTGTTGAGAATGTAAACGTAGTCACTCGGGGGCAAAGGAAAAATCTTGATAAATCAGTGGTGAGTCCTGAAAATCCGGATCTTCATTGTACTGAACCTCCCTAAGGTCCGAAGGCATGTACAAGGAATGCTAAGTTAAAAGGGGTTAGAAGTACTATCCCAAATCACCGAATTACCAGATCTAAAGTCCGGAGAGAGAATGGCGAAGATAAGACGCCGAATGTTTCTAATTTTTCGGAAGGAATTAAAGAATTTCCAAGTTTAAGTAAACGTAGTAGTGATTCGGATATCTCTAGCAGCGAAAACTCAGTAACAACGGATCTGAGTAACCGTTCAGAGCACGAAAAAGATAATGTTACGGAGAGCACCGCTGACGATAGGAGGACCAATTCTAAAGAGAGCAAAAATAACTTCATGGAAACCAAAGAATTGATTCAGTTTCGCAACGATCATATTGTCTATTTCATCAATAATAAAGGTGAACCTTGCGATGTAGCAGCACGGAAGCTAGAATAAGCTCGTATAAACGGAGCAATCGTAAATTTCTAATTGGCCTAAGTATCAGGGGCGTTAAGCCCGAGTCATTATCAAGAATGAAGGAAAACATGCAAATAGTATGTAAAGAGTTAAGAATGGTGAGAAGTTATAAGTATTTTCTTAATCGAATTTAAGGATACAGGTATATAGATAATAATTTGTAAAGGAACTTTAAAATTTGTCCCACCTGATCGCCGTGATGAAATATTTTACGATTATCATAACTCACCTTTTGGTGGTCATAGAGGCGTTTCAAAAACGCATAACAGTATGAGACAGGATTATTACTGGGATAATTTAAAGGCAGATATACAAAGGCGGATCCAGCAATGTATAGACTGACAAGTGAAGAAACTTATACGTGTGAAAACAAGGCAAGCCATGGTGTTTATTGGCACTCCAGGTACTACATTCGAGAAAATAGCCCTCGATATAGTGGGCCCATTAGCGAAAACAAGAATCGGAAACGAATATATCCTAACGATGCAGGATCAATTATCCAAGTATTGCATAGCTGTCCCGCTGCCCAACGCAGTAGCATCAACAATTCCCGATGCACTTATAAAAAGATGTATTTGCATCTATGGGGCTCCGAAAGTAATACTTACAGATCAAGGTAGAAATTTTTGGAGTAGTCTTATGCAGCGGGTTGCAAAGAGATTCAGAATAAAAAAGGTCAGGACAACGGCTTTCCACCGTCAATCTAACGGGTCTTTAGAACGATCCCATTATGCGTTAGGAGAATTTTTGACTCCAAATGGGATGTATGGGTGGAAATAGCGATGCTGAATTCTAATACGTGTGTACAAGAAAGTACGAAGCATACGCCGTTTGAAGTAGTCTTCGGCAAATTAGCTAGACTCCCCTCCAACGATCCACTACATGAAGTAGATCTGGTCCCAACATACCAGGGTTGCGTGAAGGAAACTTATCCAATCGAAAGAGAACTCAAAGACACTATACGACCGACATGTGAAAGAAGTAAAATTTAGAGTAGGCAATTATGCTTTCTTACTAAGTGGCTCGAAACCCGCGAAACTATCGACTTAATATTCCGACCCGTTTCGTGTATTAGAAACCATTGGGAAAAATAACGTAAAAATTCAGTATAAAAAGGGCGGAAAAATCGTTCAGGCGAACAGACTACGAATATCTTATATTGATAATGACGCGAGAAACGTTGAAACAAAGCAATGACCCCGAGTATACGCATAACTGACAATATAACTAAAGAGTATGTAGATATATGAGCATGTATATATATATATATATATATATATATATATGTGTGTGTGTATATATATATATATATATATATATATATGTATATGTGAGCATATCTGTACATATTTCAAAAAAAAAAATTGAAAGACATACAAAATACAAAAAAAAAACGGATTACTCAACTAGAGCGTCAATACGTCAAATATTTTGCATTACTTTAAGTTTTGAATAAGAACACTTAATATTATATAATTAAGAGCATATTATGTCACAATCCGCCTGATAAATTTAAATATGCAATGCTAATTTTTGCTACGATTTGATATGTACTTATTGAAAATGGGGTAGTTAATAAACGCAATCGTTAAGCTATACAAACATTTATAAAATAAGACTATGTATATATTACTGTTAGCGAACATTATAATTAGTTTTGTACTTCTTTTTTACCACGTTCTTACCTAGTTTGTAACCGCATACTCGTAAACCTAAAGGTATATTATAACATGCAAGATTTAAAAAGAAGAAGACCAGAGATCGATTCGACTGACACAGCCAGCTATATTACTTGAAGAAACAACGACGACCAGCTAACAGTGACATTTATCAAAATGAGAACACCAAGGCGACGCAAAGAACTGATCATGATGGTTGATTGGGTTTATTTCAATCCCCAACCAACCATTTAAGGTTGCGGGTGTTGCGTCCAACGATTACACCTGATATATATATATATATATATATATATATATATATATATATATATATATGTATATGTGTTCAGGGATAAAGAGGAAAAGGCCGGTCGAATTGCCATAGCACGCCGACCCGTCGAGTTCTCGATGAATTTCAGGCCTGGGAAAGTGCGTAAGGTTAGAGATGGAGAGAGAAAGGAAAAGAGACAAGCGTTTGGCAACGTCGCCTTTACTACCATAAAATATATATATATATATATATATATATATATATATATATATATATATATATATATAAAGGTAAGGCAAGATTCGTAGATATTCTCGGAGTAATCCGTAGAATAAATACGTTTATGTATATTTGTATATATAAACTGTCTGCGTCTCGCCTAATGTCGAACCTCATTGCCAAATGCCTGCGGGGCGCACGCCTTCCAGTTATAAAAAGTCAGACCAGATGTGACCGTAGTAATGCAGCCTAGCTGTAGGCCCGCTACGATCGCCACAGGCCGAAGTATCGTCTCTCTTCCCGCACCGATTGTACTTTCCCACCCCCCTGGAAAATTAGGAACGAAGCGGAGGCGCGCTAATGCGCTGTTTACGACCCTCCCCCCTATTTTCTATATACGAAATACGAAACCGGAGAAATCGTTTAATATACCAATTTTCCAGGATGCTGAGGCAACTGAAATACATCCAGAATTTTAGTTTCGAGTAAAATATAAAGATTCTCGAAACAAACGACGTACCGAAATAATACTATTTCTGAACATGAATTTCAATTTTCTAAACTATTAATGTAATGAAAAATGTACAAATGTTCGTAGTATTAAGCACGGTTGATATTATTATTACTAACGTCTACGTTTATACTTATTGTTGTTATTAATATTGCTCTTATTTTCTAATATTGATAAAATTATTAATATTGTTATAATTATTATTACTATTCTAAGCACTAATTTTGCTATTCTTACTAATATTACAGTTCTAATTGACAATAATGCTATTATAAATATTGTTTTGTTATGATTACTGTTCTAGTTAATATTTTCGATATTATTATCAATATTATAAGAACTACTAATTGTTATTACTAGTTTATGCAATAATTATGTGACGCTATGCGCTAAGCATTATTATTAATCTTATTATTAGTATCATTACGATTATTATTATGTTTAATATTATTTTATACAATAATATTTCTGCGCTATTTTGCTCTTATTATCATTAACACTATTACTACTATTTTTTTTTACTATAATTGTAAACGATATTCATTAACCATTATAATTACTATTACGATGACTGTTTTCACTAATAGTACGATCCGATTATTATTGCTATTATCCTCACTATTATTATTATTATTAATTAACATTATTATTAAATCATACTAATATATTACTAACTATTGCCATTGTTACCGTGATTACGATGTTTTTATATTTAAGCACAAATGTAAAAGAAGCTCAAATTAACTTTATACTTGTGTTCATTATTCTTAACATTATCTTAACATTATTATTAATAACTTTATTTAATTAATGACGCGTGTGTTTATTTTATTAATAAATAGAAATATGTTTTTAGAATATAACTTAGTTGTACGCAGTTTAGAAATATAGAAATAATCATCATAATTATAAAAGATGAACGGACGGCTTTCTCTATGAAGAAAAAACGTCCCTTTATCTCCCCCACCACGATGTAATTTCCTGCGGAGAAAATTTCAGCGGCGCCGAACTAGGACTATAAATACGGGCCTGAAAAATGCGGAAAGCAGTTGGCCAATCGCGTTCTTTTCGTACGGTTCTGCTTTGCGATAAATTGTACTAATTCTCTAATATAAGAATAAAAGTAAGATTTAGGGCAATTTTTCGCAAAATTTAGGGCAATATTTTATTTCCTGCAATCCCTTAAATTCACGCGCTCATTCTCAGGGCTGGAGACGCTAGCCAGGCTGACAAGAAAGTGTCGCTCGACCTTGCTGCCTTCGCTGAAAATAAGCGCGACGATTAGAGGATATCGGAGCCGTCGTCTCCGAATCCAACTGCTTAGGTTAGGGCTACGTCGGAAGTAGCTTTAGTTAGCGGCGTAGCAATCGCGGCAGGGCGCATCGAATCGCGAAGAACTTTATTTCGTGGTCCGCCCCATAGATCCCCGGTTTCACACGCGTCAAGTGTAGGCCGAAAAAAAAGGGCCAAACCGTGGGGAACCAGCGACCTTGAATCGCCGTCCGGTTTACCGCGTGGCACCAACACTAGTTGGACGTTACAGTACATTTGTTCTAGGACATTAGCTTTGTGCAAAATAAAAATTATTATTTGCAGTTTTTGGTTTATCGTACATTTATTTTATGAAGAAATGTCGCTTTTATTTTGTAAAAAAGAACGATTTCTATTTTGTATATGTCTGTATTTTCATTTAATAGAAAATTGCATAAATATTTAATATAATTATAGTAACAAAATTTAATATTCTACATAATTTATATTAATTTTATGGTAATTTTAAGGGATTATATTTAATTTTTATCCATTACAGTTACGGCAAATCATCCACCACAAAGACCATGGATACCTTTAACAAGACCGAACAGATTAAGACCAACATGTGAGTATAATAAATAAGTAAATATTTTTAATATCGTACAAAAAATAATTTATTCTAAATCATTTAAACGATTGATTGTTGATTTCAAATGTTTAAAAAAATTTATTAATTTTACGGCCTTTAATAATATACTACTCCGTAATGGGAAAGCTCCTTTACAGTCATCGGAGGAGCTTATAACAGAAGACCTTCTGTTTTTAGCGTCGTAATGTGCATTAAAATTGCATCACAACTTAATTCATATTGGCATTCGTTCTTCTATTATAATAATACGAGG